>JAKSZT010001078.1:1108873-1125049 GCA_026826555.1 Tolypeutes matacus | reverse complement strand
ATAAGGCCAGAGTGATTAGCATAAAAGCAACACTCTTCTCCTAAAGCGGCACAAATTCCTCCCTCTTTTAGGAAGAGGAGGTCTAGTCCCCTACGATTTTGGAGGACAATTTCAGATAGTGAGTTTAGAGATTTTTCCAAGTGAGAGATGGAGGTTTCTATACGGGCTAAATCTTCATCTACAGCTCTTCTAATAGAGGTAAGAGCTGATTGCTGCAAACCCAAGGCGGCAGCTCCAGTGCTAACTCCTGCGATACCTAAAAGGGAAGCAATCGTGATGGCAGTGACAACTTCTCGTTTTTGTACATGAATTGGTAGAAGGTTGTTCTGCCAGGAGTCAAGGAATTGGTTATTATCATGAAAGTAGATGCGGGGGAAAACAGTGGCGAGCACGCAAGTTTCACCAGTGGCGTTAAGAGTTGTGACACTGAGGCATGGGGTGAGACCGGTAGAAGAACATAGCCACTTTGTATTATCGGGGGGCAGTAAAAACTTTACATCTGTCTTAGGGGTATTAGTAAGGTTACAAAGAGTTTTCATATAGGGGGTAACAGAGCCTCCAATTTTTGTAATACAGAGCCCGCTGTTGGATACGGACTGGACGGTTAGTCCTATTTTTGCTTGGTTCCAATTGCAAGAGGTGGGATTGGAGTCAGTAGAACTATCGTAGGAGGCATTAATGGCTACAGCTTCATAATAGGGCGACATGTAAGAGAGACACAACCAGCAGGTTTGGGTAGTGTTAGGGTTGGAAGAGTTTAATGCAAGAAAGGAAGCGTTAATGAGGGATAAAAGTGGGTTGTAGAGTGACAGTAAGGACGTGTTAAGTGAGAGTGGGATATTGGTGGAGTTGGATAACTGTATGCTGGCTGAAGTCTAAGATGAGAGCAGAGGAGGAGGAAGTGGTTGTGGGTTGAGCACTGGGTTGGGGCCAACTGCAATTGCATTGGTAGGTGGGGGAGAGGGCTGTGTTTTTTGTATTTTGAAAAAGGCGCCATAGTCATAATGTCTCATATAGAGCCGAATTCCCCACGTGCGGCCAGATAGCCATTGAACGTCGGCGGGGTTTCGTACTGTTATGGTGATATTGGGCCAGCCTGTAGCTTTTATGTGTTTGTCATTGTTAGGGGAATTGGACCACCCGTGTGCTATTGACTCGCATCCCCAGGAGGGACAGTAATAATGTGAGGGATCATGACAGGAGGAGTGGGAGGAACCTGTTGAAGAGGGGCAAATGTAATTGCCTGACACCTGTGCCGAGGCTGCTATAAGGGAGGGCTCTCCTGTCCGTGCTGTTTGTCGTAGGTAGCAAGCCTTGGATGTGGGCCCATCAAGAGAAGGGATTTTATTGCCTTGCGGGCCACAGCCTTGGGGGTAGAGGACAGGGAATTTGGAATTGCCAATACCCATATTGGTAAGGCAACAGGCATGCAGGGTAAAAGAGGGAGCGCCGGATGTGACACTATAACTGAGGGTGATTTCTTCTTGCCAAAGTTGTAATGTCCAGTTAAAAGGTTGATGATCATTATTAGCAAGCAAAAGGGAGGGAAATAGAAGGAGAAGGGTGAGGATTTTAAGAGGGGGTGCCATTAGAAAATAAAGAATGTGAGTATAATAAGAATGGTAGTTATAGAAAGGGAGTAACAGTGAAGAGGAAGGAGTTGAGAGAAAGTTATTACTCATGGTTTGTTGTTCCTTTTTTGGTAGGTCGTGGCAGGACGAATGTTTTTTCCTGGGTGTGCTGCAAGATAGAAAAGCGAAGCCTCTCAGGGAGGGGGTGCCTCCATGGAGGAAGGGGTTAGTGTTTGAGGGGATGGGGGGTTAACATGCTTTATTAATCTCTCCGGGAGCCAGCGAGGGCCATTTGTCACTTGGTCATATACACAGGCAGAACCACGCCCCCAAATGATCACAGGATCGGGTCCATTCCATCTTGACGTTAGGGGGTCGCGCCACATGACTGAGGCTTGTTGCGTTTGTGAGGCAGGGTGCCAATGCCTGTCAGCCGCAGATTGTTCATTTGCATCCAAAGTGAGAAAATTAAGAACAAAGAGAGCATGATGCAAGAGGTCTCGTGGCCGCTGTTTAGATAGGCCAAGAGAGCTTTCCGCCAGACGGCTCAAGGTATTTTTTAGGGTGCGATGGGCACGTTCTATAATTCCCTGGCCCTGTGGGTTGTATGGGATACCAGTAACATGGTTGATTTGCAGCTGGTGACAAAAGGTTTGAAAGTTTTTTCCGGTATACCCAGGACCATTATCAGTTTTTATAACTCTGGGTTGGCCCAGAATGGAAAAACAATGTAACAAGTGGGAGATGACATGTTTTGAGGCTTCACCTGATTGTAAACTAGCAGTTATGAAGCCACTGTAAGTGTCGACACAGACATGAATGTATTTAAGCTGTCCAAAGCTGTTGAGATGGGTGACATCCATCTGCCAGATTTCATTGGGGATAAGCCCCCTAGGGTTAACTCCTAAATGGGGAACCGGCAACTGAACAACACAAGTCCTGCAAGCCTTTACAATCTCCCTGGCTTGCTCTCTGGTAATTTTGAACTTCTTGCGGAGGGTGTTTGCACTTAGATGGTGAAGTGCATGAGCTTGTGTGGCTGATGTCAGAGGGGTTGAAAGAGAAAGGAACGTTAGTCGGGTGGCGGAGTCGGCTAGTGTATTCCCCTTAACCAAAGGCCCAGGGAGGGTTTGATGACCACGGAGGTGTCCAATAAAGAACGGATATTGTCGGGTGTGAATGGCCTTTTGTAGTTTAGAAAACAGTGGCACAGCATTACTAGACGGCTTGATGAAAGGGGTGGTTTCTAGCAGTGGCACTGAGTGAGCGATGTATGCACTATCTGTATACAAATTAAATGCCTGATCTGAAAGATGGGAAAAGACCTATAGTACTGCAAAAAGTTCAACTAGTTGAGCGGAGGTGTAGGGGGAATGTTTAGAGAAAACTTGATCTTGTATTACGTAAGCGGCGGTCCCATTTGCTGAGCCATCTGTGAAAACTGAGAGGGCGGAGGCAATGGGTTTTTGCTTAGTAACCCTTGGGAAAATGAATGGGTGGACGTTTGCGAATTGAATTAATGGATCAGCTGGATAATGATTGTCAATGCTGCCTGCGAAGGAGGAGCACGCTATTGCCCATTCATCACCAGTTTGAAAAAGCCAATCAACCTGCTCTTGTGTATACGGGACAATAAGGGAGTCTGGGTCCTTGCCAAAGAGCTGGCGACTGGCATGTCTGCCTTTTGTTATAAGGGCTGCCGTAAGGGAAACAAACGGTGAAAGAACTCTAGGTGGCGCTGCAGACAAATGGACCCAGAGGATTGGGCGTCCCTTTTTTCCTAGGAGGTTAGTGAGAGGCTGCCAAAAGACACCTGTTGGAGTATGAGTAGTAGCCAAGATTATAAACATTAAGGGGTGGTGATAATCAATTTGGTAACAGGATTGGGTGCTAATGGCCTTGTTAATAATGTTAAGAGTACATTCTGCCTCGGGGGTTAGGCTCCTGGGTGAGGAGGGGCTGGTGTCTCCTTTCAGGATATTATAGAGCGGAAGGAGAGTTGCGGTGGATATTTTAAGATAAGGACGGAGCCACTGAATGTCCCCTAAAAGTTTTTGGTAATCATGCAATGTCCGCAAATGAGAGGTTTGTAATTTTATGCGGGGGGTGAAGACCTGCTGATCCCAAAGCTCAAAACCAAGGTATGAAAATGGGGTAGACGTCTGTACCTTGTCTGGGGCAACCGTGAGGCCTTTTGAAGCTAAATGCTTGAGCAGGCTGGTGTAGCAGGAGTGGAGGCTAGCTGAGCATGACCCTGCTAACAGAATGTCATCCATGTAATGAAGAATATAGATCTGTGGCCAAGCCTGTCTAATCGGATTAATGGCGGTGGCAACAAACTTTTGACACAAGGTGGGACTATTTGCCATGCCTTGCGGTAAAACTTTCCATTGAAATCGGGGCATAGGGCCCTGGAAATTAATTTGGGGAACACTGAAGGCAAAATGCTGCCTGTCCTCAGGATGGAGGGGTATGGAAAAAAACAATCCTTCAGGTCTATGACTATCTTATGAAAATTTGAAGGTATTGCGACTGGTGAGGGAAGGCCAGGTTGTAAAGCCCCCATGGGGACCATTGCCTTATTGACAGCCCGCAAATCCTGTAACAGTCTCCACTTGCCCGATTTCTTTTTTATGACAAAGATAGGAGTATTCCAGGGCGACTGGGTAGGCTCAATGTGTCCAGCAGCGAGCTGTTCCTGCACTAACTCTATAGCTGCTAAAGTTTTTTCCAGGGTTAAAGGCCATTGATCAACCCACACTGGGTGTGTAGTATTCCAAGAAATTTTCTCAGCATGGGGTACAGGGATGTCAACGGCCATTATGCTAAATCCTGCGAGAACCCAAGTCCTGTCTTGTTTATATTGGATTTTATAGAAATAGGTTGCTTTATACCTTGACCATTTTTTCCTAAGCCTTTACCAGGGAGGAAATCCATATTAAGCATCTGCGCAGCGATGGTGTTATTGGGGCTGCACATAAAGACTTTCATTTGGGTGAGGATATCCCTACCCCACAGATTAACAGGAAGATTGGGGAGAACATACGGAATAACCGTGCCCTTATTTCCTTCATTATCTTCCCAATTCAGAGTTTGTGAACTTTGAAGAGGGTTGGCGCTTTCACCTATTCCTTGTAAATGGGTGGCAGCAGTAGTAAGGGGCCAGGATTTAGGCCAATGATATGAGGAGATAACAGTAGCATCGGCTCCTGTATCTAATATACCTTCAAAAAGCTTGCCATTCAGTTTTATCTTTAAGGTGGGCCAATTATGGGTTATGGCTTGGGCCCAGAAGACATCAGAGGAGCCAGGGCTCTCAGTGTTACGTTGCAGCCTTTTAAAATTTGAATTAACTTGGTGTAAAGGAAGAATAATAAGCTGCGCTATTCGCGTGCCAGCGAAGATGGGAACCATATTATGTGAGGTGGCTGCAATTATCTTTACCTCACCTTTAAAGTCATTATCTAGCACGCCTGGGATGACTTGAATTCCTTGAAGGGCAGAACTAGCTCTTCCTAAAATAAGGCCAAAGGTATTAGGAGGTAATGGTCCATAGACTCCTGTTTGTACGAGTAGGGGACTGGACTCGGGAGTTAATACTGAGTCGGAGGCGGCACAGAGGTCCAGTCCTGCGCTCCCTGCTGTTGCTCTCCATAAGTCGGAGATGCAGCAGCGCGGTGAATGGTTGGGAGGGCTGGCGCTGAGGGTTGAACAAACCGTGAAGCCCCGGGGTTTTTTCTGGGTGGGGCCTGGGGCTGGCCCCACTGGGAGTTTCCCGGCCACTGAGGTTTAAGGGGCTGGTTGTAAATATTGGCACGGGAACGGCACTCTGAAGCCCAATGATATCCTTTCTTGCACCGGGGGCAAATGGCGGAGGGGCGCTGTCTATTTGTGGGCATTGCCGGTGGGAGGTGCGGTGGTGGTGGTATTTTTAAGGGGCACCTCTAAATGAGATGGCCTGATTGTCCGCAGCCATAGCAAGAGGAGGAACCAGCTAGGGTCTTTTTTAAATCCGCCTTTAAATCAGTTGTAAAGTTTTGGAGTGCGGCGCCAATGGCGAGACCCATGGTTTTAGCGGGTGTTACATTTGCACACAGACGCACCCAATTAGAGAGATCAGTATTGCGGAACGGACGGATGGCTTGCTGACAAGATTCATTTGCATTTTCAAAAGCAAGCTGCTTAATAAAGCCACATTCGAGGTCCGTTGTGCCGAACAGGTGTTTTGCAGTGGCCCGAAGCCTACTCAGGAAGTCCGCAAATGACTCTTCCGGCGCCTGAGTTAATTTTGCTAAGGAAGAGGTAGGGTGGTTTTTCTGTGGTAATTTTTTCCATGCTATAAGCGCGGCTCTCTGAATCTGAGATATGAGCCCTGCGCTGAACTGGGCCTGGGCAGCGTTGGACTGAGCAGAACCTTGACCCAGAAATTTCTTTACTGTCCACTCTTTTGTTTCCCTCTTTTTCTCATTACGTATAGCGCGTTCTCTTGCCGCCTCCTCATAATGAGAGCGCCAAATAATAAAATCTCCCCCAGAAAGTACGGCCTTTGCTAGTTGAAACCAATCATTAGGTGTTAACTCCTTATCGCCCAGGGCTTCTACTAGAGCGAGAGTGAACGGGGCAGTAGGGCCGTAGGAATGAACAGCTTTCTTTAGCTTTTCTATTGTTTTAAAATTTAAGGGGCGATATTCGACTGTCTGTGGTCTGTGAGAAGGGTGAGGACGCTGTCGAGACCGGTAGTCGCCCTCCCTTGTTGCATCCCCTTCCGTCTCTTTGTCTGACTCCCCTGACTCCCCAGGTTCATCCTCCCCAGACTCCTCTGAATCAGTATTGGGTGTAGGTTCAGCGGGGACGGAATGTCCGCTTCGGAGAAGAGGGAAAGCAAAAGTATTGTCCTTTGAGGTAAAGTTTGGGTTAGAGAGCGTGCTTACAAGGGCTTGAGTAAGTTCGCGAACGCTGCGTAGCTCTGCGCGGATCTCGCCAAAGTCATAGGATGCAGGAAGGGGGTTTGGGGGATTAGTGAAGGGTGGCAAGAGAGTTAAGGGATAAAGAGTTGGAGGATAAGGGGGGGGGGTGAATGATGAGAGGAGGACGGAAGTGAGTTAGGGCTAAGGTTCACTTCCTTATTTGGTGTATGTGTGTGAGGGGTGCCGGCTTCAGTGTTAGCAGCGGGGGCAGAGGGCGCGACAGAATGTGGGGGTTGATCTTCAAAAGAAATTAGGCTAACCGGTGACTCCGGGCGCGAACCAGCCTGCGAACCGACTTGCGAAGCGGCAGAGGCCTTTCCCCCGCAAATTGAGGGGGGGCGGGAGCTAGATTGCAACACAGTTTCTCCCTCTGCAAGGAGCTGCTTAACGTCTGGGGGTGGTGGAGACATACCGATCATGTCCTGAATCATTCGCCAATAACTAAAGGCAGTGATAGGAATACGCTCAGGTCCAAAAACTTTATAGTAATCATTTAAACAATCACCTACTCTATTCCAACATCGACCATCTATTGTGCCCTCTTCGGGAAACCATGGACAGGTTTTGAGTACAAATTTGAAAAATTCCACTAAACTTTTCTTTTTAACTTTAATTCCTCGCGTCTTGAGTGCCTCTTTTACCTGGCTAATAAACAGTGAATGTGAAGATTCTGCTTTTCCCATGATTAAAGAATGAAGTGAAATAAAGAATCTCACTTACCCGTCTGGAGACTGGAACCACGCCGGGGAACCAGACTGAAGAGGCGACGGGTTGAAAAGTACTCTCCCTCTTGCGCCGTGAGGAGCCTTTCGTCGGCTGAGATGCTGGAGAACGTTCTCCCTCTGTGGTGAAGCGGCGTTCTTTTCTCGATTACAGGGAATCGTCGGGCCCCACGTTGGGCGCCAGTTGTCCCGGCCCGCGGGACATCAATGAGGACCCGAAACCTGCCGAGAAAGAATGGTGGGACAAGAGACGCAAAGAATGACAGCAAGACAGTATTCTGATCAAGCTGCAAATTTTATTTGAGGGAGCAGGGCTTATATGCTGTTTGGTGAGAGGAAGTGAGTCGGGGTCGGGTGGCGCTCCGGGATTGGAGGGTGTTATCGCTGGAGTAGTGGGCAGATCTTACTTTCGTGCCCTGCGCCTGCGTACTTGTTGCATTCACCTGGGCAGTGGCGGGAACCGGAGAACAAAGGAGCAAGGAGGAAGAAGAACAAGGAAGTGACAAAGCAGATTTTGTGTCTGCGCCATGTTGTGGCATGCGCCATGTTGCGCCATGTGACCACAGGTTGCTATTGCTTAGGTTGTTGGCACCTCTCTTGGCAGACTCCAGTGACGGCTCCCAACATTCTAACCTTTCAGGAAACACTGGTAAAGTCATCTAAAACTATCTACCCTGAATTATCAATTTAAAATTGTGTTATTCAAAAGCAAAGGAAACACTGAGATACATTTCTTTCCTCCCATTATGATTCTCCAATTTGAAATATTTTAATAATATTTCACTATTAGGAATTAAATCTCTAACAGATATTTATGTGAAAAATTCCTTCATTCATATCACTCAACCCACTTATTTTTAAAATCTTATTATTTAAAGGGCCTAAGAATTTTCATTTTCAACTGGCATTCACAGCCTATTTGGAAACATTCTCTCCCACTAAGAAAGTTTTATTTTGTAGAGGATAATAGATATTTCACAACTCTTTTATTTTTTATTTTTTTAAAGATTTTATTTATTTATTCATTTATCCCCCCCCTTGCTGCTTGTGCTCGCTGGGTCAGCTAACCACGCTGTGCGGACGGGCTTGCCTTTACCAGGAGGCCCGGGAATCGAACCCGGGGCCTCCCATATGGTAAACGGGAGCCCTACTGATTGAGCCACAGCCACTTCCCAACAATTCTTTTAAAATCCTTTTTCAATGAGAACTTTCAAAAAGTTTTTGTTTATTTTTATATACCAAATTTGCATATGAGAGTATATCATCCTTATCTGTTTATATCTGTTTTTACCTCCAAACACTCACATTCATGCATTTTTAAATATGTTTTTCTTGCAGAATGTGGAAATGAAGAAAACATTGAAGCACTCATTCCGAATACTCACACCATTTTCCTTTAGCATCACATCACACTGAGGTGTCATATTTCTTATAGATCATTACAAAATATCAAGACATTTTCATCCCCAGTCACAACTTATACCATATGCACAAAATTGATTTTCCATGCCCTGCCTACAGCATGTCCATAGAATTGTATGTATGTATTGTGTCTGTTTTAAAGACTCTTTGGTTTTAATTTATTCCACCAATTTGAGAGTCACCTGGGGAATTTTTTTTCCTTTTACTGTTAATATTGAACCAGCTCTTCCTGGTTCTTCAAAAGATAATTCGAGATTAGTTTCTTTTCTCCATTATTCCATTCTCCTTCAGTTTCTTTTCTATTTTTCACAGAGCCTCTCTCCAGTTGCTGTCTATTCTAAAGAGCTCATCATCCATGCCCTGAGCTCCAAATAATTAATCTGTGGCATTTTATGTACATAACCCCTCTACCATGCCTGCGGTGGAGAAGGGAAGGATGCCACAAAAAGCCAGTCTTTAGGAATCATTTCTTTGCAGTTTTTCCTGGGTCACCAATGGCAGGATGATCGTGATTCTGGCGTTCCAGGCTTCACAAGTGAGCGTCTTTTCGAAATGTGAGGTAAAAGTTCAATTTCATGTTCCTTGAAAAGTTTATCCATTGCAATTTGCTGTGATGTATCTGTTGTCTGGCGAATCTTGATAAGGATGGCTCTTCATTAAGATGACAATACTTTCTCATTCTTTTCTCATTTCTTCCACTGCCCTTAGATTCCATTGTTATGAGTTTTGATGGTTGGAAATATGGTTTTCCTAGTGATTTTATTATGTGTACAAATTTATTTCAATTAGATGTGTGCAATACCACAGTGGAATTAGCATGAAATTTTTAAATTTATTCCTGGAGATTATTATGCCTGAGTTTTCTACATGGAATATAATAACTTGAATTTTGATTTAATTTATTATCATCTTATCAGACTATTTTCCTTCATAGGCACCCGTGACATACTATCTATTTTTATCATTGATTATATTAAATCTAACCTAACCGTACAGTCCTTCTAAATTTACATTTCCTTTCAATTTGATGTCTATTTCAATATATATATTTAAAACAAATATATTTCCAATAGCTTTAAAAATCCATTCATTATTCACATTCTTCATATGAGGTGTTAAGTGATCATATATCAATAAATGTGATAGATAAAATAATTGTTCAAGGAGAACGAGAAATATACATCTGCTTGGCTGTGTCATCAAAAGTATTGAGAACTGGAGAATTTTTTTTTGTTCATCTGGTTTGTCTTTCTTTATTGTAATTTTCAAAGAGATGCAGAAAACGTTTAATAATCATGGAAGAGATGAATCACTTCTGTTAATATACCATACAACAGAAAATGTACCCATTTTAAAAAGAGCTTATTGGTTTAATATTTATCAATAAAGAGATTTGTTTCTAAAAATTCATTTTGTTAGAACATGCCCAACAAAGTTGAGTCATAAATCATGTTTAGTAGTCCAGTTTGAAAGATGCTCTTTCCCTGTTTTTAAAAAGGATACACAATTCAATTTCCTGCTGGATATGTGGGCATGGTCCCCATTTAAGTTGCTAAGTCCCTTTATTTTATAAGCTCATGAGTTTTGCTCTACACACCAAGTTTATGTATGTTTATGTATGAATGGTATTCATCACTGAAAAATAGATGAAGAGAAAGAGTGTGGTGAGTATCAAACATGAAGGCTAGGAATTGCCTATTTCTCTAAAGTTGACTTAGTTTTGTGTTTCTTCATTGTTGGAGGCTATAATCAGGTGTGCATAGAATGGAGCACAGTGCTCACTACTGATGGATTAAGTTCTTGGGTTTTATCACCCATTCTTTTCCCACATGATATCATGGGAATTGTTGAGTCCCTCTATGTCATGTTATGCACCCTACCATTGACTTTTCACTCCACGGTGTGGGCACAGGCTTTCACAAGCCATAGGAATATTTTGCAGTTGGGAGCTCATTGTATTCTGTGTTATGGGGTTTATCTGTGGCTTCTGCTTTCTTTGTAAGGATGAGTTTGATTTTATTTGAAGTACTTTATGAAAAACTAAAATGTGATAGGTTGGTTTTTTTTTTTTTACCGGGAGGTCCGAGGGATCAAACCCGGGTCCCTCCATATGGGAGACGGACGCCCAACCAGTTGAGCCACATCCGACCCCTAAAATGTGGCCTGAGAGCAAATTTTATATATGGATATCTGCCCAAATATATCCAGAATATCAGGATTGGTTTTCTCCAAACCGAACCTAGAGCCTTCTAACAATTCAGTAAACTCTGGTGAGTTCATGTAAAACGATTCTTATGAATTATCAATTTAAAATTGTTTTATTCAAATGTATATTTTGAAGGGAATGTAAGGTTAGTAAAAGAAGCATATCTTTTACTCCCATGACTATTCTGCAAGTTGAAGTAGTTTAATATTGTTTCATTAAGTATTGGGAGGAAATCTGTTCCAGATATTTATGTGAAAAATTCTTTCCACATGGACTCATATCATTGAAGCCACTTATTTATAAAATCTTAATATTTAAAAGGGCTAAGAACTTTCATTTGCATTTAGCATTCTCCGGGCCTGTGGAAACTTTCTCCCCCTCTAAGTAAAGGTTTATTTGTAGTCCTTAATAGATATTTAACCATACTTTTAAAATCCATTTTTCTATGTGAACCTTTAAAAATTATTTTTTTCATTTTAATATACCAAATTTGCCTATGAGAGAATATCATCCTTTTCTGTTTCTATATCTAGTTTCCACCACCAAACCCCACATTCATGCATTTTTATATAAGTATTTCTTAGCAGAATGTGTAAATGAACAAAACATTGATGCACTCAGTCAGAATACACACACCATTTTCCTTCAACATCACCCCACACTGGGGTGTAATATTTCTTAGAGATCATGAAAAAATACCATGGCATTGTCACCCCCAGTAACAGACTATACTACATGCACAAAACTGATTATCCATTTCCAGCCTTCAAAATGTCTAGAGGTTTGTGAGTATGGGTTATGTCTGTTTTAAAGACTCTTGGGTTTAACTTTTTCCACATACTCATGAATTGACTGGTGGAGTTTTTTCCTTTTACTGCTAGTTTTGGACCAGCACCACAAGGATCTTCCAAAGAGAATTCGAGCTAAGTTTCTTTTCTCCAATATTCTATTCACCTTCTCTTTCTTTCCAATTTTTCACACGGACTTCCCTCCAGTTGCTGTCTTTTCCAAATAGACCATGCTCCATGCCCTGACCTGCAAGTAATTATTCTGTGGCACTGAATGGTCAAAGCCCATGTAGGATCCCTGTGGTGGAAAAGGGAAGAAGCCACACAAGGCCAGTTGCTCATAATTCTTTCTTTGCCGTTTATCCTGGGTCATCAATGGCAGCATGTCGGTGATTCTAACGTTCCAGGCTCCACAAGTGGGAGCACTTTTTGAAAACCGGGGCAAAACTTTCAATTTCGTGTTACTTGAAAGCTTATCCATTGCACTTTGCTGTGATGTATCTGGTGTCTGATGAATTTTGATAGGGATGGCTCTTCATTGAGTTGACAATACTTTCCTATTCTTTTCTCTTTTCTTCCTCAGCTCTTGGATTCCATTGTTATGAGAATTGCTGCTAGAAATACTATGTTTTCCTAGTGATCTTGTTATGTGTACTAATTATGCCAATGAGATGTATACAATACCAAAGAGGAATTACCATAAAAAAAAAATTATTTCATTCCAAGGCATTATTTTGTCTGACTGTTCTACCTGGAATATAGTAATTTCAAAAATTTTTAATTTATTGTCTTATATCAGACTAAGTATTTTTCTTTATAGGTGATAGTGCCATCCTATATATTTCTTATAATTGATTATATTAAATTTCCCCTACCTCACATTCCCTTCTAAATTTACATTTTCTATAATGATGTCCATTTCAATTTGTAATTTGAAATGAAGACCTTTACAGTATCTTTTAAAAAGCCTTTCGTTGTTCTCTTTTTTCATATGAGGTAGTAAGTGATCATATATATTAATAAAACTGATAGATAAACAAAAAAAATTGTTCAAGGAGAGCCAGAAAAATGCCTCTGCTTGGCTGTGTCATCAAAAGGATTTAGAAGGGAAGAATTTCATTTTTGTTCATCTCGTTTTACTTTCTTTATTATAGTTTTTTAGAGGTATTGAAAAGGTTTAATAATGATTGAAGAGATGACTTCACATCTGTGAATATATCATACACCAGGGAATGTACACATTTGAGAAACAGGTTTTTGGTTTAATATTTATTATAAAAAATTGATGTGTTTCAAAATAGTCATTTTGTGAAGACATGTACACCCAAGGTGATTCATGCATCATGGTTAGGAGCTGAGCTTGAAAGATGCTCTTGCCAAATTTTGAAAAATGAGCCGGAAATCGATTTCCTGCTGGAGATGTGTGTATTGGACCCCTTTAAGATGCTATGTCCCTATATTTTGTAAGGTCATGAGTTTTGCTCTGCACACCAATTTTTTTGTATGTACATGCATGAATGATATCCATCAAAGAAAAAGAGATTACAGAAAGAGTATGGTGATCGTCATACATGAAGGCTTGGAATTGCCTATTTCTCTAAGATGCCTTAGTTTTTTTTTCTTCATTGTGGCAGGCTAGAGTTGCATGTGCATAGAATGGAACACCATGTGCTCAGCTGGATTAATTAGTTTTTTTTTTTATGATCCATTTCTCTCCTACATTTTATCTTATATTTATTTGAGTCCCTCTTTATCTACTTATGCTCCCTACCAGTACCTTTTCTCTCCAGTGTGTGGGCAGCTGTTTTCACAATCCATAGGAAAATTTTGCACTTTGGAGCTCTTTGTATTCTCAGTTATGAGGTTTATCTGTGGATTCTGCTTTCTGTGTAAGAATGAGTTTGATTTTATTCCATGTACTTTCTGAAAAATTAAATATTGCATATGGGCATTGTTTCATATCTGGACACCTGCTTCACATTCTCTCTGCACTGGGTATCTACCCATATATGTCCAGAAAATCTGGATTGGTTTTCATGACACACAACCTGGAGCCTTCTAACCATTCAGTAAACACTGGTGAAGAATTGTAAAACGGTCTCCTATGAATTATTGAATTAAATTTTCTTATTCACAAGTGGAGGAAACACTGAGAAGCATTTCTTTTCTTCCAATTACTTTTCTCCAAATTCAAGTAGTTTAATATTTTTTCATTAACTATGAGGAAGAAAATCAGTTCACGATATATATATGAAAAATGTTACACGTGAACTCATGTCTTTGAAGCCACTTATTTTTAATAACTTATTATTTAAAAGGGCTAAGAACTTTCATTTACAATTAACATTCAGAGCATATGTGGAAATATTCTCTCCCTCTGAGTAAAGTTCTATTTGTAGACAATAATACATATTTAACCATTCTGTTAAAATCCATTATTCAATGAGATGTTTAAAAAGTTTACATTTATTAATATACCAAATTTGAATATGCGAGTATATAGTCCTAATCTGTTTTATATCTAGTTCTCACCTCCAGACACCCCCATTTATTCATTTTTAAATATGTATTCCTTTGCAGAATGTGTAGACTAACAAAACATTGATGCACTCGGTCAGAATACTCACACCAATTCCTTCAGCATCACAGCATGCTGGGGTGTAATATTTCTCACAGATCATGATAAAATGTCATGGCATTGTCACTCCCCTTCACAGGCTATGCTATATGCACAAAACTTATTATTCATGCCCTTTCTTCAACATGTCTGGAGAGTTGTGTGTATGTGTTGTGTCTGTTTTAAAATCTCTTGGGTTTTAATTTTTTCCACTTAGTCATGATTTGAGTGGTGGATTTTTTTCCTTTTACTTCTAATTTTGAACCAACACCTCAAGGATTTTTGAAAAAGAATTTGAAATTAATTTCTTTTCTCCATTATTCCATTCTCCTTCTCTTTCTTTTCTATTGTGCCTTGTCTCCAGTTGCTGTCTTTTCCAAAGAGCTCATCCTCCATACACCAAACTCAAAATAATTGCTCTGCGGCATTGTATGGACAAAACACATCTAGGATCCATGCAGATGAGGAGGGAAAGAAGCCACTGAAAGTCAGTTGATAGCAATAATTTTTCACCATTTTCCTGGGTCTACAATGGCAGAAGGACTATTATTCTAGCGAACCAGGCTCTACAAACAGAAGCCATTTTGATATCCATGGCAAAATGTTTAATTTCATATTACTTGAAAATCTTGTCCATTGCACTTTCCTGGGATGTATCTGGTGTCTGGGGAAATTTGATAGGGATGGCTATTCATTGGGAAGACAATACTTTCTCATTCTTTTCTCATTTATTCCTCTGCCTTTGGATTCCATTGCAATGAGGATTCTTGGTTGGATATACTATCATTTTTCTAGTGATCTTTATATGTGTACTAATTTACGCCAATGAGATGTGTGCAATACTAAAGACAAATTAGCATGAAAAAGGAATTTATTTAATACCTAGAGAATATTTTGTCTGAGTGTTCTACCTGGAATATAATCATATGAATTGTATTTTAAATTATTGTCATTATATCAGACTAAGTATTTTCCTTTATAGGCTTTAGTGCCATACTCTCTATATCTTACCATTGATTATATTAAATCTAACCTAACCTTACATTCCCTTCAAAATATACATTTTCTTTCAATCTGATGTCCATTTCAATAGAGAATTTTAAAATAAAGACCTTTTTAACAGCTTCTAAAAAGCCATTCAGTGTTCATTTTCTACACTTGATGTGGTAAGTGATTGCATATCAATAAAACTGATAGATTAAAAAAAATGCTTCAAGGAGAGCCAGAAAACACCTTTGTTTGGCTTCTCATCAAAAGAATTGACAACGGAAGAATTTCCTTTGATTCATCTGGTTTTGCTTTCTTTATTATAATTTTAATAGAGAAATAGAAAAGGGTTAATAGTGATTGAAGAGATGAATTTACATCCGTGAATATACCATACAGCAGGGAATGTACACATTGGAAAACAGCTTATCAGTTTAATACTCATCAATAAAAGACATGTGTTTCAAAATAGTCATTTTGTGTGGACATGTACACCCAAGGTGAGTGATATATCATGGTTAGTATTCGAGTTTGTAAGATGCTCTGGCCAACTTTTAAAAAATGAGCCACAATTTGATTACCCACTGGAGATGTTTGTATGGAACTCCATTAAGTTGCTATGTACCTTTATTTTGTAAGGTTATGAGATTGGCTCGCACAGCAAGTTAAAGGGTGTTCATGCATGAATGATATGCATCACTGAAAAGTGGATGCTCTTGTTGAGTTTTTGAAAATGACTGACAATTCAAGATCCAGATGGAGCTCTGATATATAGGAAACCTGCATGTGGTTATTCCTTTTATTTTCTCTGTTTTCACATTTGGCACTTCTCTCATTTTTTGGTATATTCATGTATGCAAGCTATCCATCACTAAAATATAAATTAAGAGAAAGAG
>JAKSZT010001078.1:606046-1108863 GCA_026826555.1 Tolypeutes matacus | reverse complement strand
CATGTATGCAAGCTATCCATCACTAAAATATAAATTAAGAGAAAGAGGGCCAGGTGAGTAAAGGAAAACTTTTGGACTCACCTGGCTATCTAAACTGATCATCCTTTATTTCCCTCTGATGTTGGATACTATGTTCACCTGTGCCAAGGTGTGGAGGGGTGGTACACTCTGCCTGATGGATTATGTTCTTCAATTTTAAGAACCATTCCCCTCTTTGCAGATATCTACTGAAAAAGGAGTTGCTCTTTGACAGATGATTGATCCTATAGGTGTCTTTTCTGTCCTGGTCCATTCTAGCACTTCTCATAATACTCAGGAAAAATTTTGATGTAGGAGGCTGTTTGTACATGGAGTTCTTTTGCTTTCTGTTTGTGTGTCTTTGGATTCCACTTATATTGTAAGAATAAGTTTGATTTTGTATAAATCAATTTCTAAAAATTTATAATATGCAAAAGCAGCAGTTATTTCTATATGAACACCCTCAACATGATCTCTCTGTACTCGAGAACAATTTATACATATCAAGAAAATAAAAAAGACTGTAACAAAACCTGGGTGATTCTAACCATATTGTAAAGATTTCTGAAGCCATGTAATTATATATACAATGAAAGATCAATTTAAAATTGGGAATATTAAAAAGGGTGGAAAGCCTGACAAGCATTTGTTGTCTTCCCATTGTATTTTCTAAGTTAGAGAAGTTTAATATTATTTTATTAAATAATAAGCAGAAAATCTAGTCCATAAATATAGGTCCCAACTGCATTCTGCAGACATTCATACCATGGTAGCCTCTTGTTTTTAAAGAGTTTAATTTAAAAAAAAATGCTTTTATTGCCAAAAATCAATTGCTGTATATCTGGAATAATTTTTTCTCTGTCCAATAAAGATTTATTCAATGATATTATTAGATAGTGATCCCTTCTTTCAAGATTTGTATTATGACTAGTACTTAAAAATGATTTTTTTAAATTTTAGATACTCCAAATATATATTTGTGAGACTATCATCCCAAGATGAGTTATATCTGGATTCCATTGATGTCAAGTATTGTTTTCACCTCCAACGCACCACATTCTTATTTTTGTAAATACATTATTCTGAACAGAAATATGATCTTCCAAAATATTTATGCATTTGGTCAGAATTTTGTTGCCACCTACACCCAAAATAATGCAAAACCATGGTGCCCAATTTTTTCCAGCTCATGACAAAACATCAAGAATGGTTAACATGAGCCACAATGCATACAATATGTTCAAAACATGTTTCCCAAATGCCATGTCCAACGTGTATCTATACCTCTGTGTATATGGACTGTCTGTTTTGAAGGCACTAATGGTTTTACTTTTCCACATAGTCTTGCATTTGATGAGTGGATTTTTGGTTGTACTTCTATTATTGGACCAGCAGCACACATCACTGACAAAGAAAAAGAGCAGAGTTAAAATTCACTAGGATTCCATTCATGTCCTTTCCTTTCCAGTCCATATTTAGCATGCCTTTTTAGATTCTGTCTTTGCAAAGAGCCCACATTCCATGTCTTTAAGCTCCCAAGAATGATTGTTTGGAATTGAGTGTGTAACCTCCCCTATGATCATGCTTTGGAGGACAGTAAAGAAGACAGGGCTTGCTAGTGGCCATGAAACCACCCCCACAGCAAATTTCTGGGTGTCAGTTGAGAGGGTGAGCATCAATATCATGATCCTTGAAATGGTTGTCCAATTTAATAAGCTAGGATGTAGCTGGTGTCTGGAGAATTTCGATAATGTTGTGTCTTCATTGAGAATGCAATACTTTCTCATTGTATTCTCATTTCTTAATCTACACTTTATTTATTTTGTTTTCAGTATCGCTGTTTGTCAATGCTGTGGTGGTCCTAGTCATCTTGTTATTAACATTAATTAATGCTATTGTAAGTTTGCAAATACCAAAGATGAAACCTTTCTTACTTTGAAAGCATGATTACATCAATAAACACTGCACTACTTAAACAAAAATTCATTTCCTGTTAGAGACTGTTTTGTCCAAGAGTTTCAGCTGGAATATGATGATGAGAATTTTGTTACTCTATTTTTCCCTTATATTAGGCTTTTTATTTTCATTTATATATCTTTGTCCCATATGTCCATTTCTTATAATGGATTGTATTAAATCATATCCAATCTGATAATCCCTTTTAAAATTTACCTTTCGTTCAATCCAATAACCATTTTATGTGACAAAGTCACAATAAAGATCTTTTCAACATCTGACAAAATCTCTTCATATTACCCTTGCTCACAGGACAAGGTGGGGGGGAAATATACCAATAAAAGTGTTTGATGAAGAAATAAATATTTGTGACAAGAAGAGCCAGAATAAAACCTATGCACAGCCATGGAAAGAGAGGGATTGAGAGGTGAAAAGTTTCTACTTAATCTGCTGTTTATTTTTTTAAGATTACTGATATAGCAAAACTGAAAAAGTTTAATAATGATAGCAGAGAAGAAAGCACACCTCTCTGAATATATCTAACACCAGAGATTGTACACTTTCAATTAATTTCATATTGGACAAATATGTATCCACAAAACAGATTTCTTTTAATATTGGGAGTAACCCAGTAAATCACACGAAAGAGAGCCATGGATCACAATTCCTTTTTGTATTTCAATGCTGCTATTGCCAAATTTTTGAAAATGACTGACAATTAAAGATCCTGATGTAGCTGTGATATATGGGACCGCTGCATGTGGTTTTGCCTTATATATTCTCCTTTTGCAAATTTTGTACATCATTTATTTTTCAGTATATTCATGTATGAATGCTATCCATCAAAAAAAAAAATAACAAGAGATAGCAGGCCATGTGAGTAAAGAAAAATTTTGGATTCATCTGGCTCACTAAATTGTTCCTCCTTCTTATCCTTTCCATGTTGGAGACTATGATCACATGTGCCTAAGGATTGATGGGTGGTACAGTCTTCCTAATGGATTATGTCCTTCAATTTTAAGAACTATCGTCCACCCCGATATCTAGTGAAAAGGAGAGTTACTCTTTGAAAGATGATTCATCCTACAAGTGTCTTTCCTCTCTTTGTTAGTTCTAGCAATTCTCCCAAGCCTCAGAAAAGTTTTCAATTTGGGGGCTGTTAGTACACGGAATTCTTTTGATTTCTGTTTGTTTCTCTGTGGATTCCACTTATTTTGTAAGAATAAGTTTGATTTTGTTGAAATTAATTTCTAAAAATTTAGAATATGCAGTAGCAGCAATTATTTCTACATAAACACCAGCATGATGATCACTCTGGACTGGAGAATAATCCATACGTAACGAGAAAATAAAATATATTGTCATGTAACAAAACCTGAGATATTCTAACCATATTGTAAAGATTTCTGAAGTCATTTATATATATATCCAGTCAATGATCAATTTAATATTGAGATTATTATAAAGGGAGTAAAATCTGACAAGCAGTTTTTGACTTCACATTTTTATTTTCTAAGTTAGAGTAGTTTAATACTATTTTACTAACAATTAAGCAGAAAATCTAGTCCAGAAATATAGGTCCCAACTGCATTCTGCATTCATTCATATCATGGTAGCCTCTTGTTTATAAAGAGTTTAATTTAATTTAAAAAATGCTTTCATTTCCAAAGTACGATGATTGTATCTCTGGAATAATTTTTTCTCTCTCTGGTAATGATTTATTTGAAGATATTATTAGATATCGATCACTTCTTTCAAGATTTGTATTTTGCCTAGTTCTTAAAAATGAGTATTTTTTATTTTAGGTACTCCAAAAATATATATAGGAGAGACAATCATCCCAAGGTGAGTTATATTTGGATTCTATTGATTTCAAGTGTTGTTTCACCTCCAAAATACCAAATTCTTATTTTTGTAAATACATTATTCTGAACAGAAAATGTTATCTTCCAAAATATTTATACATTTGGTCAGGATTTTGATACTACCTGAGTCCAAAATCCCGCAAAATAGTGGTGCCTGATTTCTTCCAGCTTATGATAAAATATTAGAAATGGTTACCATGAACCACGCTCCATACAATATGTTCAAAACATGTTTCCAAAACACCTACTGCAACGTGGATCTATAGCTCTGTGTATATGGACTATCTGTTTTGAAGTCACTTGTGGTTTCATTTTTTTACATAGTCTTGCATTTGATGAGTGGATTTCTTTGTTTTACTTCTATTTTTGGACCAGAAGCATAAATCACTGACAAGGATAATTAGAGCAGAGTTACTTTTCACTTGGATTCCTTTCATTTCCTTCCCTTTCTGTCTATATTTAGCAGTGCCTAATTAGATCCTGTCATTGCAAAATGCCCACAATCCATGGTTTCAAGTTCCCAGGAATAATTCTTTGGAATTCTGTGGGTAACACCCACCTATCATCATTTCTTGGAGGAGAGGATAGAAGACAGTGCTTGATAGTACCTATGAATCCACCCCCACAGCCAACTCACTGGGCGGCAGTTGGGAGGGTGAGCATGGTTCTCAACAGCCAGCCTCCACAGTCAGAGCCATTTTGACCCCAGGGTCAAAATATCAATATCATGATACTTGAAATGGTTGTCCAATTTACTTAGCTGGGATGTAGCTGTATTCTGGTGAATTTTGAAAATGTGGCCCTTCATTGAGAATGCAATATTTTCTCACTGTATTATCATTTCTTCCTCTACCCTTTACTTCCTTTGTCTTAAGTATCCCTGTTTGTAAATGCTGTGGTGGTCCTAGTCATCTTGTTATTAATGTTAATTTATGCCAAATGGAAGTGTGCAAATAGCAAAGATGAAACCTTTTTTATTTTGAAAGCATGATTACCACAATTGACATTGCACTACTTAAACAAATATTCATTTCCAGTTAGAGACTGTTTTGTCCAAGAGTTTCAGCTGGAATATCATGAAGAGAATTTTGTTACTTTATTTTTCCATTATTTTAGACTTTTTATTTTCATTTATATATCTTTGTCCCATATGTTCGTTTCTTATCATGGGTTATATTATTAAATCATACCCAATCTGATAATCCCTTTTAAAATATACCTTTCTTTCAATTCATTATCCATTTTATGTGACAATGTGACAATAAAGATCTTTTCAACATCTGACAAATGCTTTTCATATTCCTCTTTCCCACAGGACATATTGGGTGAAAATATAGCAATAAAAGTGGTTGATGAAGAGGTAAATATTTGTGACAAGAAGAGCAAGTATAAAACCTATGCAAAGCCATGGAAAGAGAGGGATTGAGAGGTGAACAGTTTCTACTTAATCTGCTGTTTATGTCGTTATGATTACTGGTATAGCAACACTGAAAATGTTTAATAATGATAGCAGAGAAGAAAGCACACTATTCTGGATATATCAAACCCCAGAGATTGGACACTTTCAATTAATTTCATATTGGACAAATATATAACTATAAAACAGATTTCTTTTAATATTGGGAGTATCTCAGTAAATCACACGAAAGTGAGCCATGGATCACAATTCCTTGTTGTATTTCAATGATACTCTTGCCAAGGTTTTGAAAGTGACAGACAACTAAGGATCGAGATGGAGCTGTGATATATGGGACCCCTGGATGTGGTTATGCCTTATATTTTCTACGGTCGCCACTTTGTACTTCACTTATTTTTCAGTACATTCATGTAGGAATGCTATCCATCAAAAAAAAATAACTTAAAAGAAAGCGGACCATGTGAGTAAAGAGTAAGTTTTGGATTCACTTGGCTCTCTAAACAGTTCCTCCTTCATATCCCTTACACGTTGGAGACTATGATCACATGTGCCTAGGGATGGAGGGGTTCTACACTCTGCCTGATGGATTAAGTCCTTCAAATTTAATTACCATCCCCCACCCCCTGATATCTAGTGAAAAGATGAGTTGCTCTTTGAATGGTGATTCATTCTACAAGTGGGTTTGCACTCCTGGTTAGTTCTGGAAGTTCTCCCAAGACTCAGAAGAAGTTTTCAAGTTGGGGCTGTTGGTACACGGAGTACTTTTGCCTTCTGTTTGTGTCTCTGTGAATTACACGTATATTGTAAGAATGTTTGATTTTGTATAAATTAATTTCTAAAAATTTAGAATATGCAATAGCAGCAGTTATTTCTATTTGAACATCAGCATTTTGATTTCCCTACACTCAAGAACAAATCATAGATATCAAGAAAATAAAAAATACTGTCAGGTAACAAAACCTGTCAGATTCTTACCATATTGTAAAGATTTCTGAAGTCATGTAAATATATTTCCCGTGAATGATCAATTAAATATTGGGAATATTAAAAAGGGAAGAAATACCAAAGGGCAATTTTTGACTTCACATTTTTATTTCTAAGTTAGAGTAGTCTAATATTATTTTACTAATTATGAAGAAGAAAATCTAGTCCAGAAATATAGGTCCCAACTGCATTCTGCAGACATATCATGGTAGCCTCTTGTTTTTAAAGAGTTTAATTTTTTTGAAAAAATGCTTTCATATCCAAAGAGCAATGACTGTAACTTTGAATATTTTTTTCTCTCTGTGTTAAAGATTTATTTGAAGATATTATTTGATAGTGATCGCTTCTTTCAAGTTTTGTATATTGCCTTGTTCTTAAAAATGATTTTTTTAAATTTAGATTTTCCAAATATATATATATGAGAGACTATCATCCCAACGTGAGTTATATCAGGATTCTATTTTTTTCACGTCTTGTTCTCACCTCCAACCCACCACATTCTTATTTTTGTAAATACATTATTCTGAACAGAAAATGTGATCTTCCAAATTATTTATGTATTCGGTCAGAATTTTGATACCATCTGATTCCATAATCACGCAAAACTGTGGTGTCCAATTTCTTCCAGGTCATGACAAAATATCAGCCATGGTTACCATGAGACACGTTCCATATGATATGTTCAAAACTCGTTTCCCAAATGAACCCTTCAATGTGTACCTATAGCTTTGTGTATATGGAGTGTCTGTTTTGAAGTCACTTATGCTTTTATTTTTCTTCGTATTCTTGCATTTAATGAGTAGATTTTTTATTTTCCTTCTATTTTTGGACCACCAGCACAAATCAATGACTAGGAGAAATAGAGCAGAGTTACTCTTCACTAGAATTCCATACATTTTCTTCTCTTTGAATCTATATTTAGCAGTGCCTTTTTACATGCTGTCTTTGCAAAAAAACCCGCACTCCAGGGCTACAAGTTCAAAGGAATGATTGTTTGGAATTGTTTGGGTAACACCCACATATGATTATGCCTTGGAGGAGAAGAAAGAAGACAGGACTTGCTAGTGGCTATGAAACCACCCCCACAGCCAATTTCTGGGCGTCTGTTGAGAGGGTGAGCATGGTTCTCAATATCCAGCCTCCACAGTCAGAGCCATTTCGACCACACTGTGAAAATATCAATATCATGACCCTAGAAATGGTTGCCCATTTACTAATCAGGGATGTAGCTGGTTTCTGGTGAATTTTAATAGTGTTGGCTCTTCATTGAGAATGCAATACTTTCCCATTGTATTCTTATTTCTTCCTCTTCCCCTTACTTCCTTTGTTTTCAGTATCCCTGTTTGTAAATGCTGTGGTTGTCCTAGTCATCTAGTTATTAACGTTAATTTATGCCAATTGGAAGTGTGCAAATTCCAAAGATGAAACGTTTCTTAGTTTGAAAGCATGTTTACCTCAATAGACACTTCACTACTTAAACAAAAATTCATTTCTAGTTAGAAACTGTTTTGTCCAAGAATTTCAGTTGGAATATTATGAGAATTTTGTTACTCTATTTTTCATTATATTAGACATTTTATTTTCCTTTATATATCTTTGCCCATATATCCATTTCTTGTCATGGATTACATTAAACCTTACTCAATCTGGTTATCCCTTTTAAAACGAACCTTTCTTTCATTCAAATATTCATTTTATGTGACAATGTCACCATAAAGATTTTTTCAACACCTGAAAAATAGCTCTTCATATTCCCCTTGCCCACAGGACATGGTGGGTGAAAATATATCAATAAAAGTGTTTGATGAAGAAATAAATATTTGTGACATGGAGAGCCAGAATAACACCTATGCACAGCCATGGAAAGAGAGGGATCAGGAGGAGAAAAGTTTCTACTTAATCTGTTGTGTATTTCTTTATAATTACTGATATAGCAACTTTGAAAAGTTTTAATAATGGTATCAGTGAAGAAAACACACCTCTCTGGATATATCACACACCAGAAATTGTACACTTTCAATTAATTTGATATTCATCAAATATATTTCCATAAAACAGATTTCTTTTAATATTGGGAAGAGCCCAGTAAATCACACAAAAGTGAGGCATGGATTATAATTCCTTCTTTTATTTCAATGATGCTCTTGTCGAGTTATTGAAAATGTCTGACAACTAAAGATCCAGATGGAGCTGTTTTATATGGGACTCCTGCATGTGAATATGCCTTGTATTTTCTCCATTTGCATCTTTTGAACTTCATTTATTTTTTGATTTATTCATATATGAATGCTATCCATCAAAAAAAGTAAATTAAGAGAAAGAGGGCCATGTACTTAAAGAAAAGGTTTTGGACTCACCTGGCTCTCTAAACTGATCCTCCTTTATTTCCCTCCCCTGTTCGAGACTATGATCACCTGTGCCAAGAGGTGGACGTGTGGTACACTCTGCCTGATGGATTATATCCTTCAATTTTAAGAACCTTCCCCCTCCCCACAGATATCTAGTGAAATGGAGAGTTGCTCTTTGAAAGATGATTCATCCTACAGGTGTCTTTTCTGTCCTGGTCCATTCTAGCAGTTCTCAACACCCTCTGAAGAAATTTTGAATTTGGGGGCTGCTTGAACCTGGAGTTCTTTTGCTTTCTGTTTGTGTCTCTGAGGATTCCACTTATATTGTAAGAATAAGTTTGATTTTGTATAAATTAATTTTGAAAAATATATAATATGCTAAAGCAGCAATTATGTCTATATGAACACCAGCATCATTATCTCTCTGCACTTGAGAACACTTCATATGTATCGAGAAAATAAAAAATAGTGTCGTTTAACAAAACCTGGCAGATTCTAACCATATTGTAAAGATTTCTGAAGTCATGTAAATATATATCCAATGACTGATCAACATAAAATTTGGAATATTAAAAAGGGAGAAAAGCCTGACAAGCATTTGTTGTCTTCCCATTTTTATTTTCTAAGTTAGAGTAATTTAATATTATTTTATTAACTATTAAGCAGAAAATCTAGTCCAGAATTATAGGTCCCAACTGCATTCTGCGTTCATTCATATCATGGTAGCCTCTTGTTTTTAAAGAGTTTAATTTGGAAAAAGAAAAGCTTTCATTTCCAAGAGCAATGACTGTTTCTCTGGAATAATATTTTTCTCTCTCTTGTAAAGATTATTTGAAGATATTAATAGATATTGATCCCTTCTTTCCAGATTTTTATTATACCTATATCTTAAAAATGATTTTTTTAAATTTGAGATTCTGAAATATATATATGAGAGACTACCATCCCAAGGTGAGTTATATCTGAATTCCATTGATTTCAAGTGTTGTTTTCACCTCCAGCTCACCACATCATTATTTTTGTAAATACATTATTCTGAACAGAGCATGTGATTTTCCAAAATATTTGTACATTCGGTCAGAATTTTGATGCCAACTAAGACCAAACTCACGCAAATCCGTGGTGCCCAATTTCTTCAAGCTCATGTCAAAATATTAGCAATGTTTATCATGAGCCACTTTCCATACAATATGTTTGAAACTCGTTTCCTCTATGCCACATTCATAGTGTATTTGTAGCTCTGTGTATATGGACTTTCTGTTTTGAAGTAACTTATGGTTTTATTTTTCTAAATACTCTTGCATTTGGTGAGTGGATTTTTTGTTTTACTTCTATTTTTGCAACAGCAGCAGAAATCACTGACAAGGAGAATTAGAGCAGAGTTACTTTTCACTAGAATTCCATTAATATCCCTCCCTTTCCTGTCTAATATTTAGCAGTGCATTTTTAGATACTATCTTTGCAAAAAGCTCACACTCCATGGCTTCAAACCATGGGAATGATTGTTGGAATTGTGTGTGTAACAGCAACCTATGATCATGCCTTGAAGGAGAGGAAAGAAGACAGGGCTTGCTAGTGGCTATGAAACTACCCCTACGGCCAATTCACTGGGTGGGAGTTCAGAGGGTGAGCATGGTTCTCAATAGCCAGCCTCCACAGGCAGATTCATTTTGACCCTAGGGTGAAAATATCAATATCATGATCCTTGAAATCGTTGTCCATTTTAATAAGCTAGGATGTAGCTGGTGTCTGGTGAATTTTTTTAATGTTGCCTCTTCATTGAGAATGCAATACTTTCTCATTGTATTCTCATTTCTTCCTCTACCCTTACTTCCTTTATTTTCAGTATCCCTGTTTGTAAATGCTGTGGTGGTCCTAGTCATCTTGTTATTAACGTTAATTAATGCTATTGGAAGTGTGCAAATACCAAAGTTGAAACCTTTCTTAATTTGAAAGCATGTTTACCTCAATAGTCACTGCACTAAAACGAAAATTCATTTCCAGTTAGAGACTCTTTTGTCCAAGAGTTTCAGCTAGAATATGATGAGAATTTTGTTACTCTATTTTTCCATTATATTAGACTTTTTATTTTCCTTTATATATCTTTGTCCCATATGTCAGTTTCTTATCATGGATTATCATAAATTGTACCCAAACTGATAATCCTTTTAAAAATTTTCCTTTAATTCAATCCAATATTCATTTTATGTGACAATGTGACAATAAAGATCTTTTCAACAACTGACAAAATGCTCTTCATATTCCCTTGCTCACAGGACATGGTGGGTGAAAACACAACAATAAAATTGTTTGATGAAGAAATAAATATTTGTGACAAGAAGAGCCAAAATAACACCTATGGACAGCTGTAGAAAGAGAGGGATCGAGAGGAGAAAAGTTTCTACTTACTCTGCCGTTTATTTCTTTATTATTACTGATACAGCTACACCAAAAATGTTTAATAATGATAGCAGCGAAGAAAGCACACCTCTCTGAATATATCAAACTCCAGAGAATGTACACTTTCAATTAATTTCGTATTGGACAAATATGTATCCATAAAAAGGATTTCTTTTAATGTTGGGTTTATCCCAGTAAATCACACAAAATGAACCATGGATCAAAATTCCTTGTTGTATTTCAAACATTCTCTTGCCGAGTTTTTGAAAATGACTGATAATTGAAGATCCAGATGGAGCTGTGATATATGGGAATGCTGTATGTGGTTATGCCTTATATTTTCTCCGTTTGCACCTTTTGTAGTTCATTTATTTTTCGGTATATTCATATATGAATGCTATCCATTAAAAAAATAACTTAAGACAAAGAGGGCCATGTAAGTAAAGAAAAAGTTTTGGATTCACCTGGCTCTCTGAACTGTTCCTCCTTCATATGCCTTCCATGTTGGGGACTATGATCACATGTGCCTAGGGATGTAGTGGTGGTAATCTCTACCTGATGGATTATGTCCTTCAATTTTAAAAACCATCACCCATCCCCTGATATCTAGTGAAAACTGAGTTGCTTATTCAAAGGTGATTCATCGTACAAGTGTGTTTTCTCTCCTGGTTATTTCTACCACTTCTCCCAAGCATCAGGAGAAGTTTTCATTTTGGGGGTTGTTGGTACACAGAGTCCTTTTGATTTCTGTTTGTGTCTCTGTGGGTTCCACTTATATTTTAGGAATAAGTTTGATTTTGTATAAATTAAATTCTAAAAATTTAGAATATGCAATAGGAGCAGTTATTTCAATATGAACACCAGCATCATGATCACTCTGCACTCGAGAACAATTCATACATATCGAGAAAAAAAAATACTGTCGTGTAACAAAACCTGGGGGATTCTAACCATATTGTAAAGATTTCTGAAGTCCTGTAAATATTATTCCAATGAATGATCAATTTAAAATTGGGAATATTAAAAAGGGAAGAAAGCCTGACAAATATATGTTGTCTTCCCATATTTATTTTCTATGTTAGAAAAGTTTAATATTATTTTATTAATTAATAAGGAGTAAATCTAGTCCAGAAATAAAGGACACAAGTGAATTCTGTGTTCATTCATATCATGGTAGCCTCTTGTTTTTAAAGTGTTTAATTTAAAAAATTACTTTCATTTCAAAAGAGCAATGACTGCATCTCTGGAATAATTTTTTTCTCTCTCCAGTAAAGATTTATTGAAATATTTTATTAGATAGTGATCCCTTCCTTCAAGATTTGTATTTTGAATAGTTCTTAAAAATGATTTTTTTTAAAATTTTAGACTCTCCAAGTATTTATGAAAGACTATCATCCCAAAATGAGTTTTATCTGGGTTCCATGGATTTCAAGTCTTGTTTTCACCTCCATCACACCACATTCTAATATTTGCGAATACATTGTTTTGAACAAAAAATTTTATCTTCCACAATATTGATGCATTTGGTCAGAATTTTTGATACCACCTAAGACCAAATCATGCAAAACCGTGGTGCCCAATTTCTTCCAATTCATGACAAAACATCAGGAATGTTTACCACGGGCCACGTTCCATACAATATGTTTGAAACACGTTTCCCAAATGCTGACTTCAATGTGTATCTATTGCTCTGTGTATATGGAGTGTTTGTTTTGAGGTCGCTAATGGTTTTATTTTTCAACAGAGTCTAGCATTTTATCAGTGGATTTTTTGTTTTATTCTTTTTTTTTTTTTTTTTTTTTTTTTTTTGCACCAGCAGCACAAATCAATGACAAGGAGAATTAGAGCAGAGTTACTTTTCACTAGGATTCCATTCATTTCCTTCCCTTTCCAGCCTATATTTAGCAGTGCGGTTTTAGATGCTGTCTTTGAAAAAGCCAACACTCCAGGGCTTCAAGCTCCCAGGAATGATTGTTTGGAATTTCGTGCATAACACCCACCTAAGATAATGCTTTGGAGGAGAGGAAAGAAGACAGGGCTTGCTAGTGGCTATGAAAACAGCCCCATGACCAAATCACTGGGTGGCAGTTGAGATGGTCAGCATGGTTATCAATAGCCAGCCTCCACAGTCAGAGTCATTTTTACCCCAGGGTGAAAATATCAATATCATGATCCTTGAAATGGTTGTCCAATTTATTAAGCTGGGATAAAGCTGGTGTCTGGTGAATATTGATAATGTTGGCTCTTCATTGAGAAGACAATACTTTCTCATTTCTTCCTCTACCGTTTACTTCTTTGTTTTCAGTATCCTTGTTTGTAAATACTGTGGTGGTCCTAGTCATCTTGTTATTAACATTAATTAATACTTCTGGAAGTGTGCAAATACCAAATATGATAACTTTCTTACTTTGAAAGCACTACTTAAACAAAAATTCATTTCCATTTAGAAACTGTTTTGTCCAAGAGTTTCAAAAGGAATATGATCATGAGAATTTTGTTACTCAATTTTTTCATTATATTAGACTTTTTATTTTCATTTATATGTCTTTTTCCCATATGTCTATTTCTTATCACGGATTATATTAAATTGTACCCAAACTTATAATCCCTTTTAAAATTTAACTTTTGTTCAATCAATTTTATGTGACAATGTGACACTAATGATCTTTCCACTATTTGACAAAAAGCTCTTCATATTCCCCTTGTCCACAGGACATATTGGGTGAAAATATAGCAATAAAAGTGTTTGATGAAGAAATAAATATTTGTGACAAGAAGAGCCAGAATAACATCTATGCCCAGCCATGGAAAGAGAGGGATCGAGAGTTGAAAAGTTTCTACTTAATCTGCTGTTTATTTCTATATGATTACTGATATAGCAACACTAAAAATGTTTAATAATGATAGCAGAGAAGAAAGCACAACTCTCTGAATATATCAAACACCAGAGATTGTAAAATTTCAATTAATTTCATATTGGACAAATATGTATCCATAAAACAGATTTCATTTAATATTGGGAGTATCCCAGTAAATCACATGAAAATGAGCCATGGATCACAATTCCATCTTGTATTTCAATGATGCCATTGGCGAGTTTTTGAAAATGACTGACAAATTATGACCCAGATGGAACTGTGATATATTTTTTTTTTTTTAAAGATTTTATTTATTTATTCATTTATCCCCCCCTTGCTGCTTGTGCTCGCTGGGTCAGCTAACCACGCCGTGCGGGCGGGCTTGCCCTCACCAGGAGGCCCCGGGAACCGAACCCGGGGCCTCCCATATGGTAAACGGGAGCCCTACTGATTGAGCCACAGCCGCTTCCCAACTGTGATATATTGAACACCTGCATGTGGATATGCCTTATATTTTCTCGGTTTGCACATTTTGTACTTCATTTATTTTTTGGTATATTCATGAATGAATGTTATCCATCAAAAAAATAAATTAAGTGAAACAGGGCCATGTGATTAAGGATAAAGTTTTGTATACACTTGGCTGCCAAAACTGTTCGTCCTTTGTATCCATTCCGTGATGGAGACTATGATACCATGTGCCAAGGGATGGAGGGGTGGGACACTATGCCTGATGGATTATGTCCTTCAATTTTAAGAACCATCCCCCACCCCACCATATCTAGTGAAAAGTTGAGTTGCTCTTTGAAAGGTGATTCAGCCTACAAGGGTGTTTTCTCTCTTGGTTAGTTCTAGCAGTTCTCCCTATCCTCAGGAGAAGTTTTCAAATTTGGGAGTTTTGGTACACGAAGTTCTTTTGCCTCCTGTTTGTGTCTCTGTGTATTCCACTTATATTGTAAGAACATGTTTGATTTTGTATATATTAATTTCTAAAAATTTAGAATATGCTAGACCAACAGTTATTTCTATTTGAACACCAGCATTATGATCTCCCTGCACTCGAGAACAGCTCATAGATATCAAGAAAACAAAAAATACTGTCAGGTAACAAAACCTGGGGGATTCTAACCATATTGTAAAAATTTCTGAAATCCTGTAAATATAATTCCAGTGAATGATCAATTTAATATTGGGTATATTAAAAGGGAGGAAAGCCTGACAAGCAGTTGATGACTTCACATTTTTATTTTATAAGATACAGAACTCTAATATTATTTTATTAACTATTAAGAAGAATATCTAGTCCAGAAATATAGATCCCAAATTCATTCTGCGTTCATTCTTGTCATGGTACCTTCTTGTTTTTAAAGAGTTTAATATTAAAAAATTCTTTAATTTCCAAAAAGCAAAGACTGTATCTCTGGGATAATTTTTTATCTCTCTGGTAAAGATTTATTCGAAGATATTTTTAGATAGTGATCACTTCTTTCAAGATTTGTATATTCCCTAGATCTTGAAAATGATTTTTTAAATTTACATACTCCAACTATATATATATATATGAGAGTCTATCATCCCAAGGTGATTTATATCTGGATTTTATTGATTTCAAGTCTTGTTTTCACATCAAACCCACCACATTCTTAATTTTGTCAATACATTATTCTGAACAGAAAATGTGATCTTCCAAAGTATTTATGCATTCGGTCAGAATTTTGATACCTCCTGAGTCCAAAATCACGCAAAACCTTGGTTCCTAATTTCTTCCAACTCATGATAAAATATCAACAATGGTTATCATGAGCCATGTTCCATACAATATGCTTGAAATTCGTTTCCCAAATGCCACCTTGAATGTGTATATCTAGCTCTGTGTGTAAGGAGTGTCTGTTTTGAAGTAACATATGGTTTAATTTTCCACATACTCTTGCATTTGATGACTGTGTTTTTTGTTTTACTCCTATTTTTGGACCAGCAACACAAATCACTGACAGGGAGAATTAGAGTAGAGTTACATTTCACTAGGATTCCATTCATTTCCTTCCCTTTCCTGTCTATATTTAGCAGTGCATTTTTAGATGCTGTCTTTGCAAAAAGCCCACACTCCATGGCTTCAAATTCTCATGAATGATTGTGTGGAATTTTGTGGGTAACACCAACCTATAATCATGCCTGGGAGGAAATTAAAGAAGACAGGGCTTGCTAGTGCCTATGAAACCACCCCCACAGTCATTTTCTGGGTGGCCGTTGAGAGGGTGAACATGGTTCTCAATAGCCAGCCTCAACAGACAGAGCCATTTTGATCCCAGGTTGAAAATATCAACATCATGATACTTGAAGTGGTTTTCCAATTTACTGAGCTGGGATGTGGGAGTGTCTGGGGAAATTTAATAATGTTGGCTCTTCATTGAGAATGCAATACTTTCCCATTGTATTCTCATTTATTCCTATACCCTTTATTTCCTTTGTTTTCAGGATCCCTGTTTTTAAATGCTGTGGTGGTCCTGTTCATCTTGTTATTAACATTAATTTATGCCAATTGGAAGTGTGCAAATAACAAAGATGAAACCTTTCTTACTTTGAAATCATGATTACCTCAATAGACACTGCACTACTTAAACAAAAATTCATTTCCAGTTAGAAACTCTTTTGCCCAAGAGTTTCATATGGAATATGATGATGAGAATTTTATTACTCTATTTTTCCATTATATTAAACTTTTTATTTTCATTTTTATACCTTTGTCCAATATATCCATTTCTTATCATGGATTATAATAAATTGTATGCAATCTGATAATCCCTTTTACAATTTACCTTTCTTTGAATCCATTATCCACTTTATGTGACAATGTCACCATAAAGATATTTTCTACACTTGAAAAAATGCACTTCATTTTACACTTGACCACAGGACATGGTTTGTGAAAATATATCAATAAAAATATTTGATGAATAAATAAATATTTGTGACATGGAGAGGCAGAATAACACCTATGCATAATGATGGAAAGAGAGGGATCAATAAGTGTAAAGTTTCTACTTAGTCTGCTGTTTATTTCATTATGATTACTGTTATAGCAACATTGAAAATGTTTGATAATGATAGCAGAGAAGAAAGCACATCTCTCTGGATATATCAAACACCAGAGATTGTGCACATTCAATTAATTTGATATTGGTCAAATATTTATTCATAAAACAGATTACTTTAATATTGGGAGGATCCCCATAAATGCACATCAAAATGACCCATAGATCACAATTCCTTGCTGTATTTCAATCGTACTCTTGTTGAGTTATTGAAAATGAGTGACAATTCAAGATCTAAATAGAGCTGTGATATATAGGAAACATGCATGTGGTTTTGCCTTGTATTTTCTCCATTTTGACATTTGGCACTTCTTTTATTTTTTGGTATATTCTTGTATGAACGCTATACATCACTAAAAAATAAATTAAGAGAAAGAGCACCATGTGAGTAAAGAAAAGGTTTTGGACTCACCTGGCCCTCTAAACTGATCCTCCTTTACTTCCCTCCCATGTTGGAGAATATGATCACCTATGCCAAGGTGTGGAGGGGTGGTACACTCTGCCTGATGGATTATGTCCTTCAATTTTTAGAACCATCCCCCTCCCTACAGAGATCTAGTGAAAAGGGGAGTTGCTTTTTGAAGGATGATTGATCCTACAGGTGTCTTTTCTGTGCAGGTCTGTTGTAGCAGTTCTCATAATCCTCAGCAGAAATTTTAAGTTTAGGGGCTGTTTGTACATGGAGTTCTTTTGCTTTCTGTTTCTGTCTCCTTGGATTCCACTTATATTGTATGATGAAATTTTATTTTGTATAAATTAATTTCTAAAAATTTAGAATTTGCAAATGCAGCAGTTATTGCTCTATGAACAGCAGCATCATGAGCTCTCTGCACTCAAGAACGATTCAGACATATCGAGAAATTAAAAAATACTGTGGTGTAACAGAACCTTGGGGATTCTAACCACCTGGTAAAGATTTGCTGAGTTATTTAAATATATATCCAATGACTGGTCCATATAAAATTTAGAATATTAAAAAGGACTAAAGCCTGACAAGCAATTGTTGTCTTCCCATTTTTATTTTAAAAATTAGGGTATTTTAATATTATTTCATTAACTATTAAGCAGAAAATCTAGTCCAGAAATATAGGTCCCCCCTGCATTCTGCGTTTATTCATATGATGGTAGAGCCTTGATTTAAAGAGTTTCATTAAAAAAAAAAAAATGCTTTCATTTCCAAAGAGCGATGAATGTATATCTGGAATAAATTTTTCTCTCTCTGTTAAAGATTTATTCGAAGATATTTATAGATAGTGAACCATTCTTTCAAGATTTTTATTTTGCCTAGTTCTTAAAAATGATTATTTTATATATTAGATACTCCAAATATATATAAAAGTGAGTTATATTTTAAATCCATTGATTTCAAGTCTTGTTTTCACCTCCAACCCACCATATACTTATTTTTGTAAATACATTATTATGAACAGAAAATGTGATCTTCAAAACTATTTATGCATTCAGTCAGAATTTTGATACCATCTAAGTCAAAAATCACGTAAAACCATGGCCCCCAATTTCTTCTAGCTCATGACAAAATATCAGCAATGGTTACCATGAGCCACGTTCCAAACATTATATTTGAAACACGTTACACAAATGCTGACTTCAACCTGTATGTTTAGATCTGTGTATATGGAGTGTCTGTTTTGGAGTCACATATGATTTTATTTTTCCACATATTCTTGCATTTTATGTGTGGATTTTTTGTTTTATTTCTATTTTTCTTACAGTAGTACATTTCAATGACAAGGAGAATTAGAGCAGTGTTGTTTTCACTAGGATTCCATTCATTTCCTTCCCTTTCCTGTCTATATTTAGCAGTACCTTTGTAGATGCTGTCTTTGCAAAGAACACATACTTCACGGATTCAAGCTCCCAGGAATACAGGAATGATTCTTTGGAAATGAGTGTGTAACACCCACCTATGGTCATGCCTTGGAGGAAAGGAAACAAGACAGGCTTTGCTAGTGGCTATGAAACCGCCTCCGTGGCCATTACACTGGGAGGCAATGAGAGGGTGAGCTTAATTCTCACCTGCCAGCCTCCACTAGTCAGAGCAATTTCGACCCCAAGGAGAAAATATCAATATCAGGACCCTTGAAATGGGTCCAATTTAGTAAGCTGGGAATTAGTTGGTGTCTGGTGAATTTTTATAATGTTGGCTCTTCATTGAGAATGCAATACTATCTCATTGTATTCTCATTTCTTTCTCTACCCTTTACTTCCATTCTTTTCAGGATCCCAGTTTGTAAATGCTGTGGTGGTCCTAGTCATCTTGTTATTAACGTTAATTTATGCCAATTAGAAGTGTGGAAAATTGAAAAATGAAACCATTCTTAATTTGAATGCATGATTACCTCACAGACATGGCACAACTTAAACAAAGATTCATTTCCAATTAGAGAGAGTTTTGTCCAAGTGGTTCAGCTGTAATATGAGGAGGAGAATATGTTACACTATTTTTCCATTGTACTTGAATTTTTCTTTTCCTTTATATATCTTTATCCCACATATCCCTTTCCTATCATGGATAATATTAAATTGTACCCAATCTGATAATCCCTTTAGAATTTACCTTTCTTTCAATCCAATATCCATTTTATGTGACAATGTTACAATAATGATCTTTTCAACACCTTATAAAAAGCTCTTCATTTTCCCCTTTTTGCACAGGACATTGTGGTTGAAAATATATAAATAAAATGTTTGATGAGGAAGTAAATATTTGTTACATGGAGGGCCAGAATAACACCTAAGCACAACCATGGACAGAGAGGGATTGAGATTTGAAAAGTTTCTACTTAATCAGCTGTTTATTTCAATATGATTACTGATATAGGAACACAGAAAAGGTTTATTAATGATAGCAGAGAAGAAAGCACACCTCTCTGGATATATCAAACACCAGAGATAGTACACTTTCAATTAATTTCATATTGGACAAATATGTACCCATAAAACTGATTTCTTTTAATATTGGGAGGATCCCAGTAAATCACACGAAAGTGAGCCATTGATCAAACTTCCTTGTTGTATTTCAATGATGCCCTTGCTGAATTTTTTAAAGTGACTGACCATTAAAAATGCAGATGGAGCTGTGATATATGGGACCCCTGCATGTGGATATGCCTTGGATTTTCTCCATTTGCACCTTCTGTACTTCATTTATTTTTGTGTATATTCATGTATGAATTCTATCCATCAAAAAAAAATAAATTAAAAGAAAATGGGCCATGTGAGTAAAGAAAAAGTTTTGGATTCACCTTGCTTCCTAAACTCTTCCTTCTTTGTTTCCATCCCATGTTGGAGACTAAGATCACCTGTGCCAAACGGTGGAGGGGTGTTACACTCTCCTGACTGATTATGTCCTTCAATTTTAAGAACCATCCCCCTCCTTTCAGATATCTAGTGAAAAGCACAGTTGCTCTTTGAATGATGATTCATCCTGCAAGTGACTTTTCTCTCCTGGTTAGTTCTAGCAATTCTCCCAAGCCTCAGGAGAAGTTTTCAATTTGGGGGATGTTGGTACACGGAGTTCTTTTGCCTTTTGTTTGTGTCTCTGTGGATTCCATTTATATTGTAAGAATAAGTTTGATTTTGTATAAATTAATTTCTAAAAATTTAGAATTTGCAATAGCAGCAGATATTTCTATTTGAACACCAGCCTTATGATCTCCCTGCATTCGAGAACAACTCATAGATATCAAGAAAATAAAAAGTACTTGTCGGGTAACAGACCTAGGGGATTCTAACCATATTGTAAAGATCTCTGAAGCCATGTAAATATATTTCCAGTGAATGATCAATTTAATTTTGGGGATATTAAAAAATGAGGAAAGCCTGACAAGCAGTTGACTTCACATATTTATTTTCTAAGTTAAAGAAGTTTCATATTATTTTATTAAAAATTAAGGAGAAAATCTAATCCAGAAATATAAGTCCCAACTGCATTCTGCGGATATTCATATGATGGTCCCCTCTTGTTTTTAAAGAGTTTAATTGAAAAAAAAAAAAAAGGTTTCATTTCTAAAGAGTGATGACATTATCCCTGGAATAATTATTTCTCTCTCTGATAAAGATTTATTTGGAGATCATTTTACATAATGACCTGTTCTTCAATATTTGTATTTTGACTAATTCTTTAAAAAAAAATTTTTTTTTTAGATAATCGAAATGTATATAGGAGAGACTATCATCCCAAGGTGAGTTATATCTGGATTCCATTGGTTTCAAGTCTTGTTTTTACCTCCTACCCACCACATCCATATATTTGTAAAAACATTTTTCTGAACAGAAAATATTATCTTCCAAGGTATTTATGCATTCCTTCAGAATTTTGATATGACCAAAGTCCAAAATCTTGCAAACTGTTGTGCCCAATTTCTTCCAGCTCATGACAAAATATCATTAATTGTTACCATGAGCCACATGCATACAATATGTTTGAAACACGTTTCCCATACTCCGCCTTCAACGTGTATCTATAACTCTGTGTATAAGGAGTGTCTGTTTTGAAGACACTTATGATTTCATTTTCCACATAGTCTTGTTTTTGATGAGTGCATTTTTTTGTTTAATTCTATTTTTGGAACAACAGCACAAGCCACTGACTAGGAAAATTAGAGCAGAGTTACTTTTCACAAGGATTCCATTCATTTCCTTCCCATTCCTATCTATAATTAACAGTGTCTTTTTAGATTCTGTCTTTGCAAAGAGCCCACACTCCAGGGCTTCAAGCTCCCAGGAATGATTCTTTGGAATTGTGTGGGTAACACCCACCTATTTTCATGACTTGGAGAAGAGGAAAGAAGACAGGATTTGCTAGTGGCTGTGAAACTGCCCCCATGGCCATTTCACTGGTTGTCAATGAGAGGGTGAGCTTGATTCTCACCTGCCATCTTCCACTAGTCCAAGCAATTTTGAATCCAGGGTGAAAATAACAATATGAGGACACTTGAAAGGGCTGTCCAATTTACTAAGCTGGGATGTAGTTGCTATCTGGTGAATTTTGATAATGTTGGCTCTCCATTGAGAATGCAATTCTATCTCATTGTATTCTCATTTCTTTCTCTACCCTTTACTTCCTATGTTTTCACGATCCCTGCTTGTAAAGGCTGTGGTGGTCCTAGTCGCCTTATTATTAACGTTAATTTATGCCAATTCGAAGTGTGCAAATACCAAAGATGAAACCTTTCTTAATTTGAATGCATGATTACCTCAATAGACACAGCATGACTTAAACAAAAATTCGTTTCCAATTAGAGATAATTTTGTCCAAGAGGTTCAGCTGGAATATGAGGATGAGATTTTTTTACACTATTTTTCTGTTGTATATGAATTTTTATTTTTCTTTATTTATCTTTGCCCCATATATCCCTTTCTTATCATGGATAATATTAAATCGTACCCAGTGTGATAATCCCATTTAAAATTTATCTTTCTTTCAATCAAATATCCATTTTATGTGACAATGTGACAATAAAGATCTTTTCAAGTCCTGTAAAAATCACTTCATATTCCCCTTGCCCAGAGGACATGGTGGGTGAAAATATATCAATAACAGTGTTTGATGAAGAAATAAATATTTGTGACATGGAGAGCCAGAATAACACCTATACACAGCCATGGAAAGAAAGGGATTGAGAGGAGAAAAGGTTTGATTTAGTCTGCTGTTTATTTCTTTATGATTACTGATATAGCAACATTGAAAATGTTTAATAATGGTAGCAGAGAAGAAAGCACCCCTCTCTGGATATATCAAAAACCAGAGATTGTACACTTTCAATTAATTTGACATTGGTCAAATATGTATCCATAAAAGAGATTACTTTAAATATTTTGAGAGGATCCCAGTAAATTCACACGAAAGTGAGCCATGGATCACAATTCCTTGTTTTATTTCAATGATGCTCTTGCCGAGTTTTTGAAAATGACTGAAAATTAAAGATCCAGATGGAGCTGTGATATATACGAACCCTGCATGTGCTTATGCCTTATTTTATCTCCATTTGGACGTTTGGCACTTTGTTTATTTTTTGGTATATTCATGTATGAATGCTATCCATCACTTAAAAATAAATTAAGAGCAAGAGGACCATGTGAGTAAAGAAAAAGTTTTGGACTCACCTGGCTCTGTAAACTGATCCTCCTTTCTTTCCATCCCATGTTGGAGACTATGATCACCTGTGCCAAGAGTTGGAGGGGTGGTACACTCTTCGTGAAGGATTATGTCCCTCAATTTTAAGACCAACCCCGTCCCCACAGATATCTAGTGAAAAGAAGAGTTGCTCTTTGAAAGATGTTTCATCCTAGAGGAGTCTTTTCTTTTCTCATCTATTCTAGGAATTCTCGTAATCTTCAGCAGAAATTTTGAGGTTCTGTTCTGTTTGAACATGGAGTTCTTTTGTTTTCTGTTTGTGTCTCTGTGGATTCCAATTATATTGTAAGAATATGTATGATTTTGTATATATTAATTTATAAAAATGTCGAATATGCAAAAGCATCAGTTATTTCTATATGAACACCAGCATCATGATCTCTCTGCACTCGAGAACAATTCTTATGTATCGAGAAAATAAAAAATAATGTCATGTAACAAAACCTGGGGGATTTTAATCATATTGTAAAGATTTCTGAAGTCATGAATATATATCCAATGAAGGATAAATTTAAAATTGGGAATATTAAAAAGGGAGAAAGGCCTGACAAGCACTTGTTGACTTCCCATTTGTTTTTTCTAAGTTAGAGAATTTTAATATTATTTTATTAACTAATAAGCAGAAAATCTAGTCCAGAAATAAAGGTCACAAGTGAATTCTGTGTTCATTCTTATCATGGTAGTCTCTTGATTTAAAGAGTTTAATTTAAAAATATATTTTCATTTCCAAAGAGCAATGACTGCATCTCTAGAATAATTATTTCTCTCTCCATTAATGATTTATTCAAATATTTTATTAAATAGTGATCCCTTCTTTCAAGATTTGTATTTTGCCTAGTTCTTAAAAATGATTTTTTAAAAATTTTAGACACTCCAAATATATTTATGAGAGACTATCATTGCAAGGTGAGTTTTCTCTGGATTCTATGGATTTCAAGTCTTGTTTTCACCTCCAACCCAATACATTCTAATATTTGTAAATACATTATTCTGAACAGAAAATTTGGTCTTCCAGAATATTGATACATTCGGTCAGAATTTTGATACCACCTAAGACCAAATCACGCAAAATCGTGGTGCCCAATTTCTTCCAACTCATGACAAAACATCAGGAATGGTTAACACGGGCCACATTCCATACAATATGTTCGAAACGTGTTTCCCAAATGCCACTTTCAATGGGTATCAATAGATCTGTGTATCTGGAGTATCTGTTTTGAGGTCACTAATGGTTTTATTTCTCCAAAGAGTCGTGCATTTGATCAGTGGATTTTTTGTTTTACTCCTTTATTTGAACTAACAGCACAAATCACTGACAAGGAGAATTAGAGCAGAGTTTTTTTCACTAGGATTCCATTCATTTCCTTCCCTTTCCTGCCTATATTTAGCAGTGCCATTTTAGATGCTGTCTTTGAAAAAGCCCACACTCTACGGTTTCAAGCTCCCAGGAATTATTGTTTGGAATTGTGTGTGTAACACCCATATATGATAATGCCTTGGAGGAGAGGAAAGAATACAGTGCTTGCTAGTGGCTATGAAACCAGCCCCACGGCCAATTCACTGGGTGGCAGTTAAAAAGGTGAGCATGGTTATCAAAAGCCAGCCTCCACAGTCAGAGCCATTTTTAACCTAGGGTGAGAATATCAATATCATGATCCTTGAAATGGTTGTCCAATTTACTAATCTGGGATGAAGCTGGTATCCGGTGAATTTTGATAATGTTAGCTCTTCATTGAGAACACAATATTTCCTCATTTTATTCTCATTTCTTCCTCTACCCTTTACTTCCTTTGTTTTCAGGATCTCTGTTTGTAAATGCTGTGGTGGTCCTAGTCATCTTGTTATTATCGTTAATTAATTATTTTGGAAGTGTGTAAATAACAAAGATGAAACCTTTCTTACTTTGAAAGCATGATTATATCTATTGACACTGCACTACTTAGAGAAAAATTCATTTCCATTTAGAGACTGTGTTGTCCATGAGTTTCAAGTGGAATGGGATGATGAGAATTTTGTTACTCTATTTTTCCATTATATTAGACATTTTATTTTCATTTATATATCTTTGTCCCATATGTCTGTTTCTTATTATGGATTATATTAAATCATACCCAAACTGATAATCCCTTTTAAAATTGAGCTTTCATTCAATCCAATATCCATTTTATGTGACAATGTGACACTAAAGATCTTTTCAACATTTGACCAAAATTTCTTCATATTCCCCTTGTCCACAGGACATATTGGGTGAAAATATAGCAATAAAAGTGTTTGATGAAGAAATAAATATTTGTGACATGAAGAGCCAGAATAACACCTATGCCCAGCCATGGAAAGAGAGGGATCAAGAGGTGGAAAGTTTCTACTTAATCTGCTGTTTATTTCTTTATGATTACTGATACAGCAACAGTGAATATGTTTGATAATGATATCAGAGAAGAAAGCACACCTCTCTGAATATATAAAACGCCAGAGATTGTACACTTTCAATTAATTTCATATTGGACAAATATGTATCCATAAAACAGATTTCATTTAATATTGGGAGTATCCCAGTAAATCACACGAAAGTGAGCCATGAATCACATTTCCATGTTGTATTTCAGTGATGCCCTTGCCGAGTTTTTGAAAATGACTGACAAATAAAGACCCGGATGGAGCTGTTATATATTGGACCTCTGTATGTGGTTATGCCTTATATTTTCACGGTTTGCATCTTTTATACTTCATTTATTTTTCAGTATATTCATGTACGAATGCTATCCATCAAAAAAATAAATTAAGAGAAAGAGGGCCACGTGAGTAAAGAATATGTTTTCACTTCATCTGGCTTTCTAAATTGTTCCTACTTTGTATCCCTTCCATTTTGGAGGCTATAATATCATGTGACAAGTGATGGAGGGGTGGTGCACTCTGCCTGATGGATTATGTCGTTCAATTTTAAGAACCATCACCCACACCACGATATCTAGTGAAAAGATTAGTTTCTCTTTGAAAGGTGGTTCATCCTACACGGGTGTTTTCTCTGGTGGTTAGTTCTAGCAGTTCTCCCTAGCCTCAGCAGAAACTTTCAAGTTTGGGACTGTTAGTACATGGAGATCTTTAGCCTTCTGTTTGTGTCTCTGTGGGTTCCACTTATATTGTAAGAATAAGTTTGATTTTGTATAAATTAATATCTAAAAATTTAGAATATGCAATAGCAGCAGTTATTTCTATTTGTACACCAGCATTATGATCTCCCTGCACTCAAGAACAACTCATAGATATCGAGAAAATAAAAAATACTGTCAAGTAACAAAACCTGGCAGATTCTAACCATATTGTACAGATTTCTGAATTCCTGTAATTATTATTCAAGTGAATGATCAATTTAATTTTGGGAATATTAAAAAGGGAGGAAAGACTGACAAACAGTTGTTTATTTTCCAAGTTACAGAAGTTTAATATTATTTTATTAATTATTAAGAAGAAAATCTATTCCAGAAATATAGGTCCCAACTGCATTCTGCATTCATTCCTATCATGGTAGCCTCTTGTTTTTAAAGAGTTTAATTTAAAAAAAATGCTTTAATTTCCAAAAAGTCTGTAACTCTGGAATAATTTTTATCTCTCCGGTAAAGATATATTCAAAGATATTATTAGATAGTGATCCCTTCTTTCAAGATCTAGTTCTTAAAAATGATTTTTTTTAAATTTAAATACTCCAAATATATCTATATGAGAGACTATTGTCCCAAGGTGAGTTATATCTGGAGTCTATTGATTTAAAGTCTTGTTTTCACCTCCAACCCACCACCTTCTTAATTTTGTCAATACATTATTCTCAACAGAAAATGGACATCTTCCAAAGTATTTATGCATTTGGTCAGAATTTTGATACCCTGAGTCCAAAAAATCACGCAAAACCGTGGTGCCCCATTTCTTCCAGGTCATGACAAAATATCAGCAATGGTTACCATGAGCCACGTTCCTTAAAATATGTTCAAAACTCATTTGCCAAATGCCACATTCAAAGTGTGTCTGTAGCTCTGTGTATAAGGAGTGTCTGCTTTGAAGTCACTTATGGTTTCATTTTCCTACATAGTCTTGCATTTGATGAGTGGATTTTCTGTTTTATTTCTATTTAAGGACCAGCAGCACAAATCACTGACAGGGAGAATTAGAGTAGAGTTAGTTTTCACTAGGATTCCATTCATTTCCTTCCCTTTCCTGTCTATATTTAGCAGTGCATATTTAGATGCTGTCTTTGCAAAAAGCCCACACTCCATGGCTTCAAACTCCCAGGAATGATTGTGTGAATTGTGTGGGTAACACCTATCTATGATCATACCGTGAAGGAAAAGAAAGAAGACAGGGCTTGCTATTGCCTATGAAACCACCCCCACAGCCATTTTCTGGGCTGCTGTTGAGAGGGTGAGCGTGGTTCTCAATAGCCGGCCTCCACAGGCAGATTCATTTTGACCCCAGGGTGAAAATATCAATATCATGATCCTTGAAATGGATAACAATTTATTAAGATGGGATGTGGGTGGTGTCTGGTGAATTTTAATATTGTTGGCTCTTCATTGAGAATGCAATACTTTCCCATTGTATTCTCATTTCATCATCTACCCTTTATTTCTTTTGTTTTCAGGATCCCTGTTTGTAAATGTTGTGGTGGTCCTATTCATCTTGTTATTAACATTAATTTATGCCAATTGGAAGTGTGCAAAAATGAAAGATGAAACCTTTCTTACTTTGAAATCATGATTATCACAGTAGACACTGCCGTACTTGAACAAAAATTCATTTCCATTTAGAAAGTGTTTTGTCCAAGAGTTTCAGCTGGAATATGATGATGAGAATTTTGTTATTGTACTTTTCCATTATATTAGAATTTTTCTTTTCCTTTATATATCTTTGCCCCATATATCCATTTCTTGTAATGGATTATATTAAATCGTACCCAATCTGATAAACCCTTTTAAAATTTACCTTTCTTTGAAACCAATATCAATTTTATGTGACTATGTTACCATAAAGATCTTTTCAACACCTGACAAAAAGCGCTTCATATTCCGTTGACCACAGGACATGGTTTGTGAAAATATATCAATAAAAGTGTTTGTTGAAGCAATTAATATTTGTGACATGGAGAGCCAGAATAACACCTATGCACAACCATGGAAAGAGAGTAATTGAGAGGTGAAAAGTTTCTACTTAGTCGGCTGTTTATTTCTTTATGATTATTGATATAGCAACATTGAAAATGTTTAATAATGATAGCAGGAAAGGAAGCACACCTCTCTGGATATATCAAACACCAGAGATTGTACACTATAAATTAATCTGATATTGGTCAAATATGTATCCATAAAATAGATTTCTTTTAATATTTGGAGGATCCCAGTAAATGCACAGCAAAGTGAGCCATGGATCACAATTCCTTGCTGTATTTCAATCATGCTCTTGCTGAGTTTTTGAAAATGAATGACAATTCAAGATCCATATCGAGCTGTGATATATAGGAAACCTGCATGTGGTTATGCTTTGCAATTTCTCTATTTGGCGTTTGGTACTTCTTTTATTTTTTGTTATATTCATGTATGAATGCAATCCATCATTAAAAACCAAATAAGAGAAAGAGGGCCATGTGAGTAAAGAAAAAGTTTTGGACTCAACAGGGTATCTAAACTGATCCTCCTCTATTTCTCTTGCAGGTAGGAGACTATTATCACCTGTGACAAGGGGTGGAAGGGTGGCACAATCTGCCTGATGGATTATGTCCTTCAATTTTAAGAACCATCCCCCACCCCTTGATATCTAGAGAAAAGATGAATTGCTCTTTGAAACGTGATTCATCTGACAAGTGTTTTTTCTCTCCTGCTTAGACCTAGCAGTTCTCCCAAGCCTCAGGAAAGTTTTCAAGTTGGGGACTGTAGGTACACAGAGTTCTTTTGCCTTCTCTTTGTCTCTCTTTGGATACCACATATATTGTAAGAATAAGTTTGATTTTGCATAAATTAATTTCTAAAAATTTGGAATATGCAATAGCAGCACTTACTTCTATTTGAATACCAGCATTATGATCTCCCTGCACTCAAGAACAGCTCATAGATATCGAGAAAATAAAAAATACTCCCGAGTAACAAAACCTGGGGTATTCTTACCATTTTGTAAAGATTTCTGAAGTCATGTAAAAATATTTACAGCGAATGATCAATTTAATATTGTGAATATTAAAAAAGGAGGAGCGCTGACAAGAAGTTGTTGACTTCATATTTTTATTTTCTAAGTCAGATTAGTTTAATATTATTTTATTAACTATTAAGAAGAAAATCTAGTCCAGAAATATAGGACCCAACTGCATTCTGCGGACATTCATATCATGTTAGCCTCTTGTTTTTAAAGAGTTTAATTGATAAAAAATTGCTTTCATTTCAAAAGAGTGATGACTGTATCTCTGAAATAATATTTTATGTCTCCAGTAAAGATTTTTTCTTAGATCTTTTTAGATAGTGATCCCTTCTTCAATATTTGTATTTTGCTTAGTTCTTAAATTTTTTATTTTATTTTAAATACTCCAAATGTATATAGGAGAGACTAGCATCCCAAGGGGAGTTATATCTGGATTTCACTGATTTCAAGTCTTGTTCTTACCTCCTACCCACCACATCCGTATTTTGGTAAAAAACATTTTTCTGAATAGAAAATGTTATCTTCCATAATATTTATGCCTTCCGTCAGAGTTTTCATATGACCTAAGCCCCAAACCACGCAAACCATGGTGCTCAATTTCTTTCAGGTCATGACAAAATATCAGGAATGATTACCATGACCCACGTCCATGCATTAAGTTTAAAAACCTTTTCCCATATGCCACCTTCAATGTGTATTTCTACCTCTGTGTATAAGGAGTATCTGCTTTGAAGTCACTTACGGTTTTATTTTCCACATAGTCTTGCATTTGATGTGTGAATTTTTTGTTTTAATTCTATTTTTGGAACAAGAGCATAAATCACTGACAAGAAAAATTAGAGCAGACTTACTTTTGACTAGGATTCCATTGATTTCCTTCCCTTTCCTGTCCATAATTAGCAATGCCTTTTTAGATGCTGTCTTTGCAAAGAGCACACACTCCACGACTTCAAGTTGCAGGAATGATTCTATGGAATTGTGTGGGTAACACCCACCTATGATCATGCCTTGGTGGAGAGGAAAGAAGACAGGGCTTGCTAGAGGCTATGAAACCACACCCGTGGACAATTTCTTGGTGGCAGTTGAGAGGGTGAGCATGATTCCCAATAGCCAGCCTCCTTAGTCAGACCCATTTTGACCCCAGGGTGAAAATATCAATATCATGATTCTTGAAATGGTTGTACAATTTACTAAGCTATGATGTAGTTGGTGTCTGGTGAATTTTGATAATGTTGGCTCTCCTTTGATAATGCAATACTATCTCATTGTATTCTCATTTCTTCCTCTTTCATTAACTTCCTTTGTTTTCAGGATTCCTGTTTGTAAATACTGTGATGGTCCTGCTCATGTTGTTATTAACATAAATTTATGCCAATTGGAAGTGTGCAAACACCAAAGATGAAACCTTTCTTACTTTGAAAGCATGATTACCATAATAGACACGGCACGACTTAAACAAAAATTCATTTCCAGTTCGAGAAAGATTTGTCCAAGAGTTTCAGCTGGAATATGAGGATGTGAAATTTTTTTCACTATTTTTCCATTGTATTCGAATTTTTATTTTACTTTATATATCTTTATCCCATATATCACTTTCTTATCATGGATAATATTAAATCATACCCAATCTGATAATCTCTTTTAAAATTTACCTTTCTTTCAATCCAATCTCCATTTTATGTGACAATGTTACAGTAAAGATCTTTTCAACACCTACTAAAAAGCTCTTCATACTCCCGTTGCCCACAGGATATGGTGGGTGAAAATATATCAATAAAAGTGTTTGATGAAGAAGTAAACATTTGTGATATGGAGAGCCAGAATAACACCTATGCACAGCCATGGAATGAGTGGGATCGAGAGGTGAAAAGTTTCTAATGATTCAGCTGTTTATTTCTTTATGATTACCGATATAGGAACACTGAAAATGTTTAATAATGATAGCAGAGAATAAAACACACCTCTCTGAATATATCAAACACCAGAGATTTTACAATTTCAATTAATTTCATATTGGACAAATATGTATCCTTAAAACAGATTTCTTTTAATATTGGGTGGATCCCAGTAAATCAAACGAAAGTGAGCCATGGATCACAATTCCTTGTTGTATTTCAAAGAGGCTCTTGATGAGTTTTTGAAAATGACTGACAATTAAAGATCCGGATGGAGCTGTGATATATGGGACCCCTGCATGTGGATAAGCCTTGTATTTTCTCCATTTACACCTTTTGTACTTCATCATTTTTCAGTATATTCATGTATTAATGCTATCCATTAAAAAATATATAAGAGAAAGCGGTCCATATGAGTAAAGAAAAAGTTTTGGATTGACCTGGTTCTCTAAACTCTTCCTCCTTTGTTACCCTCCCATGTTCGAGACTATGACCACCTGTGCCCAAGTGTGGAGGGGTAGTACACTCTGCCTGATGGATTATGTCCTTCAAGTTTAAGAACCGTGCCCCACCCCTTGATATCTAGAGAAAAGATGAATTGCTCTTTGAAGTGTGATTCATCCGATCAGTGTGTTTTCTCTCCTGGTTAGACTTAGCAGTTCTCCCAAGCCTCATTAGAAGTTTTAAATTTGAGGACTGTTGGTACACGGAGTTCTTTTGCCTTCTATTTGTCTCTCTTTGGATGCCACATATATTGTAAGAATAAGTTTGATTTTGTATAAATTAATTTCTAAAAGTTTGGAATATGCAATAGCAGCACTTACTTCTATTTGAATACCAGCATTATGATCTCCCTGCACTAGAGAACAACTCATAGATATCGAGAAAATAAAAAATACTGTCGGGTAACAAAAACTGGGGTATTCTTACCATTTTGTAAAGATTTCTGAAGTCATGTAAAAATATTTACAGTGAATGATCAATTTAATATTGTGAATATTAAAATAGGAGGAAAGCCTGACAAGAAGTTGTTGACTTCACATTTTTATTTTCTAAGTTAGAGTAGATTAATATTATTTTATTAACTATTAAGAAGAAAATCTAGCCAGGAATATAGGTTCCAACTGTATTCTGTGGACATTGATATCATGTTAATCTCTTGTTTTTAAAGAGTATAATTGAAATTTTAAAAAATGCTTTCATTTTTAAAGAGTGATGACTTTATCTCTGAAATAATATTTTATCTCTCGGGTAAAGATTTTTTTGGAGATCTTTTTAGATACTGATCCCTTCTTCAATATTTGTCTATTGCTTAGTTCTTAAAAATGTTTTTTTTTTTTTTTTTAGAGACTCCAAATGTATATAGGAGAGTCTCACATACCAAGGTGAGTTATATCTGGATTCCACTGATTTCAAGTCTTGTTCATTACTCCTACCCACCACATCCATATTTTGGTAAAAACATTTTTGTGAACAGAAAGTATTGTCTTCCACAATATTTATGCCTTCCGTCAGAATTTTCATATGACCTAAGTCCCAAATCACGCAAACCATGGTGCCCAATTTCTTCCAGCTCATGATAAAATATCAGGAATGATTACCATGAGCCATGTCCATATGATATGTTTGAAACACATTTCCCATACACCGCCTTCAATGTGTATCTATACCTCTGTGTAAAAGGAGTGTCTGTTTTGAAGTCACTTCTCATTTTATTTTCCAAATAGTCTTCTTTTTGATGAGTGGATTTTTTGTTTTAAATCTATTTTTGGAACAACAGCACAAATTACTGACAAGAAAAATTAGAGCAGTTACTTTACACTAGGATTCAATTCATTTCTTTCCCTTTCCTGTCTATAATTAGCAATGCCTTTTTAGATGCTGTCTTTGCAAAGAGCACACATTCTACGGCTTCAAGTTCCAGGAATGATTCTTTGGAATTGTGTGGATAACACCAACCTATGATCATGCCTTGGAGAAGAGGAAAGAGATAGGGTTTGCTAGTGGCTATGAAACCACCCCCACCACCATTACACTGGGCCGCAATGAGAGGGTGAGTTTGATTCTCACCTGCCAGCCTCCACTAGTCAGAGCCATTTTGACCCCAAGGTGAGCAAAACAATATCAGGACACTTGAAATCACTGTCCAATTTATTAAGCTGGGATGTAGTTGGTGTCTGGTGAATTTTGATAATGTTGGTTCTCCAATATTTTGATAATGTTGGTTCTGCAATACATTCTCAATGTTTTCACATTTCTTCCTCTACCATTACTTTGTCTTAAGGATCCAGGTTTATAAATGCTATCGTGGTCTTAGTCATCTTCTAATTAACGTTAATTTATGCCAATTGGAAGTGTGCAAACACCAAATATGAATCCTCTGTTACTTTGAAAGCTTGATTACATCAATAGACAAGGCACAACTTAAACAAAAATTCATTTCCAATTAGAGACAGTTTTATCCAAGATTTTCAGCTGGAATATGAGGATGAGAATTTTTAATCTATTTTTCCATTGTATTTGAATTTTTATTTTCCTTTATATATCTTTATCCCATATATCTCTTTCTTATCAAGAATAATTTTAAATCGTACCCAATCTGATAATCCCTTTTAAAAATTACCTTTCTTTCAATCCAATATCGATTTTATGTGACGATGTTACAATAAAGATCTTTTCAACATCTGACAAAAAGCTTTTCCTATTCCCCTTGCCCACAGGACATGGAGGGTGCAAATATATCAATAAAAGAGTTTGATGAAGAAATAAATATTTCTGATATGGAGAGCCTGAGTAACACCTATGCACAGCCATGGAATGTGAGGGATAAAGTGGTGAACAGGTTCTACTTATTCTGATGTTTATTTCTTTATGATTACTGATATAGCAACATTGAAAATGTTTAATAATGATAGCAGAGAAGCAAGAACACCTCTCTGGATATATCAAACACCAGAAATTGTACACTTTCATATAATTTGATATTGATCAAATATGTATCCATGAAACAGATTTCTTTTAATCCTGGGAGGATCCCAGTAAATGCATACCAACGTGAACCATGGATCACAATTCCTTGCTGTATTTCAAAGGTGCACGTGCTGAGTTTTTGAAAATGACTGACAATTAAAGATCCAGATGGAGCTGTGATATATAGGAATGCTTCATATGGTTATGTCTTGTATTTTCTCCATTTGGACGATTGACACTTTGTTTATTTCACAGTATATTCATGTATGAATTCTATCCATCACTAAAAAATAAATTAAGAGAATGAGGGTCATGTTAGTAAAGAAAAATTTTGGACTCACTTGGCTCTCTAAAGTGATCCTCCATAGTTTCCCTCCCATGTTGGAGACTATGATCACATGTACCAAGGGGTAGAGGGGTGGTAAACTCTGCCTGATGGATTATGTCCTTCAAATTTAAGAACCATCCTCTCCCTGCAGATATCTAGTGAACAGGAGAGTTGCTCTTTGAAAGATGGTTGATCCGACAGGTGTCTTTTCTGTCCTTGTCCGTTTTAGCAGTTCTCATAATCCTCAGCAGAAATTTTGAGGTTGGGGGTGATTGAACAATGAGTTCTTTGCTTTCTGTTTGTGTCTCTGTGATTTCCACTTACATTGTAAGAATAAGTTTGATTTTGTATGAATTGATTTCTAAAAATGCAGAATATGCAAAAGCATCCGTTATTTCTACGTGAAGACCAGCATCATGATCTTTCTGCACTTGAGAAAAACTCAGAGATATCGAGAAAATGAAAAATACATTCAGGTAACAAAACCTGGGGGATTCTAACCATCTTATAAAGATTTGCTAAGTCATGTAAATATATTTCTAGTGAATGATCAATTTAATATTGGGAATATTAAAAAGGGAGGAAAGCCTGACAAGAAGTTGTTGGCTTCACATTTTCATTTTCTAAGTTAGAGTTGTTCAAAATAATTTTATAAACTATTAAGAAAAAATCTAGTCAAGAAACATAGGTCCCACCTGCATTCTGTGGACATTCATATCATGGTAAACTCTTGTTTTTAAAGAGTTTAATTGAAAAAAAAAAAAGCTTTCATTTCTAAAGAGTGATGACTGTATTTCTGGAATAATTTTTTCTCTCTCCGGTAAAGATTTATTCAGATATATTTTAGATAGTGATACCTTCTTCAATATTTGTATTTTGCCAGTTCTTAAAAATGTTTTTTTTTTTTTAATTTTAGATACTCCAAATGTATATATGGGAGACTATCAGCCCAAGGTGAGTTATATCTGGATTACACTGATTTCAAGTCTTGTTTTTACCTCCAACCCAACACATCCATATTTTTGTAAAAACATTTTTCTGAACAGAAAATGTTATCTTCCAAAATATTTATGCTTTCCGTCAGAATTTTCATATGACCTAAGTCCAAAACCACGCAAACTGTGGTGCCCAATTTGTTCCAGCACATGAAAAAATATCAGGAATGGTTACCATGAACCAGGCCCATACAATATGTTCAAAATACATTTCCCATAGGCTGCCTTCAATGTGTATCTAGAGTGCTGTGTAAAAGGAGTGTCTGTTTTGAGGTTAATTATGGTTTTATTTTCCACATAGTCTTGCTTGTGGTGAGTGAATTTTTTGTTTTAATTCTATTTTTGGAGCAAAAGCATAAAGCACTGTCAAGGAAAATTAGAGCAGATTTAATTTTCACTAGGATTCCATTCATTTCCTTCTCTTTCCTGTCTATAATTATCTGTACCTTTTTAGATGCTGTCTTTGCAAATAGCCCACACTCCAGGGCTTCCAGCTCCCAGGAATGATTCTTTGGAATTGTGTGGTTAACACCCACCTATGAACATGCCTTAGAGGAGAGGAAAGAAGACAGGGCATGCTAGTGCCTATGAAACCACCCCCACAGTCAATTTCTGGGTGGCCGTTGAGAGGGTAAGCATGGTTCTCAATAGCCAGCCTCCATAGTCAGAGCCATTTTGAACCGAGGGTGAAAAGATCAATATCAGGACCCTTGAAATGGCTGTTCAATTTATTAAGCTGGGATGTAGTTGGTGTCTGGTGAATTTTAATAATGTTGGCTCTTCATTGAGAGTGCAATAATTTCTCATTGTATTCTCATTTCTTCCTCTTCCCTTTACTTCTTTGTTTCAGGATCCCTGTTTGTTAATGCTGTGGTTGTCCTAGTCATCTTGATATTAACATTAATTTATGCGAATTGGAAGTGTGCAAATACCAAACATGATATCTTTCTTGCTTAGAAAGCATGATTACCTCAATAGACACTGCACTACTTAAAAAAAAATTCATTTCCAGTTAGAAATTATTTTGTCCAAAGTTTCAGCTGGAATATGAGGATATGAATTTTGTTAGTCTATTTTTACATTACACTAGACTTTTTATTTTCCTTTATATATCTTTGTCCCATATATCCATTTCTTATCATGGATTATATTGAATCGTACCCAATCTGATAATCCTTTTTAAAACTTACATTTCTTTCATTCCAATATCCATTTTATGTGACAATGTTACCATAAAGAAACTTTCAACACCTGAGAAATATCTCTTCATATTCTCCTTGCCCACAGGACATGGTGGCTGAAAATATATCAATAAAAGTGTTTGATGAAAAAATAAATATTTGTAACACAGAGAGCCAGAATAACACCAATGCACAGCCATGGAAAGAGAGGAATCAAGAGGAGAAAAGTTTCTACTTACTCTGCTGTTTAATTCTTTATGATTACTGACATAGCAACATTGAAAATGTTTAATAATGGTAGCAGAGAAGAAATCACACCTCTCTGGATATATCAAACACCAGAGATTGTACACTATCAATTAATTAGATATTGATCAAATATGTTTTCATAAAACAGATTTCTTTTAATATTGGGAGGATCCCATTAAATACACACTAACGTGAGCCATGGATCACAATTCCTTGTTATATTTCAATGATGCTCTTGCAGAGTTTGTTAAAATGACTGACAATTCGAGATCCAGATGGAGCTGTGATTTGTAGGAACCCGGCCTGTGGTTATGCCTTGTATTTTCTCCATTTGGACCTTTGGCACTTCATTTATTTTTCAGCATATTCATGTATGAATGCTATACATGACTAAAAAATAAATTAAGAGATTAGGGCCACGTGAGTAAGGAAAAGTTTTGGACTCCCTTGGCTCTCTTAACTGATCCTCCTTTTTTTCCATCCCATGTTGGAGAATATGATCACCTGTGCCAAGGGTGGAAGGGTGGTTCACTCTGCCTGATGGATTATATCCATCTATTTCAAGAACCCTCCCCTTCCCTGCAGATATCTAGTGAAAAGAATAGTTGCTCTTTGAAAGATGATTCATCCTACAAGTGTCTATTCTGTCCTGGTCCATTCTAGCAGTTCTCATAATCCTCAGGAGAAGTTTTCATGTTTGTACATGGAGTTCTTTGGCTTTCTGTTTGTGCCTCTGTGGATTCCACTTATATTATAAGAACAAGTTTGGTTTTGTATAAACTAATTTCTAAAAATTTAGAATAGTAAAAAGCACCAGTTATTTCTATATGAACACCAGCATCATGATCACTCTGCACTCAAGAACAATTCATACGTATTGAGAAAATAAAAAATACTGTCGTTTAACAAAACCTGAGGAATTCTAACAATATTGTAAAGATTTCTGAAGTCATGTAAGTATATATACAATGAATGATTAATTTAAAATTGGCAATATTAAAAAGGGAGGAAAGCCTGACAAGCATTTGTTTTCTTCCCATTTTAATTTTCTAAGTCAGAGTAGTTTAATATTATTTTATTAATTATTAAGCAGAAAATCTATTCCAGAAATATAGGTCCCAACTGTATTCTCCATTAATTCATATCATGGTAGCCTCTTGTTTTTAAAGAGTTTAATTAAAAAAAAATGCTTTCATTTCCAAAGACTGATGACTGTTTATCTCGAATAATTTTTTCTTTCTCCGGGAAAGATTTATTCAAAAATTTTAATTGATTGTGATCAATTCTTTCAAGATATGTGTGTTGCCTATTTCTAAAAAATGCTTTTTTAAAATTTTAGACACTCCAAATATATATATATATATGAGAGACTGTCATCCCAAGGTGAGTTTTATCTGGATTCTGTTGATTTCAAGTCCTGTTTTCACTTCCAACCCACCATATCCTTATTTTTGTAAATACATTATTCGGAACAGATAATGTGATCTTCACAGTATTTATGCATTCGGTCAGAATTTTTATAACAATGTGTCCAAAATCATGCAACACCGTGGTGCCCAATTTCTTCCAGCTCATGACAAAACATCAGCAATGGTTACCATGAGCCACATTCCATGCAATCTATTTGAAACTCGTTTCCCAAATGCCGCCTTCAACTTTTATCTATAACTCTGTGTATATGGAGTGTCTGTTTTGAAGTCATTAATGGTTTTATTTTTCCACATAGTCTTGCATTTAATGAGTGGATTTTTTGTTTTAATTCTATTTTTGGACCAGCAGCACAAATCACTGATAAGGAGAATTAGAGCAGAGTTAATTTTCACTAGGTTTTTCATTCCTTCCCTTCCCTTTCCTGTCTATAATTAGAAGTGCCTTTTTAGATGCTGTCTTTGCAAAAAGCCCACTCTCCACGGCTTCAAGCTCCCAGGAATGGTTGTTAGGAATTGCGTGGGAAACACCCACCTATGATCATGGCTTAGAGGAGAGAAAAGAAGGCAAGTCTTGCTAGGGGCTATGAAACCACCCCCAGGGCCAATTCTCTGAGCAGCAGTTGTGAGGGTGATCATGGTTCTCAATAGCCAGACTCCACAGTCACAGCCATTTTGACCTCAGGTTTAAAATATCAATATCATGATCCTTGAAATGGTTGTCCAATTTACTAAGCTGGGATTAAGCTGTTGTCTGGAGAATTTTAATAATGTTGGCTCTTAATTGAGAAGTAATACTTGCTCATTGTATTCTCATTTTTTCCTTTACATTTTACTTCCTTTGTTTTCATTATCCCTGATGTAAATGCTGTGGTGGTCTTATTCATCTTGTTTTTGACATTAATCAATTCTTTTGGAAGTGTGCAAATACCAAAGATGAAACCTTTCTTACTTTGAAAGCATGATTTCATCAATAGACACTGCACTACTTAAAAAAAACTTCATTTTCATTTAGAGATAGTTTTGTCCAAGAGTTTCAACTGGAATATGATGATGAGAATTTTGTTACTCTATTTTTCCATTATATTAGACTTTTTATTTTCATTTATGTATCTTTTCCCATATGTCTGTTTCTTATCATGGATTATATTAAATCGTACCCAATCGTATAATCCCTTATAATATTTAAATTTCATTTAATCCAATATCCATTTTATGTGACAATGTGACAATAAAGGTCTTTTCAACATGTGACAAAAAGCTCTTCATATTCCCCTTGTCCACTGGACATATTGGGTGAAAATGTAGCAATAAATGTGTTTGATGTAGAAATAAATATCTGTGATGTGAAGAGCCAAAATAACACCTATACCCAGCCATGGAAAGAGAGGGATCGAGAAGTGAAAAGTTTCTACGTGATCTGCTTTTTATTTCTTTATGATTACTGTTATAGCAACACTGAAAATGTTTAATAATGATAACAGAGAAGAAAGCACACCTCTCTGAATATATCAAACACCAGAAATTGTATACTTTCAATTAATTTCATATTGGACAAATATGTATCCATAAAACAGATTTCTTTTAATATTGGGAGTATTCCAGTAAATCACACGAAAGTGAGAAATGGATCACAATTCCTTCTTGTATTTCAATGATGCCCTTGCCGAGTTTTTGAAAATGACTGTCAAATAAAGACCCATATGATACTGTGATATATTTGACCCCTGCACTTGTATATGCCTTATATTTTCTTGGTTTGCACATTTGTACTTCATTTATTTTTCAGGATATTCATGTATGAATGCTATCCATCAAAAAATTAATTAAGAGAAAGAGGGCCATGTGAGAAATAGTTTTGGATTAACCTGGCTGTCTAAAGTGTTCCTCCTTCATATCCCTTCCATTTTGGAGACTATGATCACATGTTCTAGGGAAGGGGGTTGGTACACTCTGCCCGATGGATTACGTCCTTCAATTTTAAGAACCATCCCCCACTGCCTGGTATCTTGTGAAAAGATGAGTTGTTCTTTGTAAGGTGATTCATCGTACAAGTGTATTTTCTCTCATGGTTAGATCTAGCTGTTCTCCCAATACTCAAGAGAAATTTTCAAGGTGGGGGCTGTTGGTTCACAGAGTTCTTTTGCCTTCTGTTTGTGTCTCTGTGGATTCCACTTATATTGTAAGAATAAGTTTGATTTTGTATAAATTAAATTCTAAAAATTTAGAATATGCAATAGCAGCAGTTTTTTTCTATTTGAACACTAGCATTATGATCTACCTGCACTCGACAACAATTCATACATATCAAGAAAATAAAAAATACTGTCATGTAACAAAACATAGCAGATTCTAACCATAGTGTAAAGATTTCTGAAGTCATGTAAATATATATCCAATGAATGATCAATTTAAATTTGGGAATAATAAAAAGGGAGTTAAGCCTGACAAGCATTTTTTGTCTTCCCATTTTTATTTTCTCTATTAGAGTAGTTTAATTTTTTTAATTAACTCTTAAGCTGAACATCTAGTCCATAAATATAGGTTCCAACTGCATTCTGCATTCATTCATATCATGGTAGCCTCTTGTTTTTAAAGAGTTTAATTTTAAAAAAAGAAAAGCTTTCATTTCCAAAGCATGATGACTGTATTTCTGGAAATTTTTTTTTCTCTCTCTGGTAAAGATTTATTCAAAGATATTGATAGATAGTAATCCTTTTTCAAGATTTGCAATTTGCCTATTTCCTAAAAATGATTTTTTAAATTTTAGATACTACAAAAATATATATATGAGAGACTATCGTCCCAAGGTGAGTTATATCTGGACACCATTGATTTCAAGTTTTGTTTTCACTTCCAAACCCACCACATTCTTATTTTTGTAAATATATTGTTCTGAACAGAAAATGTGATCTTCCAAAATATTTGGGCATTCGTTCAGAATTTTGATACCTCCTGAGCCCAAAACCACGCAAAACCTTGGTGACCAATATCTTCCAGCTCATGACAAAATATCAGCAATTGTTACCATGAGCCACATTCCATGCAATATGTTTGAAACTCCTTTCCCAAAAGCCGCCTTCAACGTGCATCTATAGCTCTGTGTATAAGAATTGTCTGTTTTGAAGTCATTTATGGTTTTATTTTTCTATATAGTCTTGCATTTGATGAGCGGATTTCTTGTTTTACTTCTATTTTTGGACCAGCAGAACAAAAGAATGACAAGGAGATTTAGAGCAGAGTTACTTTTCACTAGGATTCCATTCATTTCCTTCCCTTTCCTGTCTAATACATAGCATTGCTTTTTACATGGTGTCTTTGCAAAAAACCCACACTCCACAGCTTCAAATTCCCAGGAATGATTGTTTGGAATTGTGTGGGTAACACCCACCTATGATTTTGCCTTGGAGGAAAGGAAAGAATCAGGGCTGGCTAGCGGCTATGAATCCACCCCCCACGGCAAATCCACTGGGCGGCAGGTGGCAGGCTGAGCATGGTTCTCAATAGCTGGCCTCCATAGTCAGAGCCCTTTGGACCCGAGGGTGAAATTATCAATATCATGGTCCTTGAAATAGCTGTGCAATTTACTAAGCTGGGATGTAGCTGGTGTCTGGTGAATTTTGATAATGTTGGCTCTTCACTGAGAATGCAATACCTTCTCATTGTATTCTCATTTCTTCCTCTACCCTTTTCTTCATTAGTTTTCAGTATCCCTGTTTGTAAATGCTGTGTTTATCCTAGTCATCTTGTTATTAACGTTAATTTATGCCAATTGGAAGTGTGCAAATACAAAAGACCAAACCTTTCTTACATTGATAGCATGATTCCCTCAAGAGACACGGCACGACATAAACAAAAATTCATTTCCAATTACAGACAGTTTTGTCCAACAATTTCAGCTGGAATATGAAGATGAGAATATTTTTACACTATTTACCATTCTATTTGAATTTTTATTTTCCTTTATATATCTTTTTCCCATATATCCCTTTCTTATCATGGATAATATTAAATAGTACCCAATCTGATAATCCTTTTAAAATTTACCTTTCTTTATATCCAATATCAATTTTATGTGACAATGTTACAATAAAGATCTTTTCATCTCCTGAAAAAAGCACTTCATATTCCCCTTACCCAGAGAACATGGTGGGTCAAAATATATCAATAAAAATTTTTGATGAAGAAATAAATATTTGTGACATGGAGAGACAGAATAACACCTATGCACAGCCATGGAAAAAGAGGGATTGAGAGGAGAAAAGTTTCTACATACTCTGCTGTTTATTTCTTTATGATTACTGATACAGCAACATTGAAAATGTTTAATAATGGTAGCAGAGAAGAAAGCACACCTCTTTGCATATATCAAACACCAGAGATTGTACAGTTTCATGTAATTTGATATTGGTCAAATATTTATTCATTTTCTTTTAATATTGGGAGGATCACAGTAAAGGCACTTCAAAGTGAGCCATGGATCAAAATTCCTTATTGTATTTCAATGATGCTCTTGCTGAGTTTTTGAAAATGACTGACAATTAAAGATCCTGATGAACCTGTGATATATAGGAAACTGCATGTGGTTATGCTTTGTATTTTCTCCATTTGGATGTTTGACACTTTATTTATTTTTTGGTATATTCATGTATGAATGCTATCCATTACTAAAAAATAGATTAAGAGAAGAGGGCCATGTGAGTAATGAAAAAGTCTTGGACTCACCTCGTTCTCTAAGCTGATCCTCCTTTGTTTCCCTCCAATGTTGGAGTCTATGATCACCTGTGCCAAGGAGTGGAGGGGTGGTACACCCTGCTTGATGGGTCATGTCCTTCAATTTTAAGTGCCATCCCCTTCCCCACAGACATCTAGCAAAAAGGAGAGTTCCTCTTTGAAAGATAATTCATCCTACAGGTATCATTTGTGTCCTGGTCCATTCAAGCAATTCTCGTATTACTCAGCAGAAATTTTGAGGTTGGGTGCTGTTTGAACATGGAGTTCTTTTACTTTCTGTTTGTATCTCTGTGGATTTCACTTATATTGTAAGAATAAGTTTAATTTAGTATAAATTAATTTCTAAAAATTTAGAATATGCAAAAACATATGTTATTTGTGTATGAACACCAGCATCATGAAATCTCTGCACTCGAGAAAAATTCATATGTATCGAGAAATTAAAAAATACTGTCATGTAACAAAAACCTGGAGAATTCTAACCATATTTTAAAGATTTCTGAAGTCATGTAAATATACATCCAGTGAATGATCAATTTAAAATTGGGAATATTAAATGGGAGGAAAGCCAGGCAAGCATTTGTTGACTTCCCATTTTTATTTTCTAAATTAGAGTAGTTTAATATTATTTTGTTAACTGTTAAGCAGAAAATCTAATCCAAACATATAGGTCCCTACTGCATTCTGCGTTCATTCATATCATGGTAGCCTCTTGTTTTTAAAGAGAGTAATTAAAAAAAAAAATAACGCTTTCATTTCAAAAGTGCAATGACTGTATCCCGGGAATATTTTTTATTCTCTCCTGTAAAGATTTATTTGAAGATATCAATAGATAATGATCCCTTCTTTCAAGATTTTTATTTTCCCTCATTCTAAAAATGATTTTTTTTTTAATTTTAGATACTCCAAATACATTTCAGAGTGACTATCATCCCAAGGAGATTTATATATGAATTTCATTGATTTCAAGTCTTGTTTTCACGTCCAACCCACCACATTATTATTTTTGTAAATACATTATTCTGAACAGAAAATGTGATCTTCCAAAATATTTATGCATTCCATCAGAATTTTGATACCACATAAGTCCAAAATTACGCAAAACCGTGGTGCCCAAATTCTTCTAGCACATGACAAAATATCAAGAATGGTTACCATGAGCCACATTCCATACAATATCTTTGAAACACGTTTCCCAAATGCCGCTTTCAACGTTTATGTGTAGTTCTGTGTATATGGAGTGTCTGTTTGAAGTCACTTATAGTTTTATTTTTCCACATATTCTTGCATTTGATGAGTGGAATTTTGTTTTACTTCTACTTTTGGACCAGCAGCACAGATCACTGACAAGGAATAATTAGAGCAGAGTTACTTTTCACTACGATACCATTCATTTCCTTCCCTTTCCTGTCTATATTTAGCAGTGTCTTTGTAGATGCTGTCTCACAAAGAGCCCACACTCCATGGCTTCAAGCTTCCAGGAATGATTCTTTGGAATTGTGTGGGTAACACACACCTATAATCATGCCTTGTAGGAGAGGAAAGAAGAGAAGGTTTGCTACAGGCTATGAAACTGCTTCCACCACTAATTCACTGGGCAGCAATGTAGACTGTGCACTACTTAAACAAAAATTCATTTCCAGTTAGAGAGTGTTTTGTCCAAGAATTTCAGCTGGAATATGATGATGAGAAATTTTTTACACTATTTTTCTATTATATTAGGCTTTTTATTTTCATTTATATATCTTTGTCCCATATGTCCGTTTCTTATCATGGACTATATTATATCATACCCAATTTGATAATCCTTTTTAAAATTTGCCTTTCATTCTGTCCAATATCCATTTTATTTGACAAAGTGAAAATAAAGATCTTTTCAATATCTGACATAAAGCTCTTCATATTCCCCTTGCCCACAGGACATGGTGGGTGAAAATATAGCAATAAAAGTGTTTGATGAAGAAATAAATATTTGTGACAAGAAGAGCCAGAATAACACCTATGCACAGCCATGGAAATAGAGGGACCGAGAGGTGAAAAGATACCTAATCCACTGTTTATTTCTTTATGATTACTGATATAGCAACACTGAAAATATTTAATAATGATAGCAGAGAATAAAGCACACCTCTCTGAATATAACACCAGAGATTGTACTATTTCAATTAATATCATATTGGACAAATATGTATCCATGAAACATATTTCTTTTAATATTGGGAGTATCCCAATTAATCACACAAAAGTGAGCGATGGATCACAATTCCTTGCTGTATTTCAATGATGCTCTTGCTGAGTTTTTGAAAAGGACTGACAATTCAAGATCCAGATGCAGCTGTGATATATAGGAAAACAGCATTTAGTTATGCCTTGCATTTTCTCCATTTGGACATTTGGCCCTTCTTTTATTTTTTGGTATATTCATGTATGAATACTATCCATCATTAAAAAATAAAGAGAAGAGTGCCATGTGAGTAAATAAAAAGTTTTGGACTCACCTGGCTCTCTAAAATGATCTTCATTTATTTCCCTCCCATGTTTGGAGACTATGATCACCTGTGTCAAGGTATGGAAGGGTGGTACACTCTGCCTGATGGAATATTTCCTTCACTTTTAAGAAGCATCCCCCTCCCTGTGGATATCTAGTGAAAAGGAGCGTTGCTCTTTGAAAGATGATTCATCTTACTGGTGTATTTTCTGTCCTGGTTTGTTCTAGCAGTTCTCATAATCCTCAGCAGAAATTTTGAGGGTAGGGACTGTTTGAACATGGAGTTCTTTTGCTTTCTGTTTGTGTCTCTGTGGATTCCACCTATATTGTAAGAATAAGTTTGATTTTGTATAATTTAATTTCTAAAAATATAGAATATGCTAAAGCAGCTGTTATTTCTATATGAACACCAGCATCATGATCTCTCTGCATTCAAGAACATTTCATACATATCGAAAAATTTAAAAATACTGTCATATGACAAAAGCTGTGGTATTCTAACAAAATTGTAAAGACTTCTGAAGTCATGTAAATATATATGCAATAAATGATCAATATAAAATTGTGAATATTGAAAAGGGAGGAAAACTTGACAAGCATTTGTTGACTTCCTATTTTTATTTTCTAAGTTAGATTAGTTTAATATTATTTTATTAAATTTTAAGCAAAAAATCTAGTCCAGAAATATAGGTCCCAACTACATTCTGTGTTCATTATTATCGTGGTAGCCTCTTGTTTTTAAAGAGTTTAATTAAAAAAAAAAGAGGTTTCATTTCCAAGGCACGATGACTGTATCTCTGGAATAATTTTTTTCTCTCTCTGGTAAAAATTTATTCAAAATATATTAATAGATAGTAATCCCTTTTTTCAAGATTTGTATTTTGCCTAGTTCTTAAAAATGATTTTTTTTTATTTTAGATACTACAAATATTTATATGAGAGACTATCATCCCAAGGTGAGTTATATTGATTTCCATTGGATTCAAGTCTTGTTTTCACCTCCAAACTGAATACATTATTATTTTTGTAAATACATTATTCTGAACAGAAAATGTGATCTTCCAAAATATTTGGGCATTCGTTCAGAAATTTGATACCACCTGAGCCCAAAACCACGCAAAACCGTGGTGACCAATATCTTCCAGCTCATGACAAAATATCAGCAATTGTTACCATGAGCCACATTCCATGCTATATGTTTGAAACTCCCTTCCCAAAAGCCGCCTTCAACGTGCATCTATAGTTCTGTGTATATGGATTGTCTGTTTTGAAGTCGCTTACAGTTTTATTTTTCTATATAGTCTACCATTTGATGAGTGGATTTCTTGTTTTACATCTATTTTTGGACCAGCAGCACAAATCAATGACAAGGAGATTTAGAGCAGAGTTACTTTTCACTAGGATTCCATTCATATCCTTCCCTTTCCTGTCTAATATGTAGAAGTGTCTTTTAGATGCTGTCTTTGCAAAAAACCCACACTCCACGGCTTCAAACTCCCACCAATGATTCACTGAAATGATGTGGGTAACACCCACCTATGATCATGCCTTGGAGGATAGGAAAGAATCAGGGCTGGCTAGTTGTTAAGAATCCTCCCCCATGTCCAATTCACTGGGAGGCAGTTGCCAGGCTGAGCATGGTATTCAATAAGAGCCTCCACAGTCACAGCCCTTTGGACACCAGGGTGAAAATATCAATATCATGATCCTTGAAATGGTTGTCCAATTTACTAAGCTGGGATGTAGCTAGTGTCTGGTGAATAATGATAAAGTTGGTTCTTCATTGAGAATGCAATACATTCTCATTGTATTCTCATTTCATGCTCTAACTTTTGCTTCCTTTGTTTTCAGTATCCCTGTTTGTAAATGCTGTGGTTATCCTAGTCATCTTGTTATTAACGTGAATTTATGCCATTTGGAAGTGTGCAAATGTGAAAGACTGAACCTTTCTTACATTGATAGCATGATTCCCTCAATAGACACGGCACGACTTAAACAAAAATTCATTTCCAATTACAGAGAGTTTTGTCCAAGAATTTCAGCTGGAATATGGGGATGAGAATTTTTTAAAACTATTTACCATTCTATTTGAATTTTTATTTTCCTTTATATGTCTTTATCCCATATATCCCTTTCTTATCATGGATAATATTAAATTGTACCCAATCTGATAATCCCTTTTAAAATTTACCTTTCTTTCAAACCAATATACATTTTATGTGACAATGTTACAATAAATATCTTTTCATCTCCTGACAAAAAGCTCTTCATATTCCCCTTGCCCACAGGTCATGGTTTGTGAAAATATATCAATAAAAGTGTTTCATGAAGAAATAGATATTTGTGACATTGAAAGCCAGAATAACACCTATGCACAGCCATGGAAAGAGAGGGATTGAGAGGAGAAATGTTTCTACATACTCTGCTGTTTATTTCTTTATGATTACTGATACAGCAACACTGAAAATGTTTAATAATGGTAGCATAGAAGGAAGCACACCTCTCTGGATATATCAAACACCTGAGATTGTAGACTTTCAATTAATTTGATATTGGTCAAATATTTATCCATAAAACAGATTTCTTTTAATTTTGGGAGGATCCCAGTAAAGGCACCTCAAAGTCATCCATGGATCAAAATTCCTTATAATATTTCAATGATGCTCTTGCCGAGTTTTTGAAAATGACTGACAACTAAAGATCCTGATGAACCTGTGATATATATGAACCTGCATGTGGTTATGCTTTGTATTTTCTCCATTTTGATGTTTGGCACTTTATTTATTTTTTGGTATATTCATGTATGAATACTATCCAATACTAAAAAATAGATTAAGAGAAAGAGGGCCATGTGAGTAATGAAAAAGTTTTGGACTAACCTCCTTCTCTAAGCTGATCCTCCTTTGTTTCCCTCCAATGTTGGAGACTATGATCACTTGTGTCAAGGTGTGGAAGGGTGGTACAGTCTGCCTGATGGATTATTTCGTTCACTTTTAAGAAGCATCCCCCTCCCTGTAGATATCTAGTGAAAAGGAGAGTTGCTCTTTTAAAGATGATTCATCTTACTGGTGACTTTTCTGTCCTGGTTCGTTCTAGCAGTTCTCATAATCCTCAGCAGAAATTTTGAGGGTGGGGACTGTTTGAACATGGAGTTCTTTTGCTTTCTGTTTGTGTCTCTGTGGATTCTACCTATATTGTAATAATAAGTTTGATTTTGTATAATTTAATTTCTAATAATATAGAATATGCTAAAGCAGCTGTTATTTCTATATGAACACCAGCATCATGATCTCTCTGCATTCAAGAACATTTCATACATATCGAGAAATTAAAAAATACTGTCATATGACAAAACCTGGTGTATTCTAACAAAATTGTAAAGACTTCTGAAGTCATGTAAATATATATACAATGAATGATCAAAATAAAATTGGGAATATGGAAAAGGGAGGAAAGCTTGACAAGCATTTGTTGACTTCCCATTTTTATTTTCTAAGTTAGATTAGTTTAATATTATTTTATTAAATTTTAAGCAAAAAATCTAGTCCAGAAATATAGGTCCCAACTACATTCTGTGTTCATTATTATCGTGGTAGCCTCTTGTTTTTAAAGAGTTTAATTAAAAAAAAAAAAAGGTTTCATTTCCAAGGCATGATGACTGTATCTCTGGAATAATTTTTTTTTCTCTCTCTGGTAAAAATTTATTCAAAATATATTAATAGATAGTAATCCCTTTTTTCAAGATTTGTATTTTGCCTAGTTCTTAAAAATGATTTTTTTTTTATTTTAGATACTACAAATATTTATATGAGAGACTATCATCCCAAGGTGAGTTATATCTGATTTCCATTGGATTCAAGTCTTGTTTTCACCTCCAAACTGAATACATTCTTATTTTTGTAAATATATTATTCTGAACAGTAAGTGTGATCTTCCCAAATATTTGTGCTTTCGTTCAGAATTTTGATACTTCGTGAATCGAAAATCATGCAAAACTGTGGTGCCCAATTTCTTCCAGCTCATGACAAAATATCTGCAATGGTTTCCATAAGCCATATTCGACACAATATGTTTGAAACTCGTTTCCCCAATGCTGCCTTCAACGTGCATCTATAGCTCTGTGTACATGGAGTGTCTGCTTTGAAGTCGCTTACTGTTTTATTTTTCTACATAGTCTTGCATTTGATGAATGGATTTCTTGTTTTACTTCTATTTTTTGAGGAGCAGCACATATCAATGACAAGGTGCTTTAGAGCAGAGTTACTTTTCACTAGGATTCCATTCATTTCCTTTCCTGTCTATATTTAGCAGTGTCTTTGTAGATGGTGTCTCTCAAAGAGGCCACACTCCACCGCTTCAAGTTTCCAGGAATTATTCTTTGGAATTGTGTGGGTAACACCCACCTATAATCATGCCATGGAGGAGAGGAAAGAAGAGAGTGTTTGCTACTGGCTATGAAACCATCTCCACAGCCATTTCACTGGGCGGCAATGAGAGTGTGAGCTTGAATCTCACCTGCCAGGCTCCACTAGTTAGAGCCATTTTGACCCCAAGGATAAAATATCAACATCACGACCCTTGAAATGATTGTCCAATTTACTAAGCTGGGATGTAATCGGTGTCTGGTGAGTTTTTATAATGTTGGATCTTCATTGAGAATGCAAAACTATCTCATTGTATTCTCATTTTTTCTCTACCCTTTAATTCCTTTGTTTTCAGTATCCCAGTTTGTAAATGCTATGTTGGTCTTGGTCATCAGGTTATTAAAGTTAATGAATGCTATTGGAAGTGTGCATATACCAAATATGAAACCTTTCTTACTTTGAAATCATGATTACCTCAATAGTCTCTGCACTACTTAAACAAAAACTCATTTCCAGTTAGAGAATGTTTTGTCCAAGAAGTTCAGCTCGAATATGATGATGAGAATTTTGTTACTCTATTTTTCCATTATATTAGGCTTTCTATTTTCATTTATATATCTTTGTCCCATATGTTCGTTTATTATCATGGACTATATTAAATCATACCCAATCTGATAATCTCTTTTAAAATTTGCCTTTCATTCTGTCCAATATCCATTTTATGTGACAATGAGAAAATAAAGATCTTTTCAACATCTGAGAAAAAGCTCTTCATATTCCCCTTGCCAACAGGATATGGCGGGTGAAAATATAGAAATAAATGTGTTTGATGAAGAAATAAATATTTGCGACAAGAAGAGCCAGAATAACACCTATACACAGCCATGGAAATAGAGGGATTGATAGGTGAAAAGATTATACCTAATCTGCTGTTTATTTCTTTATGATTACTGATATAGCAACACTGAAAATATTTAATAATGATAGCAGATAAGAAAGCACACCTCTCTGAATATAACAAACACCAGAGATTGTAAAATTTCAATTAATATCATATTTGACAAATATGTATCCTTGAAACACATTTCTTTTAATATTGGGATTATCTCAATGAATCACACAAAAGTGAGCGATGGATTACAATTCCTTGCTGTGCTTCAATGATGTTCTTGCTGAGTTTTTGAAAAGGTCTGACAATTCAAGATCCAGATGCAGCTGTGATATATAGGAAAACTGCATTTGGTTATGCCTTGTATTTTCTCCATTTGGACGTTTGGCCCTTCTTTTATTTTTCGGTATATTTATGTATGAAAACTAACCATCACTAAAAAATAAATTAAGAGAAAGAGGACCATGTGAGTAAAGAAAAAGTTTTGAACTCACCTGGCTCTCTAAACTGATCCTCCTTTATTTCCCTCCCACGTTGGAGACTATGATCACATGTGTCAAGCTGTGGAAGGGTGGTACACTCGGCCTGAAGGATTATGTCCTTCAATTTTAAGTACCATCCCCTTCTCCACAGATATCTAACAAAATGGAGAGTTCCTCTTTGAAAGATATTCACCCTACAGGTATCATTTCTGTCCTGTTCCATTCTAGCAGTTCTTGTAATACTCAGCAGAAATTTTGAGGTTGTGGGCTGTTGGGACATTGAATTCTTTTGCTTTCTGTTTGTATCTCTATGGATTCCACTTACATTGTAAGAATAAGTTTAATTTTGTATAAATTAATTTCTAAAAATGTAGAATATGCAAAAAGAGAAGTTATTTATATATGAACACCAGTATCATGAAATCTCTGCACTCGAGAACAATTCATATGTATCAAGGAATTAAAAAATACTGTCGTGTAACAAAACCTGGGGGTTGTAACCATATTGTAAAGATTTCTGATGTCATGTAAGTATATATCCAGTGAATGGTCAATTTAAAATTGGGAATATTAAAAAGGGAGGAAAGCCTGACAAGCATTTCTTGTCTTCCCATTTTTATTTTCTGTGTTAGGGTAGTTTAATATTATTTTATTAAGTATTAAGCAGAAAATCTAATCCAGAAATATAGGTCCCAACTGCATTCTGCATTCATTCATATCATTGTAGCCTATTCTTTTAAACGAGTTTAACTTTTTAAAAAATGCTTTCATTGTCAAAGAGCAATGACTGTAACTCTGGAATAGTTTTTTCTCTCTCTGGTAAAGATTTATTCAAAGATATCAATAGATATTGATCCCATCTTTCAAGATTTGTATTTTCCCTAGACCTTAAAAATGATGTTTTTTTTTCAATTTTAGGTACTCCAAATATGTATAAGAGAGACTATCATCCCTAGGAGATTTATATCTGAATTCCATTGATTTCAAGTCTTGTCTTCACCTCCAACTCACCACATTCGTATTTTTGTAAATACATTATTCTGAACAGAAAATGTGAACTTCCAAAATAATAATGCATTCTGTCAGAATTTTGATACCACCTGAGCCCAAAACCACGCAAAACCGTGGTGACCAATATCTTCCAGCTCATGACAAAATATCAGCAATTGTTACCATGAGCCACATTCCATGCTATATGTTTGAAAAACCTTTCCCAAAAGTCGCCTTCAACGTGCAACTATAGCTCTGTGTATATGGATTGTCTGTTTTGAAGTCGCTTATGGTTTTATTTTTCTACATAGTCTTGCATTTGATGAGTGGATTTCTTGTTATACTTCTATTTTTGGACCAGCAATATAAATCAATGACAAGAAGATTTAAAGCAGAGTTACTTTTCACTAGGATTCCATTCATTTCCTTCCCTTTCCTGTCTAATATGTAGCAGTGTCTTTTAGATGCTGTCTTTGCAAAAAACCCACACTCCACAGCTTCAAATTCCCAGGAATGATTGTTTGGAATTGTGTGGGTAACACTGACCTATGATCATGCCTTGGAAGAGAAGAAAGAATCATGCCTGGCTTGTGGCTATGAATCCACCCTCCACGGCCAATTCACTAGAAGGCAGGTGACAGGGTGAGCATGGTTCTCAATAGCCAGCCTCCACAGTCAGAGCCCTTTCGATGCCAGGGTGAAAATATCAACATCATGATCCTTGAAATTGTTGTCCTATTTACTAAGATGGGATGTAGCTGGTGTCTGGTGAATTTTGGTAATGTTGGCTCTTCATTGAGAATGCAAAACTATCTCATTGTATTCTCATTTCTTCCTCTACACTTTACTTCATTAGTTTTCAGTATCCCTGCTTGTAAATGCTGTGGTGGTCCTAGTCATCTTGTTATTAACCATAATTAATGCTATAGGAATTGTGCAAACACCAAAGATGGATCCTTTCTTACTTTGAAAGCATGATTACCTCAATAGACCCTGCACAACTTCAACAAAAATTCATTTCTAGTTAGAAACTGTTTTGTCCAAGAGTTTCAGCTGAAATATGACGATGAGAATTTTGTTACTCTATTTTTCCATTATATTAGACTTTTTATTTTCCTTTATATATCTTTGTCCCATAAATCCATTTCTTATCATGGATTATATTAAATCGTACCCAATCTGATAAACCCTTTTAAAACTTACCTTTCTTTCATTCCAATACCCATTTTATGTGACAATGTTACAATAAAGATCTTTTCAATAACTGACAAATAGCTCTTCATATTCCCCTTGCCCACAGGATATGGTGAGTGAGAATATACCAATAAAAGTATTTGATAAAAAAAATAAGTATTTGTGACATGGGGAGCCAGGATAACATCTATGCACAGCCATGGAAAGAGAGGGATCAAGATGAGAAAAGATTCTACTTACTCTGCTGTTTATTTCTTTATGATTTCTGATATAGCAACATTGAAAATGTTTAATAATGGTAGCAGAGAAGAAAGCACACCTCTATGGATATATCAAACACCAGAGATTGTACACTTTCAATTAATTTGATATTGATCAAATATGTTTCCATAAAACAGATTTCTTTTAATATTGGGAGGATCCCAGTAAATGCACACCAATGGGAGCCATGGATCAAAATTCCTGGTTGTATTTCAATGATGCTCTTGCTGAGTTTTTGTAAATGACTGACAATTCATGATCTAAATGGAGCTGTCATATATACGAAACCTGCACGTGGTTATGCTTTGTAACTTCTCTGTTTGGGCGTTTGGCACTTCTTTTATTTTTCGGTATATTCATGTATGAAAGCTATCCATCACTAAAAAATAAATTAAGCGAAAGAGGGCCACATGAGTAACGAAAAAGTTTTGGACTCACCCGGCTCTCTAAACGGATCCTCCTCTATTTCACTCGCATTTTGGAGACTCTGATCACCTTGGCCAAGGGGTGGAGGGGGCTACACTCTACCTGATGGATTATGTCCTTCAATTTTAGGAACACTCCCCTTCCCCGCAGATGTCTAATGAAAAGGATAGTTGCTCTTTGAAAGATGGTTGATCCTATAGGTTCTTTCCTGTCCTGGTCCATTCTAGCAGTTCTCATAATCCTCAGGAGAAGTTTTCAAGTTGAGGGATGTTTGTACACAGAGTTCCTTTGCTTCATGTTTGTGTCTCTGTGGATTCCACATATATTGTAAGAATAAGTTTGATTTTGTATAAACTAATTTCTAAAAATTTAGAATACTCAAAAGCACCAGTTATTTCTATATGAACACCAGCATCATGATCACTCTGCACTCAAGAACAATTCATAAGTATCGATAAAATAAAAAATACTGTCATGTAACAAAACCTGTAGTATTCTAACCATATTGTAAAGATTTCTGAATTCATGTAAATATATATCCAATGAATGATTAATTCAAAATTAGCAATTTTAAAAAGGTAGGAAAGACTGACAAGCATTTGTTATCTTCCCATTTTTATTTTCTAAGTTAAAGTAGTTTAATATTATTTTATTAACTATTAAACAGAAAATCTAGTCCAGAAATATATGTTCCAACTGTATTCTGTGTTCATGCATATCTTGGTAGCCTCTTGCTTTTAAATAGTTTAATTAAAAAAAAAAAGCTTTCATTTCCAAAGAGTGATGACAGTATCTCTGGAATATTTTTTTCTCTCTCTGGTAAGATTAATTTGAAGATATTATTAGATAGTGATCTCTTCTTTCAAGATTTGTATTTTGCCGAGTTCTTAAAAATGATTTTTTTAATTTTAGATACTCCAAATATATATATGAGAGACTATCATCCCAAGGTTTGTTATATCTGAATTCCATTGATTTCAAGTCTTGTTTTCTCCTCCAAACTCACCACATTGTTATATTTGGAAATACATTATTCTGAACAGAAAATGTGATCTTCCAAAATATTTATGCATTGAGACAGAATTTTGATATCACCTGAGTCTAAAATCATGCAAAACCGTGGTGCCCAATTTCTTCCAGCTCATGACAAAATATCAGGAATGGTTACCATGAGCCATGTTCCATACAATATGTTCAAAACACGTTTTCCAAACACCGCCTTCAATGTGTATGTGTAGCTCTGTGTATATGGAATGTCTGTTTTGAAGTCACATATGGTTTTATTTTTCCACATATTCTTGCATTTGATGAGTGGATTTTTTATTTTACTTCACTTTTTGGAACGGCAACACAAATCACTGACAAGGAGAATTTGAGCAGTGATATTTTTCAGTAGGATACCATTTATTTCCTTCCCTGTATTGTCTATATTTAGCAGTGTCTTTGCAGATGCTGTCATTGTACAGAGCCCACACCCCATAGCTTTAAGCTCCCAGGACAAATACTTATCCATAAAACAGATGTCTTTTAGTATTGTGAGGATCCCAGTAATTAACATGAAAATGCACCATGGATCACAATTCCTTGTTGTATTTCAATGATGCTCTTGCTGAGTTTTTGAAAATGACTGTCAATTAAACATCAGATGGAGCTGTGATATAGGGGACCCTGCATGTGGATATGCCTTGTATTTTCTCCATTTGCAACTTTTGTACTTCATTTATTTTTCTGTATATTCATGTATAATTGCTCTCCATCAAAAATAAATAAATTAAGAGAGAAAGGGCCATGTGAGTCAAGAAAATTATTGGATTCACCTGTCTACCTAAACTCTTCTTCCTTTGTTTCCCTCCCATGATAGAGACTATGATCACCTGTGCCCAGGGGTGGAGGGGGGGTACACTGTGCCTGATGGATTATGTCCTTCAATTTTAAGAAACATCCCCCACCCCCTGATATCTATTGAAAAGATGAATTGCTCTTTGAAAGGTGATTCATCTGACAAGTGTGTTTTCTCTCCTGGTTAGTTCTAGCAATTCACCCAAGACTCAGGAGAAATTTTCAAGTTGGGGGCTGATAGTACATGGAGTTCTATTGTCTTCTGTTTATCTCTCTATGGATTCCACTTATATTGTAAGAATGTTTGATTTTCTATAAATTAATTTCTAAAAATGTATAATATGTAAAAGCAGCAGTTATTTCTATTTGAACACATGCATTATGATCTCCCTGCGCTCGAGAACAACACATAGATATCGAGAAATTAAAAATCCTGTTGGGTAACAAAACCTGGGGGATTCTAATCATATTGTAAAGATTTCTGAACTCATGTAAATATATTTCAAGTGAATGTTCAACTTAATACTGGGAATATTAAAAAGTAAGGAAAGCCTGACAAGCAGTTGTTGACTTCACATTTTTATTTTCTAAGTTAGAGTAGTTTAATATTATTTTACAAAATATTAAGCAGAAAATCTAGTCCAGAAATATATGTCCCAACTGCATTGTGCATTCATTCTTATCATGGTAGCCTCTGGTTTTTAAAGAGTTTAATTTAATTTAAAAATGTTTTGTTTTCCAAAGAGTGATGACTGTACCTCTGGAATAATTTTTTCTCTCTTTGGTAAAGATTTATTTAGATAGCGATCCCTTCTATCAATGTTTGTATTTTGCCTAGTTCTTAAAACTGATTTTGTTAAATTTTAGGTTCTTCAAATATTTATATATGAGAGACTGTCATCCCAAGGTGAGTTATATCTGGATTCTATCGATTTCAAGTCTTGTTTTCACCTCAAATCCACCACATTCTTATTTTTGTAAATACTTTATTCTTAACAGAAAATGTGATCTTCCAAAATATTTATGCATTCAGTCTGAATTTTGATACCACCTGAGTCCAAAATCATGCAAAAATATGGTGCCCAATTTCTTCCAGCTCATGACAAAATATCAGCAATGATTACCATAAGCCACATTCCATACAATATGTTCGAAACACGTTTCCCAAACACCCCCTTCAAAGTGTAACTATAACTCTGTGTATATGGAGTGTCTATTTTGAAGTCATGTATGGTTTTATTTTTCTACATAGTCTTGCATTGATGAGTGGATTTCTTGTTTTACTTCTATTTTTGGACCAGCAACACAAATCACTGACAAGGAGAATTAGAGCAGAGTTACTTTTCACTAGGATTCCATTCATTTCCTTCCCTATCCTGTCTATATTTAGCAGTGCCTTTTTAGATGCTGTTTTTGCAAAGAGACCACACTCCACGTCTTCAAGATCCCAGGAATGATTCTTTGGAATTATGTGGGTATCACCCTCCTATGATCATGCATTGGATGAGAGGAAAGAAGAAAGGGATTGCTAGTGCCTATGAATCCTACCCCATGGCCAATTCACTGGACAGCATTTGAGAGGGTGAGCATGGTTCTCAGTAGCCAGCTGCAACAGTCCGAGCCATTTGACACCATGGTCAAAATATCAATATCGTGATCCGTGAAATGGTTTTCCAATTTACTTAGCTGGGATTTAGCTGGTGTCTGGTGAATTTGTAAATGTGGCTCTTCATTTGGAATGCAATACTTTCTCATTATATTCTCATATCTTCCTCTACCCTTTACTTCCTTCATCTTATGTATCCCTGTTTGTAAATGCTGTGGTGGTCCTAGTCATCTTGTTATTAATGTTAATTTATGCCAATTGGAAGTGTGCAAATACCAAAGATGAAACCTTTCTTATTTTGAAAGCATGGTTAGAAAAATAGACAAAAAACTACTTAAACAAAAATTCATTTCCAGTTAGAGACAGTTTGGTCCAAGTGTTTCAGCTGGAATATGATTATGAGAATTTTATTACTCTATTTTTCCATTAAATTAGACTTTCTATTTTCTTTTATATATCTTTGCCCATATAGCCGTTTCTTATCATCAATTATATTAAATCGTATCCAATCTGATAATCCCTTTTAAAATTTACCATTCTTTCAATCCAATATCCATTTTATGTGTCAATGTCACCATAAAGATCCCTTCAACTCCTGACAAAAAGCACTTCATATTCCCCTTGCTGACAGGATATTGTGCTTCAAAATATATCAATAAAATTTTTTGATGAAGAAATAAATATTTTGGACGTGGAGAGCCAGAATAACAGCTATGCACAAACATGAAAACAGAGGCATTGAGAGGTGAAAAGTCTCTACTTAATCTGCTGTTTATTTCTTTATGATTATTGATATAGCAACATTGAAAATATTTCATAATGATAGCAGCAAAAAACCACACATCTCTGGATATATCAAACACCAGTGTTTGTACACTTTCAATTAATTTGATATTGGTCAAATATGTATCCATAAAAAAGATTTCTTTAATATTGTGAGGATCCCAGTAAATCACAAGAAAGTGAGCCATGGATCACAGTTCCTTTTTGCATTTCAATGATGCTCTTGTTAAATTTTTTAAAATGACTGACAATTAAAGATCCAGATGGAGCAGTGATATATGGGACCCCTGCATACGGATACGCCTTGTATTTTCTACCTTTGCACTTTTGTATTTCATTTATTTTTTGATATATTCACGTATGAATGCTATCCATCAAAAATAATTTAATTAAGAGACAGAGGGCCATGTGAGTAAAGAAAATGTTTTGGATTTACCTTGTCCCTATATACTTCCTCCTTTGTTTCCCTCCCACGTTGGAGACTATGATCACCTGTGCCAAAAGGTGGAGTGGTAGTACTCTCTGCGTGATGTATTATGTCCTTCAATTTTAAGAACCATCCCCCTCCCTGCAGATATCTAGTGGAAAGGAGAAAAGGAGAGTTGCTCTTTGAAAGATGATTCATCCTACAAGTGATTTTCTCTCTTGGTTAGTTCTAGAAATTCTCCCAAGCCTCAAGTAAAGTTTTCAATTTGCAGGATGTTGGTACATGGAGTTTTTCTTAATTTCTGTTTGTGTCTCTGTGGATTCCACTTATTTTGTAAGAATATGTTTGATTTTGTTTAAATTAATGTCTAAAATTTTAGAATATGAAATAGCAGCAGTTATTTCTTTAAGAACACCAGCATCATGAACACTCTGCACTCAAGAACATTCATATGTATGGATAAAATAAAAAGTACTGTCATGTAACAAAATTTGGGGGATTCTAAACATATTGTATAGTTTTCTGAAGTCATGTAAATATATATCCAATTAATGATCAATTTAAAATTGGGATATTAAAAAGCGAGGAAATCCTGACAAGCATTTGTTGTCTTCCCATTTTTATTTTCTAAGTTACAGTAGTTTAAAATTATTTAATTAACTATTAAGCAGAAAATCTACTCCAGAAATATAGGTCCCAACTGCATTCTGCATTCATTCATATCATGGTACCCTCTTGTTTATAAAGAGTTTAATTGAAATAAAAAAAAATGCTTTCATTTCTAAAGAGTGATGACTGTATCTCTGGAATAATAGTTTATCTCTCCGGGAAAGATTTTTTCAGAGATCTTTTTATATAGTGATCCCTTCTTCAATATTTGTCTTTTGCTTAGTTCTTAAAATTGTTTTTTTTTTTTTTTAATTTTAGATACTCCAACTGTATATAGGAGAGACTAGCATCCCAAGGTGAGTAATATCTGGATTCCATTGATTTCAAGTGTTGTTCATACCTCCTACCCACCGCATCCATAGTTTGGTAAAATCATTTTTCTGAACAGAAAAGATTATCTCCCAAAATATCTATGCCTTCAGTCAGAAATTTGATATGACCTAAGTCCAAAATCATGCAAACAGTGGGTCCCAATTTCTTCCAGCTCATGACAAAATACCAGAAATGATTTCTATGAGCCATGTCCATACAATATGTTTGAAATACGTTTCCCTTACGCCCCCTTTAACGTGTATCTATACATCTGTTTTGAAGTCACTTCTGGTTTTATTTTCCACATAGTCTTGTTTTTGATTAGCGGATTTTTAAATTTAATTATATTTTTGGAACAACAGCACAAATCACTGAGAAGAAAAATTAGAGCAGAGTTACTTTTCACTAGGATTCCATTAATTTCCTTCCCTTTCCTGTCTATATTAGTAGTGCCTTTTTAGATGCTGTCTATGCAAAGAGCACACACCCCAGGGATTCTAGCTCCCAGGAATGATTGTTTGGAATTGTGTGGGTAACACCCACCTATGATCATGCCTTGGAGGAGAGGAAAGAATAGAGGGTTTGTTAGTGGCTATGAAACCACCCCCACGGCCATTTCACTGGACGGCATGAGAGGATGAGCTTGATTCTCACAGGCCAGCTACCACTAGTCAGAGCTATTTTGACCCCATGGTGAACAGACTAATATCAGGACATTTGAAATCGCTGTCCAATTTACTAAGTTGGGATGTAGCTGGTGTCTGGTGAATTTTAATAATGTTGGTTCTTCATTGAGAATGCAATACTTTCTCATTGTATTCTCATTTCTTCCTCTACCCTTTATTTCCTTTGTTTTCAGGATCCCTGTTTGTAAATGCTCTGGTTGTCCTAATCATCTGGTTATTAACATTAATTTATGCCAATTGGAAGTGTGCAAATACCAAAGATGAAACATTTCTTACTTTGAATGCACTATTACCTCAATACACACTGCACTACTTAAATAAACATTCATTTCCAATTAGAAACTGTTTTGTCCAAGATTTTCAGCTGGAATATGATGATGAGAATTTTGTTACTCTATTTTTCCATTATGTTAGACTTTTTATTTTCCTTTCTATATCTTTGTCCCATATATCCATTTCTTATCATGAATTGTATTAGATCATACCCCAATCTTAGAATCCCTTTTAAAATTTACCTTTCTTTCAATCCAATATTCATTTTATGTGACAATGTCACCACAAAGATCTTTTCAACACCTGACAATTAGCTCTTCATATTCCCCTTGCCCACAGGAAATGATGGGTGAAAATAAATCAAGAAAAGTGTTTGATGAAGAAATAAGTATTTGTGAGATGGAGGGCCAGAATAACACCTATGCACAGCCATGGAAAGAGAGGGATCGAGATGTGAAAAGTTTCTACTTAATCTGCTGTTTATTTCTTTATGATTGCTGATATAGCAACACTGAAAATGTTTAATAATGATAACAGAGAAGCACACCTTTCTGAATATATCAAACACCAGAGATTGTACACTTTCAATTAATTTCATATTGAACATATATGAATCCATAAAACAAATTGCTTTTAATATTGGGAGGATCCCACTAAATCACATGTAAGTGAGCCATGGATCACAATTCCTTGTTTTATTTCAATGATGCTCTTGCCGAGTTTTTGAATATGACTGACAATTAAAGGTCCAGATGAGGCTGTGATATATGGGATCCCTGCATGTGTTTATGTGTTATATTTTCTCCATTTGCACGTTTTGTACTTCATATATTTTTGCTATATTTATGTATGAATGCTATCCATCAAAAAAATAACATAAAAGACAGAGGGCCATGTGAGTAAAGAAAAATTTTGGATTTACCTGGGTCTCTAAACAGTTCCTCCTTCGTATTCCTTCATTGTTGGAGACTATGATAACATGTACCAAGGGATGGAGGAGTGGTACACTCTGTGTGATGGAATATGTCCTTCAATTTTATGAACCATCCACCACCCCCTGATATCTAGAGAAAAGATGAGTTTCTCTTTGAAAGGTGATTCACCCTACAAGTGTGTTTTCTCTCCTGGTTAATTCTAGCAGTTCTCCCAAGCCTCAGGAAAAGTTTTCAAGTTGGTGGCTGTTGGTACACGGATTTCTTTTGCCTTCTGTTTTTGTCTCTGTGGATTCCACTTATATTGTATGAATAAGTTTCATTGTGTATAAATTAATTTCTAAAAATCTAGAATATGCAATAGCTGCAGTTATTTTTATTTGAACCCCTCATTATGATTTCCCTGCACATGAGAACAACTCATAGATATTGAGAAAATAAAAATTCTGTCAGGTAAGAAAATCTGGGGGATTCTAACCATATTGTAAATATTTCTGAAGTCATGTAAATATATTTCCAGTGAATGGTCAATTTAATTTTGGGAATATTAAAAAGGGAGGAAAGACTGACAAGCAGTTGTGGATTTCACATTTTTAATTTCTAGGTTAGAGTAGTTTAATATAATTTTATTAACTATTAAGAAGGAAATTTAGTCCATAAATATAGGTCGCAACTACTTTCTGCAGACATTCATATCACGGTAACCTCTTGTTTTTAAAGAGATTAATTTTAAAAAATGATTTCATTTCCAAAAAGTGAAGATTGTATCTCTAGAATAATATTTTCTCTCTCTGGCAAAGATTAATTCAAAGATATTATTAGACAGTGAATCATTCTTTCAAGATTTGTATTTTGCCTCATCCTTAAAATATGATTTTTTTAAAATTTTAGATAGTCCAAATATATATATGAGAGACTATTAACTCAAGGTGAGATATATCTGGATTCCATTGATTTCAAGGCTTGTTTTCATCTCCAACCCACCACAATTTTTTTTTTTTGTAAATACAATATTCTGAACAGAAAATGTGATCTTCCAAAATATTTATGCATTGGGTTAGAATTTTGACACCACCAAAGTCCAAAATCACGCAAAACCGTGGTGCCTAATTTCTTCCAGCTCATGACAACATATCAGCAATGGTACCAGGTGCGATGTTCCATACAATATGTTCAAAACTCGGTTCCCATATGCCCCCTTCAACGTGTATCTATAGCTCTCTGTATATGGAGTGTCTGTTTTCAAGCCACTTATGGTTTTATTTTTCTACAGTCTTGCATTTGATGAGTGGATTTTTTGTTTTACTTCTATTTTTGAACCAGCAGCACAAATCACTGACAAGGAGAATTAGAGCACAGTTACTTTTCACTAAGATTCCATTGATTTCCTTCCCTTTCCGTCTATATTAGCAGTGAATTTTTACATGCTGTCTTTGTAAAAAGTCCACACTCCGCAGCTACAAGCTCCCAGGAATGAATGCTTGGAATTGTGTGGGTGACACCCACCTATGATTATGCCTTTGAGGAGAGGAAAGAAGACAGGGCTTGCTACTGGCTATTAACCCACCATCACGGCCAATTCACTGGGCGGCAGTTGAGAGGGTGAGCGTGAATCTCAATAGCCAGTCTCCACATTCAGAGCTGTTTTGATGCCTGGGTGAAAATATCAATAACATGATCCTTGAAATGGTTGTCCAATTTACTAACCTGGAATGTAGCTGGTGTCTGGTGAATTTTAATAATGTTGGCTCTTCATTGAGAATGCAATATGTTCTCATTGTATTCTCATTTCTTCCTCTACCCTTTACTTCTTTGTTTTCAGGATCCCTGTTTGTAAATGCTCTGGTTGTCCTAGTCATCTTGTTATTAACATTAATTTATGCCAATTGGACGTGTGCAAATACCAAAGATGAAACATTTCTTACTTTGAATGCACGATGACCATAATAGACTCTGCACTACTTAAACAAAATTTCATTTCCAGTTAGAAACTGTTTTGTCCAAGAGTTTCAGCTGGAATATGATGATGAGAATTTTGTTACTCTATTTTCTATTATGTTAGACTTTTTATTTTCCTTTCTATATCTTTGTCCCATATATCCATTTCTTATCATGAATTGTATTAGATCATACCCCAATCTTATAATCCCTTTTAAAATTTAACTATCTTTCAATCCAATATTCATTTTATGTGACAATATAACCACAAAGATCTTTTCAAACCCTGACAATAAAGTCTTCATATTCCCCTTGCTCACAGGACATGATGGGTGAAAATAAATCAAGAAAAGTGTTTGATGAAGAAATAAATACTTGTGACATGGAGAGCAAGAATGACACCTATGCACCACCATGGAAAGAGAGGTATCGTGAGGTGAAAAATTTCTACTTAGTTGACTGTTTATTTTTTTATGATTACTGATATAGCAACATTGAAAATGTTTAATAATGATAGCAGAGAAGAAAGCACACCTTTCTGGATATATCAAACACCAGAGATTGTACACTTTCAATTAATTTGTTATTGGTCAGATATGTATCCATAAAACAGATTTCTTTTTATATTGGGAGGATCCCAGTAAATGCACAGCAAAGTGAGCCATGGATCACAATTCTTTTTTTTATGTCAGTGATGCTCTTGCCGAGTTTTTGAAAATGACTGAAAATTAAAGATCCAGATGGAGCTGTGATATATGGGACCCATGTATGTGGATATGCCTTGTATTTTGTCCATTTGCTCCTTTTGTACTTCATTTATTTTTTGGTATATTCATGTATGAATGCTATCCTTCAAAAAAAATCTTAAAAGAAAGAGGGCCATGTGAGTAAAGAAAAAGTTTTGGATTCACCTGGCTCCCTAAACACTTCCTCCTTTGTTTTCCTCCCATGTTGGAGACTATGACCACTTGTGCCAAATGGTGGAGGGGTGTTACACTTGGCCTGATGGATTATGTACTTCAATTTTAAGAACCATCCACCTCCCTGCAGATATCTAGTGAAAACGAGAGTTGCCCTATGCAAGATGATTCATCCTATAAGTGAGTTTTCTCTCCTGGTTAGTTCTAGCAATTCTCCCAAGGCTCAGGAGAAGTTTTAAATTTCAGGGATGTTGGTACACAGAGTTCTTTGGATTTCTGTTTGTGTCCCTTTGGATTCCACTTAATTGGTAAGAAAAATTTGAATTTGTTTAAATTAATGTCTAAAAATTTAGAATATGCAAAAAACAACAGTTATTTCTATATGAACACCAGCATCATGATCACTGTGCACTCGATAATAATTCATGCATATCGGGAAATTAGGAAATAATGTGTAAAAAAACATGGGGTTTCTAACCATATTGTAAAGATTTCTGAAGTCATGTAAATATATATCCAATGAATGATCAATTTACTATTGGGAATATTAAAAAGGGAGGAAAGCCTGACAAGCATTTTTTGCCTTCCAATTTTTATTTTCTAAGTTAGAGTAGTTTAATGTTATTTTATTAACTATTAAGCAGAAAATCTAGTACAGAAATATAAGTTCCAACGGCATTCTGCATTTATTCATATCATGGTAGCCTCTTGTTTTTAAAGAATTTAATTTTTAAAAAATGCTTTCATTTCCAAAGAGTGATGCCTGTGTCTCTGGAATAATTTTTTTCTCTCTCTGGTAAAGATTTACTCTAAAATTTTATTTGATAGTGATCTATTCTTTCAAGATTTGTATTTTGCCTATTTCTAAAAATATATATATATTTTAATTTTAGATACTCCAAATATATATATATGAGAGACTATCATCACAAGGTGAGTTTTATCTGGATTCTATTGATTTCAAGTCTTGTTTTCACATCAAACCCAGCACATTCTTATTTTTGTAAATACATTGTTCTGAACAGATAATGTGATTTCCACAGTATTTATGCATTCGCTCAGAATTTTGATAACTGAGCCCAAAATCACACAAAACCATGGTGCCCAATTTATTCCAGCTCATGACAAAACATCAGCAATGGTTACCATGAGCCACTTCCCATGCAATGTGATCGAAAATCGTTTCCCAAACGCCAACTTCAATGTGTATCTATAGCTCTGTGCATATGGAGTGTCTGTTTTGAAGTCACTTATGGTTTTATTTTTCCATATAGTCTGGCATTTGATGCGTGAATTTTTTGTTTTACTTCTATTTTTGGACCAGCAGCACAAATCACTGAGCAGGAGAATTAGAGCAGAGTTAATTTTCACTACGATTTCATTCATTTCCTTCCCTTTCTTGTCTATATTTAGTAGTGCCTTTTTAGATGCTGTCTTTGCAAAAAGCCCACTCTCCACGGCTTCAAGCTCCCAGCAATGGTTGTTTGGAATTGTGAGGGTAACACCCACCTATGATCATGCCTTTGAGGAGAGAAATGAAGACAAGGCTTGCTAGTGGCTGTGAAACCACCCCCAAAGCCAAGTCACTGGGGGGCAGTTGAGAAGGTGAGCATGGTTCTCAATAGCCAGCCTCAACAGTCACAGTCATTTTGACCCCAGGGTGAAAATATCAATATCATGATCCTTGAAATGGTTGTCCAATTTACTAAGCTGGGATGTAGCTGTTGTCTGGTGAATTTTGATAATGTTGGCTCTTCATTGAGAAGGCAATACTTTCTCATTGTATTCTCCTTTCTTCCTCTACCCTTTACTTCCTTTGTTTTAATTATCCCTTTTTGTAAATGCTGTGGTGGTACTATTCATCTTGTTATTAACGTTAATTAATGCTTTTGGAAGTGTGCAAATACCAAAGATGAAACCTTTCTTACTTTGAAAGCATGATTACATCAATAGACACTGCACAACATAAACACAAATTCATTTCCAGTTAGAGACTGTTTTGTACAAGAATTTACACTGGAATATGATGATGAGAATTTTGTTACTCTATTTTTCCATTATATTAGACTTTTTATTTTCATTTATATATCTTTGTCCCATATGTCTGTGTGTTATCATGGATTTTATTAAATCATACCTAAACTGATAATCCCTTTTAAAAATTAACTTTTGTTCATTCTAATATCCTCTTTATGTGACAATGTGACAATAAAGATCTTTTCAACATTTGACAAAACGCTCTTCATATTTCCCTTGTCCACAGATCATATTGGGTGAAAATATAGCAATAAAAGTGTTGGATGAAGAAATAAATATTTTTTGACAAGAAGAGCCAGAATAACAACTATGCCCAGCCATGGAAAGTGAGGGATTGAGAGGTGAAAAGTTTCTTCTTAATCTGCTGTTTATTTCTTTATGATTACTGATATAGCAACCATGAAAATGTTTAATAATGATAGCAGAGAAGAAAGCACACTTCTCTGGATATATCAAACACCAGAAATTGTACACTCTCAATTAATTTCATATTTGACAAATATGAATCCATAAAACAGATTTCTTTTAATATTGGGAGGATCCTAGTAAATCAAAAGAAAGTGAGCCATGGAACACAATCCCTTGTTGTATGTCAATGATGCTCTTGCTGAGTTTTTTAAAATGCTGAAAATTAAAGATCCAGATGAAGCTGTGACATATGGGATCCCTGCATGTGAATATGCCTTGTATTTTCTCCATTTTCACCTTTTGTAGTTCATTTATTTTTCGGTATATTCATGTATGAATGCTATCCTTCAAAAAAAATAAATTAAAAGAAAAAGGGACATGTGAGTAAAGAAAAAGTTTTGGATTCACTTGACTCCCTAAACACTTCCTCCTTTGTTTCCCTTCCATGTTGGAGACTATGATCACCTGTGCCAAAACGTGGAGGGGTGGTTCACTCTGCCTGATGGATTATGTCCTTCAATTTTAAGATCCATCCCCCTCCCTGCAGATACCTAGTGAAAAGGAGAGTTGCTCTTTGAAAGATGATTCATCCTACAAGTGACTTTTCTCTCCTGGTTAGTTCTAGCAATTATCCCAAGGCTCAGGAGAAGTTTTCAATTTGGGGAATGTTGGTACATGGAGTTCTTTGGATTTCTGCTTGTGTCTCCATGGATTCCACTTATTTTGTAAGAATAAATACGATTTTGTTTAAATTAATGTCTAAAAATTTAGTATATGCAATAGCAGCAGTTTTTTCTATATGAACACCAGCATCATGATCACTTTGCACTCGAGAACATTAATAATTATCGAGAAAATAAAAACACTGTCGTGTAAGAAAACCTGGGTGATTCTGACCTTATTGTAAAGATTTCCGAAGTCATGTAAATGTATATCCAATGAATGATTTTATAATTGGGAATATTAAAAAAGGAGGAAAGCCTCACAAGCACTTGTTGTCTTCCCTTTTTTATTTTCTAAGTCAGAGTAGTTTAATATTATTTCTTTAACTATTAAGCAGAAAATTTAGTCCAGAAATATATGTCCCAACTGCATTCTGACTTCATTCATATCATGGTAGCCTCTTGTTTTTAAAGAGTTTAATTTTTTAAAAATTGTTTTCATTTCCAAGGAGTGATGACTGTATCTCTGGAACAATTTTTTTCTCTCTCCGGTAAAGATTTATTTGAAGATATTGTTAGATAGTGATCCCTTTGATCAAGGTTTGTATTTTGCCTAGATCTTAAAAATGATTTTGTTTTTATTTTAGGTTCTCCAAATATATATATTTGAGAGACTATCATCCCGAGGTGAGTTATATCTGGATTCTATTGATTTCAAGTCTTGTTTTCACCTCAAACCCACCACATTCTTATTTTTGTAAATTAATTATTCTGAATCGAAAATGTGATCTTCCAAATTATTTATGCTTTCGGTCAAAATTTTGATACTACATAATCAAAAATCACACAAAACCATGGTGTCAAATTTCTTCCAGCTCATGACAAAATATCAGCAATGGTTACCATGAGTCCAGTTACATACAATATGTTTGAAACTCATTTCCAAAACACCAACTTCAATGTGTATCTGTAGCTCTGTGTGTATGGTGTGTCTCTTTTGAAGACACATATGATTTTCTTTTTCTACATAGTCTTGCATTTGCTGAGTGCATTTTTTGTATTACTTCTATATTTGGACCAGCAGCACAAATCCCTGACAAGGAGAATTAGAGCAGAGTTACTTTTCACTAGGATTCCATTCATTTCCTTCCCTTTCCTGTCTTATATTTAGCAGTGCCTTTTTAGATGCTGTCTTTGCAAAAAGCCAACACTCCACGGCTTCAAGCTCCCAGGAACGATTGTTTGGAATTGTGAGGGTAACACCCACCTATGATAACGCCTTGGATGGGAGGATAGAAGACAGTGCTTGCTATTGGCTATGAAACCACCCCCACAGCCAATTTCTGGGAGTCAGTTGAAAGGGTGAGCATGGTTCTCAATAACCAGCCTCCACAGTCAGAGCCATTTTGACCCCAGGTTGAAAATATCAATATCAAGATCTGGAAATGGTTGTCCAATTTACAAAGCTGAGATGTAGCTGGTGTCTATTGAATTTTAATAATGCCTACTCTTCATTGAGAATGCAATACTTTCTCATTGGATTTTCATTTCTTCCCCTACCCTTTTCTCCCTTTGTCTTAACTATCCTTGTTTGTAAATGCTGTGGTTGTCCTAGTCAACTTGTTTTTAACATTAATTTATGCCAGTTGGAAGTGTGCAAATACCAAAGATGAAACCTTCTTACTTTGAAAACATGATTACCTCAATAGACACTGCAAATTTAATAAAAATTCATTTCCAGTTAGAACCTGTTTTGTCCAAGAGTTTCAGCTGGAATATGGTGATGAGAAATTTGTTGCTCTATTTTTCAATTACATTAGAATTTTTATTTTCCTTTATATATCTTTGTCCCCTATATCCATTTCTTATCATGGATTATATTAAATCATACCCATTCTGATAATGCCTTTTAAAATTTACCTTTCTTTCAATCCAATATCCATTTTATGTGACAATATCACCATAAAGATCTTTTCAACACCTGACAAAAATCTCTTCATATTCCCATTGACCACAGGACATGGCAGGTGAAAATATATCAATAAAAGGGATTAATGAAGAAATAAATATTTGTGACATGGAGAGCCAGAATAACACCTATGCACTACCATGGAAAGATAGGGATCAAGAGGTGAAAAGTTTCCACTTTGTGTGCTGTTTCTTTCTTTATGATTACTGATATATCAAAATTGAATATGTGTAATAATTATAGCAGAGAAGAAAGCACAATTCTCTGGATATATCAAATACCAGAGATTGTACATTTTCAACTAATTTGATATTGGTCAAATTTGTCTCCATAAAACAGATTTCTTTTAATATTGGGAGGATCCCAGTAAATGCACACCATACTGAGCCATGGATCACAATTCCTTGTTGTATTTCAATGATGCTCTTACTGACTTTTTGAAAATGATTGACAATTCAAGAACCGGATGGAGCTGTGATATATAGGAAACCTGCATGTGGTTATGTCTTGTATTTTCTCCATTTGGACGGTTAGCAATTCTTTTATTTTTTGGTATATCCATGTATGAAAGTCATCCCTCACTAAAAAATAAATTAAGAGAAAGAGGGCCATGTGAGTAAAGAAAAAGTTTTGGCCTCACCTGGCTCTGTAAACTGTTTCTTCTTCATATCCCTTCCATGTTGGAGACTATGACCACCTGTGCCAAGGGGTGGAGGGATGGTACACTCTGCCTGATAGATTATGTGCTTCAATTACAAGAACCCTCCCCTTCCCCACAGATATCTAGTGAAAAGGATAGATGCTCTTTGAAATATGATTCATCCTACAAGTGTCTATTCTGTCCTGGTCCTTTCTAGCAGTTCTTATAATCCTCAGGAGAAGATTTCAAATTGTGCACTGTTTGTACATGGAGTTATTTTGCTTTCTGTTTGTGTCTCTGTGGATTCCACTTATATTGTAAGAATAAGCTTGATTTTGTATAAACTAATTTCTAAAAATTTAGAATACTTTCAAAAGCACCAGTTATTTCTATATGAACACCAGCATCATGATTACTCTGCACTCAAGAACAATTCATACATATCGAGAAAATAAAAAATACCGCCGTATAACAAAACATGGGGAATTCTAACCATATTGTAAAGGTTTCAGAATCATGTAAATATATATCCAGTGAATGATCAATATAAAATTTGGAATATTAAAAAGTGAGGAAAACCTGACAAGCATTTGTTGTCTTCCCATTTTTATTTTCCAAGTTAGAGTAGTTTAATATTATTTTATTAAGTACTAAGCAAAAAATTTAGTCCAGAAATATATGACCCAACTGCATTCTGTGGACATTCATATGATGGCAGCCTCTGGTTTTTGAAGAGATTAATTTTTTTAAAAAAATGCTTTAATTTCTAAAGAATGATGACTGTATCTCTGGAATAATTATTTCTCTCTCCGATAAAGACTTATTCAGAGATCTTTTTAGATAGTGATCTCTTCTTCAATATTTGTATTTTGGCTAGTTCTTAAAAATGTTTTACTTTTATTTTAGTTACTCCAAATATATATAGGAGAGACTGTCATCCCAAGGTGTGTTATATCTGGATTCCATTGATTTCAAGTCTTGTTTTTACCTCCTACCCACCACATCCATATTTTTGAAAAAAATACTTTTCTGAACAGAAAATGTTATCTTCCAAAATATTTATCCCTTCCGTCACAATTTTGATATGACCTATGTCCAAAATCATGCAAACCGTGGGGCCTAATTTCTTCCAGCTCATGACAAAATATCAGGAATTGTTACCATGAGCTACATCCATACAATATGTTCAAAACACGTTTCCCGTACACCACCTTCAATGTGTATCTATACCTCTGTGTATAAGGAGTGTCTGTTTTGAAGTCGCTTCTGGTTTTATTTTCCACATAGTCTTGTTTTTGATGAGTGAATTTTTTGTTTAAATTCTATTTTTGAAACAACATCACAAATAACTGACAAGAAAATTAGAGCAGTTACTTTTCATGAGGATTCCGTTCATTTCCTGCCCTTTCCTATCTATAATTAGCAGAGCCTTTTTAGATGCTATCTTTGCCAATAGCCCACACTCCATGGCTTCATGATCCCAGGAATGGTTCTTTGGAATTGTGTGGTTAACACCCACCTATGATTATGCCTTGGAGGAGAGGAAAGAAAACAGGGTTTGCTAGTGGTTATGAAACCACCCATACAGCCATTTCACTGGGTAGCAATGAGAGGGTGTGCTTGATTCTCACATGCCATCCTTCACTAGTCACAGAAATTTTGACCCCAGTGTGAAAATAACAATATCAGGATACTTGAAATGGCTGTCCAATTTACTAAGCATGGATATAGTTGGTGTTTGGTGAATTTTGATAATGTTGGCTCTCCATTGAGAATGCAAAACTATCTCATTGTATTCTCATTTCTTTCTCTACCTTTTACTTCCTTTCTTATCAGGATCCCAGTTTGTAAATGCTGTGGTGGTCCTAGTCATCTTGTTATTAACGTTAATTTATGCCAATTGGAAGTGTGCAAATACAAAAGATGAAACCTTTCTTACTTTGAAAGCATGATACCCTCAACAGACACTGCACGACTTAAACAGAAATTCATTTCCAATTTGAGACAGTTTGTCCAAGAGTTTCAGCTGGAACAGGAAGATGAGAATTTTTTTTACACTCTTTTCCCATTTTTTTGGAATTTTGATTTTCCTTTATATATCTTTATCACATATATCGCTTTCTTTTCATGGATAATATAAAATCATACCCAATATGGTAATCCCTTTAAAATTTATCTTTCTTTCAATCCAATAACCATTTTATGTGACAATGTTACAATAAAGATCTTTTCAACACCTGATAAAAAGCTCTTCATATTCCCCTTTCCCACAGGATATGGTGGGTGAAAATATATCAATAAAAATGTTTGATGAAGAAGTAAATATTTATGACATGGTGAGCCAGAATAACACTTATGCACAGCCATGGAAAGAGTGGGATTGAGAGGTGAAAATTTCTACTGAATTAGCTGTTTATTTCTTTATGATTACCGATATAGGAACACCAAAAATGTTTAATAATGATAGCAGAGAAGAAAGCACACCTCTCTGAATATATCAAACACCAGAGATTGTACACTTTCAATTAATTTCATATTGGAAAAATATGAATCCATAAAACAGATTTCTTTTAGTACTGGGAGGATCCCAGTAAATCACAAGAAAGTGAGCCATGGATCACAATTCCTTCTTTTATTTCTGTGATGCTCTTGCCGAGTTTTTGAAAATGACTGACAATTAAAGATCCAGATGGCGCTGTGATATATGGGACCCCTGCATGTGGATATGCCTTGTATTTTCTCCATTTGCACCTTTTGTATTTCATTTATTTTTCGGTATATTCATGTATGAATGCAATCCACCAAAAAAATAAATAAATTAAGAGAAAGAGGGCCATGTGAGTAAAGAAAAAATTTTGGATTCACCTGGCTCCCTAAACTCTTCATCCTACATTTCCCTCCAATGTTCGAGAGTATGATCACCTGTCCCAAAGGGTGGAGTGGTTGTACAGAATGCAAGACAGATTATGTCATTCAATTTTAAGAACCATCCCCCTCCTTGCAGATATCTAATGAAAAGGAGAGTTGCTCTTTGAAAGGTGATTCATCCTACAAGTGTGTTTTCTCTCCTTTTGAGTTCTAGCAGTTCTCTCAAGCCTCAGGAGAATTATTCATGTTGAGGGTGTTGCTACGTGGAGATCTTTTTCCTTCTTTTTGTGTCTCTGTGGATTCCACTTATATTGTAAGAATAAGTTTGATTTTGTATAAATTAATTTCTAAATATTTAGAATATGCAATTGCAGCAGTTATTTCTATTTGAACACCAGCATTATGATCTCCCTGAACTCGAGAACAACTCAAAGATTTTGACCAAATAAAAAATTCTATTGGGTAACAAATCCTTGTGGATTCTAACCATATTGTAAAGATTTCTGAAGTCCTGTAAATTTAATTCCAGTGAATGATCAATTTAAAATTGCGACTATTAAAAAGGGAGGAAAGCCTGACAAGAATTTTTTGTCTTCCCATTTTAATTTTATAAGTTAGAGTAGTTTAATATTATTTTATTAACTATGAGGAAGAAATTCTAGTCCAAAAATATAGGTCCAACTGCATTCTGCATTCGTTCATATCATGGTAACCTCTTGTTTTTAAAGAATTTAATTTAAAAAAAAACAATGTTTTCATTTACAAAGAGCAATGACTGTATCTCTGGAATAATTTTTTTTCTCTGGTAAAGATATATTCAAAGGTATTATTAGATAGTAATCCCTTCTTTCAAGGTTTGTATTTTGCCTAGTTCTTAAAAATGATTTTTTTTTATTTTGGGTTCTCCAAATATATATATGAGACTATCATCACAAGGTGAGTTATATCTGGATTCTATTGAATTCAAGTCTTGTTTTCACATCCAACCCACACATTATTATTTTTGTAAATAAATTATTTTGAACAGAAAATGTGATCTTCCAACGTATTTATGGATATGGTCAGAATTTTGATACAACCTGAATCCAAAATCACAGAAAACCTTGGTGTCCAATTTCTTGCAGCTCATGACAAAATATCAGCAATGGTTATCATGAGCCAAGTTCCATACAATATGTTTTAAACTCATTTCCCAAATGCCGCCTTCAAAGTGTACCTATACCTCTGTGTATATTGAGTGTCTGTTTTGAAGACACTTATGGTTTTATTTTTCTACATAGTCTTGCATTTGATGAGTGGATTTTTGTTTTACTTCTATTTTTGGACCATCAGCTCACTAGGATTCCATTCATTTCTTTCCCATTCCTGTCTCATATTTAGCAGTACCATTTTAGATGCTCTCTTTGCAAAAAACCCACACTCCAGGGCATCAAGCTCCCAGGAATGATTGTTTGGAATTTTGAGGGTAACACCCACATATGATCATGTCTTTGAGGAGAGAAAAGAAGAGAAGGCCTGCTAGGTGGTTATGAAACCACCTCCACAGCCAATTCACTGGGCGGCAGTTGTGAGGCTGAGTATGTTTCTTAATAGCCAGCCTCCAGAGTCAAAGGCATTTTGACCCCAGGATGAAAATATCAATATCATGATCCTTGAAATGGTTGTCCAATTTACTAAGCTGAGATTTACCTGGTGTATGTTGAATTTTGATAATGTTGGCTCTTCATTGAGAAGGCAGTAGTTTCTCATTGAATTCTCATTTCTTCCTCTACCCTTGACTTCCTTTGTTTTCAGTATCCCTTTTTGTAAATGCTGTGTTAGTCCTAGTCATTTGTTATTAACTTTAATTAATGCTATTGGAAGGGTGCAAATACCAAAGACGAAACCTTTCTAAATTTGAAAGCATGATTACCACAATAGACACTGCACTACTTGAACAAAAGTTCATTTCCAATTAGAGACTGTTTTGTCCAAGAGTTTCATCTGGAATATGATGATGAGAATTTTGTTACTCTATTTTTCCATTATATTAGACTTTTTATTTTCATTTATATATATTTGAACCCTATGTCGGTTTCTTATCATTGATTATATTAAATCGTAACCAATCGGATAATCCCTTTTAAAATTTACCTTTCATTTAAGCCAATATACATTTTATGTGACAATGTAACCACAAAGAACTTTTCAACACCTGACAAAAGTTCTTCATATTCCCGTTGCCCACAGGACATTGTGGGTGAAAATAAATCAAGAAAAGTGTTTGATGGAGAAATAAATATTTGTGACATTGAGAGCGAGAATGACACCTATGCACAACCTTGGAAAGAGAGAGAACGTGAGGTGAAAAATTTCTACTTAGTCTGCTGTTTATTTCTTTATGATTACTGATATAGAAACGTTGAAAATGTTTAATAATAATAGCATAGAAGAAAGCACACCTTTCTGGATATATCAAACACCAGAGAATGTACACTTTCAATTAATTTGTTATTGGTGAAACATGTATCCATAAAACAGATTTCTTTTTATATTGGGAGGATCCTAGTAAATGCACAGCAAAGGGAGACATGGATCCCAATTCCTTTTTGTATATCAGTGATGCTCTTGCTGAATTTTTAAAATGACTGACAATTAAAGATCCAGATGGAGCTGTGATATATGGAAGCATGCATGGGGATATGCCTTGTATTTTGTCCACTTGCACCTTTTGTACTTTATTTACTTTTTAGTATATTCATGTAGGAATGCTATCCTTCAAAAACAAAAAACTTAAAATAAAGAAGGCCATGTGAGTAAAGAAAAAGTTTTAGATTCACCTGGCTCCCTAAACACTTCCTCCTTTGTTTCCTTCCCATGTTGGAGACTATGACCATTTGTGCCAAAAGGTGGAGGGGTGGTACACTTGGACTGATGGATTTTGTCCTTCAATTTTAAGAACCATCCCCCTACTTGAAGATATCTAGTGAAAAGGAGAGTTGCTCTTTGCAAGATGATTCATCCTACAAGTGTCTTTTCTCTCGGTTAGTTCTAGCAATTCTCCCAAGGCTCAGGAGAAGTTTTCAATTTGGGAGATGTTGGTACATGGAGTTCTTTGGATTTCTGTTTGTGTCCCTGTGGATTCCACTTATTTGGTAAGAATAAGTGGGATTTTGTTTAAATTAATGTCTAAAAATTTAGAATATGCAAAAAACAACAGTTATTTCTATATGAACACCAGCATCATGTTCTCTGCAAATACCAAAGATGAAACCTTTCTCATTTTGAAAGCATGATTACATCAATAGACACTGCACTACTTTAACAAAAATTCATTTTCATTTAGAGACTGTTTTGTCCAAGAGTTTCAACTGGAATATGATGATGAGAATTTTGTTACTTTATTTTTCTATTATATTAGACTTTTATTTTCATTTATGTATTTTTGTCCCATATGTCTGTTTCTTATCATGGATTATATTTAATCATACCCCAACTGATAATCCCTTTTAAAATTTAACTTTCGTTCAATTTAATATCCTCTTTATGTGACAATAAAGATCTTTTCAACATTTGAGAAAAAGCTCTTGATATTTCCCTTGTCCACAGATCATAATGGGTGAAAATATAGCAATAAAAGTGTTTAATGAAGAAATAAATATTTGTGACAAGAGGAACCAGAATAACACCTATGCCCAGGCATGGAAAGAGAGGGATCAAGAGGTGAAGAGTTTCTACTTAATATGCTGTTTATTTCTTTATGGTTACTGATATAGCAACCCTGAAAATGTTTAATAATGATAGCAGAGAAGAAAGCACACCTCTCTGAATATATCAAACATGACAAATTAATTTCATATTGGACCAATATGTATCCATAAAACAGATTTATTTTAATATTGGGAGTATCCCAGTAAATCACACGTAAGCGAGCCATGGATCACAATTCCTTGTTGTATTTCTATGATGCCCTTGCTGAGTTTTTGAAAATGACTGACAAATAAAGATCCATATGGAGCTGTGATATATTGGACCCTTACATGTGTTTATGCCTTATATTTTCTCGGTTTGCACCTTTTGTACTTCATTTATTTTTCAGTATATTCATGTATGAATGCTAACCATCAAAATATAAATTAAGAGAAAGAGGGCCATTTGAGTAAAAAAATAGTTTGGATTCACCTGGCTGTGTAGTGTTCCTCATTTGTATCCCTTCCATGTTGGAGACTATGATCACAGGTGCTAAGGATGGAGGAGTGGTAAACTCTGCCTGTTGGATTATGTCCTTCAATTTTAAGAACCATCCCCGACCCCCTGGTATCTTGTGAAAATATGAGTTGCTCTTTGAAAGTCATTCATCCTACAAGTGTGTTTTCTCTCCTGGTTAATTCTAGCTGTTCTCTCAAGCCTCAAGAGATGATTTCAAGGTGGGGGCTGTTGGTGCATGGAGTTCTTTTGCCTTCTGTTTGTGTCTCTGTGGATTCCACTTATATTGTAAGAATAAGTTTGATTTTGTATATATTAATTTCTAAGAGTTTAGAATATGCAATAGCAGCAGTTATTTCTATTTGAACACCAGCTTTATGATCTCCCTGCACTCGAGAAAAATTCATACCTTTTGAGAAAATAAAAAATATTGTCGTGTAACAAAACATGGTGGATTCTAACCATAGTCTAAAGATTTCTGAAATCATGTAAATATCTATCCAATGAATGATCAATGTAAAACTGGGAATATTAAAAAGGGAGGGAAGCGGCTGTGTCTCAATCACTAGGGCTCCCGTTTACCATATAGGAGGCCCCGGGTATGGTTCCTGGGGCCTCCTGCTGAAGGCAAGCCCGCCTGCGCAGCGTGGTTAGCTGACCCAGCGAGCACAAGAAGCAAGGGGGACATAAATGAATAAATAAATAAATAATCTTAAAAATCAATAAATAAATAAAAATAAAAAGGGGGGAAAGCCTGACAAACATTTTTGTCTTCCCATTTTTTTCTCTGTTAGAGTAGTTTAATATTTTTTATTAATTATTAAGCACAAAATCTAGTCCAGAAATATAGGTCTCAACTGCATTCTGCATTCATTCATATCATGGTAGCTTCCTGTTTTTAAAAAGTTTATTTTTTTAAAAAATTCTTTCATTTTCAAATAGTGATGACTGTAACCTCTGGAATAAATTTTCTCTCTATGGTAAAGATTTATTCGAAGATATTATTAGATAGTGATCCCTTCTTTCATGATTTGTATATTGCCTAGTTCTTAAAAAAGATTTTTTTAAATTAAAATACTCCAAATATATATATATGAGAGACTATCATCCAAGGTGAGTTATATCTGGATTCTATTGATTTCAAGTCTTGTTTTCACCCCCAACCCACCACTTTCTTAATTTTATCAATACATTATTCTGAACAGAAAATGTGAACTTCCAAAGTATTTATGAATTCGGTCAGAATTTTGATACCTCCCAAGTCCAAAATCACGCAAAACTGTGGTGGGCAAGTTCTTCCAACTCATGACAAAATATCAGGAATCGTTACTGTGAGCAACGTTCCATTCAATATGTTTGAAACTCGTTTCCCAAATGCCAACTTCAACGTGTATCTATATCTCTATGTATAAAGAGCGTCTGCTTTGAAGTCACTTATGGTTTTATTTTTCTACATAGTCTTTAATTTGATGAGTGGATTTTTGTTTTACTTCTATTTTTAGGCCGGCAGCACAAATCACTGACAAGGAGAATTAGAGGAGAGTTACTTTTTACTAGGATTGCATTCATTTCCTTCCCTTTCCTGACTCTATTTAGCAGTGCAGTTTTAGATGCTGTGTTTGCAAATACCACACTCCATGGCTTCAAACTCCCAGGAATGATTCTTTGCAATTGTGTGGGTAACACCCACATATGATCATGCATTGGAGGACAGGAAAGAAGACAGGGCTTGCTAGTGCCTAAGAAACCACCCCACAGACAATTTCTGGATGGCCTTTGAGAGGGTGAGCATGGTGCTCAGTAGCCAGCCTCCACAGTCAGAACCATTTTGACCCCACGGTGAAAATATCAATATCATGATCCTTGAAATGGTTGTCCAAATTACTAACCTGGGATGTGGGTGGTGTCTGGTGAATTTTAATAATGTTGCCTCTTCATTAAGAATGCAATACTTACCCATTGTATTCACATTTCTTTCTCTACCCTTTTTTCCTTTGTTTTGAGAATCCCTGTTTGTAAATGCTGTGGTTGTCTTAGTCATCTTGATATTAACCTTAATTTATGCCAGTTGGAATACCAAATTATGCCAATTGGAATATCAAATACCAAAGATGAAATCTTTCCTACTTTGAATGCATGATTACATCAATAGATATGTTACGACTTAAACAAAAATTCATTTCCAAATACAGACAGTTTTGTCGAACAGTTTCAGCAGGAATATGAGGATGAGAATTGATTTACACTATTTTTCCATTGTATTTGAATTTATTTTCCTTTATTTATTTTTATTCCATATATCACTTCCTTATCATGGATGATATTAAATCGTACCCAATCTGATAATTCCTTAAAATTTACCTTTCTTTCAAACCAATATCCATTTTATGTCACAATGTTACAATAAAGATCTTTTCAACACCTGATAAAAAGCTCTTCATATTCCCCTTGCCCACAGGACATGGTGGGTGAAAATATATCAATAAATATGTTTGATGCAAAAGTAAATAATTGTGACATGGAGGGCCAAAATAACTCCTATGCACAACCATGGAAAGAGAGGGATCGTGAGGTGAAATGTTTCTACTTAATCTGTTGTTTATTTCTTTGTGATTACTGATATAGCAACATTGAAAATGTTTCATGATGATAGCAGAGAAGGAAGCACAGTTCTCTGGATATATCCAACACCAGAGATTGTGTACTTTCAATTAATTTCATATTGGTCAAATATGTATCCATAAAACAGATTTCTTTTAATATTGTGAGGATCCTGGTAAATCACACGAAATTGCAACATGGATCACAATTCCTTGTTGTATTTCAATGATGCTCTTACTTAGTTTTTGAAAATGACTGACAATTATAGATCCAGATCGAGCTGTGATATAGGGACTCCTGCATGTGGATATGCCTTATATTTTCTCCTTTTGCACCTTTTGTACTTCATTTATTTTTCGGTATATTTATGTATGAATGCTATCCATCAAAAAAAAAAAAGACTAAATTAAGAGAAAAAGGGCCATGTGAGTAAAGAAAAAGTTTTGTATTCACCTGGCTCCCTAATGCTCTTCCTCCTTTGTTTCCCTTCCATGTTGGAGACAGTGATCACCTATGCCCAGTGGTGGAGTGGTGGTACACTGTGCCTGAGGGATTATGCCCGTCAATGTTAAGAACCATCCCCCACCCCTTGATATCTAGTGAAAAGATGAATTGCTCTTTGAAAGGTGATTCATCTGACAAGTGTGTTTTCTCTCCTGGTTAGACCTAGCAGTCCTCCCAAGCCTCAGGAGAAATTTTCAAGTAGGGAACTGTTGTTACAAGGAGTTATTTTGGTTTCAGTTTGTCTCAAGTAATAATTCCACATATCTTGTAAGAATAAGTTTGATTTTGTATAAATTAATTTCTAAAAATTTTGAATATGCAATAACAGCCCTTATTTCTATTTGAATACCAGCATTATGTTCTCCCTGCACACTACAGCAACTCATAGAATTTGAGAAAATAAAAATACTATTGGATAACAAAACATGGTGTATTCTAACCATATAGTAAAGATTTCAGAAGTCATGTAAATAAATTTCCAGTGAATGATCAATTTAATTTTGTGAATATTAAAAAGTGAGGAAAGCCTGACAAGCAGTTGTGGAATTCACATTTTTATTTTCTTAGTTAGAGTAGTTTAATAATATTTTATTTTCTATTAAGCAGAAAATCTAGTCCAGAAATTTATGTCCCAACTGCATTCTGTGGACATTCATATCATGGAAGCCTCTTGTTTTTAAAGAATTTAATTGAAAAAAAAATGCTTTCATTTCTAAAGAGTGATGAATGTATCTCTGGAATAATATTTTATATCTCTGGTAAAGATTTTTTCAGAGTTCTTGTTAGATAGTGATCCCTTCTTCAATATTTGTATTTTGCTTAGGTCTTAACAATGTTTTTTTCTTTATTTTAGATACTCCAAATGTATATAGGAGAGACTAGCATCCCAAGGTGAGTCATATCTGGATTCCAATGATTTTAAGTCTTCTTACCTCCTAACCATCACATCCATATTTTGGTAAAAACATTTTTCTGAACAGAAAATGTTATCTTCCAAAATATTTATGACTTCTATCAGAATTTTGATATGACCTAAGTCCCAAATCAAGCAAACCGTGGTGCCTAATTTCTTCCAGCTCATGACAAAATATCAGGAATGATTTCCATGAGCCACGTCCATACAATATGTTTGAAACACATTTCTCAAATGCTGCCTTCAACCTGTATCTATACCTCTGTGTTAGAGTATCTGCTTTGAAGTCACTTCTGGTTTTATTTTCCACATAGTCTTGTTTTTGATGAGTGAGTTTTTTTATTTTAATTCTATTTTTGGAACAACAGAAGAAATCACTGACAAGAAAAATTAGAGCAGAGTTACTTTTCACTAGGATTCCATTCATTTCCTTCACTTTCCTGTGTATAATTAGCAGTGCCTTTTTAGATGCTGTCTTTGCAAAGAGCACACACTCCAGGGATTCAAGCTCTCAGGAATGATTTTTTGGAATTGTTTGGGTAGCACCCACCTATGATCATGCCTTGGAGGAGAGGAAAGAAAACAGGGTTTGTTAGGGCCTATGAAACCGCCCCCACTGCCATTTCACTGGGCGGCAATGAGAGGGTGAGCTTGATTCTCACCTGCCAGGCTCCACTAGTCAGAGCCATTTTAACCCCACAGAGAACATACCAATATCAGGATACTTGAAATGGCTGTCCAGTTTACTAAGTGGGGATGTAGTTGGTGTCTGGTGAATTTTGATAATGTTGGCTCTCCATTGAGAATGCAATACTATCTCATTGTATTCTAATTTCTTTCTCTACGCTTTACTTCCTTTGTTTTTAGTATCCCTGTTTGTAAATGATGTGGTGGTCCTAGTCATCTTGTTATTAACGTTAATTTATGCCAATTGGAAGTGTGCAAACACCAAAGATGAAATCTTTCTTACTTTGAAATCGTGATTACCTCAGTAGACAGGGCACGACTTAAACAAAAATTCATTTCCAATTAGAGACAATTTTCTCCAAGAGTTTCAGCTGGAATATGAGTATGAGAATTTTTTTAGGCTCTTTTCCATTGTATGTGAATTATCATTTTCATTTATATATATTTATCCCATATAACATTTTTTTATCATGGATAATATTATTCTACACCCAATCTGATAATCCCTTTTAAAATTTACCTTTCTTCCAATCGAATATCCCTTTTATGTCACAATGTTACAATAAAGATCTTTTCTTCTCCTGACAAAAAGCTCTTAATATTCCCCTTGCCCACAGGACATGGTGGGTGAAAATATATCAATAAAAGTGTTGGATGAAGAAATAAATATTTGTGACATGTAGAGCCAGAATAACACCTATGCCTAGCCATGGAAGGAGAGGGATTGAGATGTGAAAAATTTCTACTTAATCTACTGTTAATTTCTTCATGATTACTGATATAGAAACCCTGAAAATGTTTAATAATTATTGCAGAGAAGAAAGCACACCCCTCAGAATGTATAAAACACCAGTGATTGTACACTTTCAATTAATTTCATATTGGAGAAATATGTATCCATAAAACGGATTTCTTTTAATTTTGGGAACTTCCCAGTAAATCACATGAAAATGAGCCATAGATTACTATTCCTTGTTGTAATTCAATGTTGCTCTTGCGGAGTTTTTTAAATTGACTGCCAATTAAAGATCCAGATGAAGCTGTGATATATGGGACCCATGCATGTGGTAATGCTTAATATTATCTCCATTTGCACCTTTTGTGCTTCATGTATTTTTCGGTATATTCCTATATGATTGCAATCCATCAAAAAAATAACATAAGAGACAGAGGGCCATGTGAGTAAAGAAAAAGTTTTGGATTCACCTGGCGTCTATACAGTTCCTCCTTCGTATCCCTTCCTTGGGAGACTAAGATCACATGTACCTAGGGATGGAGGGGAGGTACACTCTGCCTGATGGATTATGTCCTACAAATTTAAGAACCATCCAACACCCCCTGATATCTAGTGAAAAGATGAGTTGCTCTTTGAAAGTTTATTCACCCTACCAGTGTGTTTTCTCTCCTGGTTAGTTCTAGCAGTTCTCCCAATCCTCAGGAGAAATTTTCAAGTAGGGGCTGTTGGTACATGGAGTTCTTTTGCCTTCTGTTTGTGTCTCTCTCGATTCCAATTATATGGTAAGAATAAGTTTGATTTTGTATAAATTAATTTCTAAAATGTAGAATATGTAGTAGCAGCAGTTATTTCTATATGAACACCAGCATCATGATCTATCTGCACTCGAGAACAATTCATACGTAATGAGAAAATAAAAAAATACTCCCGTGTAACAAAATCTGAGGGATTCTAACCATATTGTAAAGGTTTCTGAAGTCATGTAAATATATATCCAATGAATGATCAATTTAAAATTGGCAATATTAAAAAGGGAGGAAAGCCTGACAAGCATTTTTTGTCTTCCCATTTTTATTCAGTAACTTAGAGTAGTTTAATAGTATTTTATTAACTATTAAGCAGAAATTCTAGTCCAGAAATATAGGTCCCAACTGCATTCTACATTCATTCATATAATGGTCGCCTCTTGTTTATAAAGAGTTTAATTAAAAAAAAAATGTTTTCATTTCCGAACAGTGATGACTGTACCTCTGGAGTAATTTTTTCTCTCTCTGGTAAAGATTTGTTGGAAGATATTACTAGATAGTGATCCCTTCTTTCAAGATTTGTATTTTGCCTAGTTCTTAAAAATCATTTTTTTTTTAATTTTAGATACTCCAAATATATATATGAGAGTCTATCTTCCCTAGGTGAGTTATATCTGGATTCCTTTGGTTTCTACTCTTGTTTTCACCTCCAAATCACCACTTTCTTATTTTGTTAAATACATTATTCTGAACAGAAAATGGGATCTTCCAAAATATTTATGCATTCAGTCAGAATTTTGATGCCACCTAAGTCCAAATTCACGCAAAACCGTGGTGTCCAATTTCTTCCAGCTCATGATAAAATATCAGCAAATATTACCATGAACCCAGTTCAATACAATATGTTTGAAAATCATTTCTGAAACGCCACAATCAACGTGTATCTTTAGCTCTGTGTATATGGTTTGTCTCTTTTGAAGACACTTATGATTTTATTTTTCTACATAGTCTGGCATTTGATGAGTGGATTTCTTGTTTTACTTCTATATTTGGATGAGCAGCACAAATACTGGCAAGAAGAATTAGAGCAGAGTTACTTTTCACTAGGATTCCATTCATTTCCTTCCCTTTCCTGTCTCATATTTAGCAGTGACTTTTTAGATGCTGGTTTTGCAAAAAGCCCACACTTCACGGCTTCAAGCTCCCATGGATGACTGTTTGGAATTGTGAGGGTAACACCCACTTATGATCATGCCTTGAAGGAGAGGACGGAAGACAGTTCTTGCTAATGGCTGTGAAACCACCCCACAGCCAATTTCTGGGAGGCAGTTGAGAGGGTGAGCATGGTTCTCAATAACCAGCCTCCACAGTCAGAACCATTTTGAACCCAGGGTGAAAATATCAATATCAAGTTCTTGAAATGGTTGTCAAATTTACTAAGCTGGATGTGGGTCGTGTCTGGTGAATTTTAATTATGTTGGCTCTTCATTGAGAATGCAATACATTCTCTTTGTAGTTTCATTTGTTCCCCTACATTTTCCTTCTTTTGTTTTCATGATCCCCCTTTTTAAAGGCTGTGGTGGTCCTAGTTGCCTTGTTATTAACATTAATTTATGGCAATTCGAAGTGTGCAAATACCAAAGATGAAACCTTTCTTACTTTGAATGCATGATTACCTCAATAGAAATGGTACGAGTTAAACAAAAATTCATTTCCAATTGGAGACAGTTTTGTCTGAGAGTTTCAGCTAGAAAATGAGGATGAGATTTTTTTACACTATTTTTCCATTGTATTTGAATTTTTATTTTCCTTTATATATCTTTGTCCCACATATCCCTTTCTTATCTTAGATAATATTAAATCATACCCAGTGTGATAATCCCTTTTAAAATTTACCTTTCTTTCAATCAAGTATCCATTTTATGTGACAAAGTTATGATAAAGATCTTTTCAACTCCTGAAAAAATCTCTTCATATTCCCCTTGCCCCCAGGACATGGTGGGTGAAAATATATCAATAACAGTGTTTGATGAAGAAATAAATATTTTTGACTTGGAGAGCCAGAATAAAACCTATGCACAGCCATGGAAAGAGAGGGATCGAGAGGAGAAAAGTTTCTAATTAGTCTGCTGTTTAATTCTTTATGATTACTGATATAGCAACATTGAAAATGTTTAGTAATGGTAGCAGAGAAGAAAGCACACCTCTCTGGATATAACAAAAACCAGAGATTGTACACTTTCAAGGAATTTGATATTGGTTAAATATGTATCCATAAAACAGATTTCTTTTTATATTGGGAGGATCCAAGTAAATACACACCAAAGTGAGCCATGGAACACAATTTCTTGTTGTATTTCAATGATGCTCTTGCTGAGTTTTTGAAAATGACTGACAATTAAAGATCCATATGGAGCTGTGATATATAGGAACCCTGCATATGGTTATGTCTTGTATTTTCTCCATTTGGACACTTGGCACTTCATTTATTTTTCGGTATATTCATGTATGAATGCTATCCATCACTGAAAAATAAAGTAAGATAAAGAAGGCCATGTGAGTAATGAAAAAGTTTTGGACTCACCTGGATCTGTAAACTGATCCTCCTTTGTTTCCCTCCCATTTTGGAGACTATGATCACCTGTGCCAAGAGGTGGAGGTGTGGTACACTCTTCTGAAGGATTATGTCCTTCAATTTTAAGAACCACTCCCTCCCCACAGATATCTAGTGAAAAGGAGAGTTGCTCTTTGAAAGATGATTCATCCTACAAGTTTCTTTTCTGTTCTCATCCATTCTAGCAGTTCTCGTAATCCTCACCAGAAATATGTTTGAACATGTATTTCTTTTGCTTTCTCTTTGTATCTCTGTGGATTCCACTGATATTGTAAGAGTAAGTTTGATTTTGTATACCCCAATTTATAAAAATGTCGAATATGCAAAAGCAGCAGGTATTACTATATGAACACCAGCATCATGATCTCTCTGCACTCGAAATCAATTCATATGTATCGAGAAAATAAAAAATACTGTCATGTAACAAATCTGGGGGATTTTAACTATATTGTAAAGATTTCTGAAGTCATGTAAATATATATCCAATGAATGATCAATTTAAAATTGGGAATATACTTTCATTTCCAAAGAGCAATGGCTGTATCTTGGGAATAATTTTTTCTATCTCCAGTAAAGATTTAATCGAAGATTTTATTAAATAGATCCCTTCTTTCAAGAATTGTATTTTGTCTACTTCTTAAAAATGATATTTTTTTAAAATTTTAGACACTCCAAATATATATATGATAGAATATCCTCCCAAGTTGAGTTTTATCTGGATTCCATGGATTGCAAGTCTAGTTTTCACTTCCAACCCAACACATTCTAATATTTGTAAATACATTATTCTGAAAACAAAATTTGATCTTCCACAATATTGATGCATTCAGTCAGAATTTTGATATCACCTAAGAAGAAATCACGCAAAACCGTGATGCCCAATTTCTTCCAACTCATGACAACACTTCAGGAATGGTTACCATGGGCCACGTTTCCTACAGTATGTTCAAAACACATTTCCCAAATGCGCCTTCAACGTGTATCTCTACCTCTGTGTATATGGAGTGTCTGTTTTGAACTCACTATTGGTTTTATTTTTCCACACAGTCTTGCATTTGATCAGTGGATTTTTTTGTTTTAATTCTTTTTTTGGACCAGCAGAACAAATCACTGACAAGGAGAATTAGAGCAGAGTTACTTTTCACAAGGATTCCATCATTTCCTTCCCTTTCCTGCCTATATTTAGCAGTGCCTTTTAGATGTTGTCTTTGAAGAATCCCAAACTCCACGGCTTCCAGCTCCCAGGAATGATTGTTTGGATTGTGTGTGTAACACCCACCTATGATCATGACTTGCAGGAGAGGAAAGAAGACAGGGCTTGCTAGTGGCTATGAAACCAGGCCCACGTCCAATTCACTAGGTGGCAGTTGAGAAGTTGAGCATAGTTTTCAATAACCAGGCTCCACAGTCAGAGCCATTTTTACCCAAGGGTGAAAATATCAATATCATGATCCTTGAAATGGCTGTCCAACTTACTAAGCTGGGATGAAGCTGGTGTCTGGTGAATTTTGATAATGTTGGCTCTTCATTGAGAAGACAATACTTTCTCATTTTATTCTCATTTCTTCCTCTACTCATTACTTCCTTTGATTTCACGATCCCTGTTTGTAAATTCTATGGTGGTCCATATAATTTTGTTATTAACGTTAATTAATTCTTTGGAAGTGTGCATATACCAAGGATCAAACCTTTCTTACTTTAAAATCATGATTACATCAATAGAAACTGCACTTAAAAAAAAATTCATTTCCAGTTAGAGACTCTTTTGTCCAAGAATTTCAAGTGGAATATAATGATGAGAATTTTGTTACTCTATTTTTCCATTATATTAGATTTTATTTTCATTTATATATCTTTGTCCCATATGTATATTTCTTATCATGGATTATATTAAATCATACCCTAAACCTTTAAAAAATTAGCTTCCATTCAATCCAACATCCATTTTAAGTGACAATGTGACACTAAAGGTCTTTTCAACATCTGATAAAAAGCTCTTCATATTCCCCTTGCCCACAGATTTTATTGGGTGAAAATATAGCAATAAAAGTGTTTGATGAAGAAATAAATGTTTGTGACAAGAAGAGCCGGAATAACACCAATGTCCAGCCATGGAAAGAGAGGGATCGAGAGGTGAAAAGATTCTACTTAATCTGCTGTTTATTTCTTTATGATTACTGATACAGCAACACTGAAAATGTTTAATAATCATAGCAGAGAAGAAAGCACACCTCTCTGAATATATCAAACACCAGAGATTGTATACTTTCAATTAATTTCATATTGGACAAATATATATCCATAAAACAGATTTAATATAATATTGGGGGTATCCCAGTAAATCACATGAAAATGAGCCATGAATCACAATTCCATGTTGTATTTCAATGATACCCTTGCCGAGTTTTTGAAAATGACTGACAAATAAAGACCCAGATGGAGTTGTGATATATTGAACCCCTGCATGTGGTTATGCCTTATATTTACTTGCTTTGCACCTTTTGTACTTCATTTATTTTTTGGTATATTCATGTATGAATGCTATACATCAAAAAATAAATTGAGAGAAACAGGGCCATGTGAGTAAAGAAAAAGTTTTGTATTCACCTGGCTCTCTAAACTGTTCCTCCTTTGTATCCTTTCCATGTTGGAGTCTATGATCACATGTGCGAAGGGATGGAGGGGTGGTGCACTCTGCATGATGGATTATGTACTTCAATTTTAAGAACAATCCCCCATCCCACAATATCTAGGGAAAAGATGAGTTTCTCTTTGAAAGGTGGTTCATCCAACACGGATGTTTTCTCTCCTGGTTAATTCAACAGTTCTCCCAAGCTTCAGCAGAAGTTTTCAAGTTGGGCCAGTTGGTAGACAGAGTTCTTTTGCCTTCTCTTTGTGTCTCTGTGGAATCTACCTATATTGTAATAATAAGTTTGATTTGTATAAATTAATTTCTAAAAATTTTAGAATATGCAATAGCAGCAGTTATTTCTATTTAAACACCAGCATTATGATCTCCCTGCACTCGAGAACAACTCATAGATATCAAGAAAATAAAAAATAGTGTCGGGTAACAAAATTTGGCGGATTCTAACCATATTGTAAAGATTTCTGAAGCCCAGTAAATATAATTCAAGTGAATGATCAATTTAATATTGGGAATATTAAAAAGGGAGGAAAGCTTGACAAGCAGTTGTTGACTTCACATTTTTACTTTCTAAAATACAGAAGTTTAATATTATTTTATTAACTACTAAGAAGAAAATCTAGTCCAGAAATATAGGTCCCAACTGCAATCTGCGTTCATTCATATCATGGTAGGATCTTGTTTTTAAAGACTCTAATTAAAAAAAAAATTATTTAATTTCCAAAAACCGAAGACTGTACATATGGAATAATTTTTTCTCTCTCCGGTAAAGATTTATTCAAAGATATAAGATAATGATCCTTTCTTTCAAGATTTGTATATTGCCTAGTTCTTAAAAATGATTTTAATTTAAATACTCCAAATATATCTATATGAGAGACTATCATCCCAAAGTGAGTTATATCTGGATTCTATTGATGTCAAGTCTTGTTTTTACCTCCAACCTTCCACATTCTTAATTTTGTCAATACATTATTCTGAATAGAAAATGTGATCTTCCAAATTATTTATTCATTCAGTCAGAATTTTGATACATCCAGAGTTCAAAATCTCACAAAACCATGGTGCCCCATTTCTTCCAGCTCATGACAAAATATCAGCAATGGTTACCATGAGCCACGTTCCATACAATATGTTCAAAACACGTTTCCCAAATGCCAACATCAACGTGTATCTGTAGCTCTGTGTAAAAGGAGTATCTGATTTGAAGTCACTTATGGTTTCATTTTTCTACATAGTCTTGCATTTTATGAGTGGATTTTTTTTTTTACTTCTATTTTTAGACCAGCAGCACAAATCACTGACAGGAAGAAGTAGAGTAGAGTTACTTTTCACTAGGATTCCATTCATTTCCTTTCCTTTCCTGCCTATATTTAGCAGTGCATATTTAGATGCTGTCTTTGCAAAAAGCCCACACTCCATGGCTTCAAACTCCCAGGAATGATTGTGTGGAATTGTGTGGGTAACACCTACCTATGATCATGCCTTGGAGGAAAAGAAAGAAGACAGGCTTGCTAGTGCCTATGAAACTCCTCCCACAGCCAATTTCTGGGCGGCCTTTGAGAGCATGAGCGTAGTTCTCAATAGCCAGCCTCCACAGGAAGATCCATGTTGACACCAGGGTGAAAATATCAACATCATGATCCATGTAGTCTTGCAGTTGATGAGTGGATTTATTGTTTTACTTCTATTTTTGGACCAGCAGCACTCATCACTGACAAAGAAAATTAAAGCAGAATTACTTTTCACTAGGATTCCATTCGTTTCCTTCCCTTTCCTCTCTAATATTTAGCAGTGCTTTTAGATGCTGCCTTTGCAAAATGCCCACACTCCACAGCTTCAAATTCCCAGGAATGATTGTTTGGAATTGTGTGGGTAATACACACCTATGATCATGCTTTGGAAGAGAGGAAAAAATCAGGCCTGGCTAGGGGCTATGAAACCACCCCCCATGGCCATTTCACTGGGCAGCAGTTGACAGGGTGAGCATGGTTTTCAATAGCCAGTCTCCAAAGTCAGAGCCCTTTGGACCCCAGGGTGAAAGTATCAATATCATGATCCCTGACATGTTGTCCAATTTACTAAGCTGGGATGTAGCTGCTGTCTGGTGAATTTTGATAAGGTTGGCTCTTCATTGAGAATGCCATACTTTCTCATTGTATTCTCATTTCTTCCTCTACATTTTACTTCATTAATTTACAGTATCCCTGTTTGTAAATGCTCTGGTGGTCCTAGTCATCTTGTTATTAATGATAATTACTGCTCTTGGAAGTGTCCAAATACTGAAGATGAAACCTTTCTTATTTTGAAAGCATGATTCCTCAATAGACACTGCATTATTTAAACAAAAATACATTTCCAGTTAGAGAATGTTTTGTCCAAGAGTTTCAGCTGGAATATGATGATAAGAATTTTGTTACTCTATTTTTCAATTATATTTGACTTTTTATTTTCATTTATGTATCTTTGTCCCATATGTCCATTTCTTATCATGGATTATACTAAATCGTACCCAATCTGATAACACCTTTTAAAATGTATCCTTTGTTCAATCCAATATCCATTTTATGTGACAATAAAACTATAAAGATCTTTTCTTTTTTTTTTTCAAAGATTTTATTTATTTATTCATTTATCCCCCCCTTGCTGCCTGTGATCGCCGGGTCAGCCAACCACACCGTGCGGGTGGGCCAGCCTTCACCAGGAGGCCCTGGAAATCAAACCCGGGGCCTCCCATATGGTAAACAGGAGCCCTACTGATTGAGCCACAGCCGTTTCCCTATAAAGATCTTTTCAACATCTGACAAAAAGCTCTTCATATTTCCTTTGCCCACAGGACATGGTGGGTGAAAATATAGCAATAAAATTGTTTGATGAAGAAATAAATATTTGTGACAAGAAGAGCTAGAATAACACCAATGCACAGCCATGAAAAGAGAGGGATCTAGAGGTGAAAAGTTTCTACTTATTCTGCTGTTTATTTCTTATGATTACTGTTATAGCAAGACTGAAAATATTTAATAATGATAGCAGAGAAGAAAGCACACCTCTCTGAAAATAACAATCACCAGAGAGTGTACAATTTCATTTAATTTCATAATGGACAAATATGTATCCATAAAATAGATTTCTTTTAATATTGGGAGTAGTCCAGTAAATCACACGAAAGTAAGCCATGGAACACAATTCCTTGCTGTATTTCAATGGTGCTCTTCCTGAGTTTTTGAAAGTGACTGACAACTAAATATCCAGATGGAGCTGTGATATATGGGAACCCTGCATGTGTTTATGCCTTGTATTTTCTCCGTTTGCACCTTGTGTACTTCATTTATTTTTGGTACATTCATGTATGAATGCTTTCCATCAAAAAAAATAACTTAAGAGAAAGAGGGCCATATGTGTAAAGAAAAATTTTGGATTCACCTGGCTCTCTAAACAGTTCCTCCTTCGTATCCCTTCCATGTTGGAGACTATGATCACATGTGCCTAGAGATGGAGGGGTGGGACCCTCTGCCTGATGGAATATGTCCTTCAATTTTAAGAACCATCCCCCAACCCCTGATATCTAGTGAAAAGATGAGTTGCTCTTTGAAATGTGATTCATCCTACAAGTGTGTTCTCTCTCCTCATAAAGTCTAGCAGTTATCCCAAGCCTCAGAAGAAGTTTTCAAGTTGGGGGCTGTTGGTACACGGAGTTCTTTTGCCTTCTGTTTGTGTCGGTGGATTCCACTTATATTGTAAGAATGTTTGAATTTGTATAAATTAATTTCTAAAAATTTAGAATATGCAATAGCAGCAGTTATTTCTATTTGAACCCAGCATTATGATTTCCCTGCACTCGAGAACAACTCATGGATATCGAGAAAATAAAAATACTGTTGGGTAACAGAGCTGGGGGATTCGAACCATATTGTAATGATTTCTGAAGACATGTATATATATATTTCCACTGAGTTATCAATTTAATTTTGGGAATATAAAAAAGTGAGGAAAGACTGACAACAGTTGTTGACTTCACATTTTTATTTTCTAATTTAGAGTAGTTAAACATTATTTTATTAACTATTAAGAAGAAAATTTAATCCAGAAAAATAAGTCCCAACTACATTCTGCGGACATTCATATTATGGTAGCCTCTTGTTTATAAATAGTTTAATTGAAAAAAAAAATGCTTTCATTTCTAAAGCGTGAAGACTGTATCCCTGGAATAATTATTTCTCTCTCTGATAAAGATTAATTTGAAGATATTATTAGATAGTGATCCGTTCTTCAATATTTGTATTTTTCCCAATTCTTAAAATTTTTTTTTAATTTTACATACTCAAAATATATATAGGAGAGACTGTCATCCCAAGGTGAGTTACATGTTGTTTCCATTGATTTCAAGTCTTGTTTTTACCTCCTACCCACCACATCCATATATTTGTAAAAACATTTTTCTGAACAGAAAATGTTATCTCCCAAAATATTTATTTCTGTCAGAATTTTGATATGACCTAAGTCCAAAATCATGCATACTGTGGTGCCCAATTTCTTCCAGCTCATGACAAAATATCAGGAATGGTTACCATGAACCACGTGCATACAATATGTTTGAAACACGTTTCCCATACTCCGCCTTCAATGTGTCTCTATAACTCTGTGTATAAGGAGTGTCTGTTTTGAAGTCATTTATGATTTTATTTTCCACATATTCTTGTTTATGATAAGTGAATTTTTTGGTTTAATTCTATTTTTGGAACAACAGCACAAACCATTGACAAGGAAAATTAGAGCAGAGTTACTCTTCTCTAGGATTCCATTCATTTCATTCCCTTTCCTGTCTATAATTAACAGTGCATTTTTGGATTCTGTCTTGCAAAGAGCCCACACTCCACAGTTTAAAGTTCCCAGGAATGATTCTTTGGAATTGTGTGGGTAATACCCACCTATGATCATGCCTTGGAGGAGAGAAAAGAAGACAGGATTTGCTAGTGGCTATGAAACCACCCCCACGGCCAATTCACTGGGCGGGAGTTGAAAATGTGAGCGTGGTTCTCAATAGCCAGACTCCACACTCAGAGCCATTTTGACCCCATGGTGCAAATGTCAATATCATGATCCTTGAAATGGTTGTCCAATTTACTAAGCTGGGATGTAGCAGATATCTGGTGAATTTTGTTAATGTTGGCTCTCCATTGAGAATGCAATACAATCTCATTGGTTTCTCATTTCTTTCTGTACCCTTTACTTCCTTTGTTTTCATGATCCCTGTTTGTAAATGCTGTGTTTGTCCTAGTCATCTTGTTATTAACATTAATTTATGCCAATTGAAAGTGTGCAAATACCAAAGATGAAACCTTTCTTATTTTGAAAGCATGATTACATCAATAGAGCACGACTTAAACAAAAATTCATTTCCAATTAGAGTCAGTTTTGTCCAAGTGTATTATCTGGAATATGACCATAAGAATTTTTTTTACACTATTGTCCATTGTATTTGAATTTTTATTTTCTTTTATATATCTTTATCCCATATATCCCTTTCTTATCATGGATAACATTAAATCATACCCAATCTGATAATCCCTTTTAAAATTTACCTTTCTTTCAATCCAATATCCATTTTATGTGACAATGTTATAATAAAGTTCTTTTCAACTCCTGACAAAAAGCTCTTCATATTCCCCATATTCCCACAGGACATGGTGGGTGAAAATATATCAATAAAAGTGTTTGATGAAGAAATAAATATCTGTGACATGGAGAGCCAGAATAACATCTATGCACAGCCATGGAAAGAGAGGATCAAGAGGTGAGAAGGTTCTACTGAATCTGCTGTTTATTTCTTTATGATTACTGATATATCAACAGTGAAAATGTTTAGTAATGATAGCAGAGAAGAAAGCACACCTCACTGGATATTTCAAATAGTAGAGATTGCACACTTTCAATGAATATTATTTTGGTCATATATGTATCCATAAAACAGATTTCTTTTAATATTGGGTGGATCTCAGTAAATTCACAATAAAGTGAGCCATGGATCACAAATCCTTGTTGTATTTCAAAGATGCTCTTGCCGAGATTTTGAAAATGACTGACAATTCAAGATCCAGATGGAACTGTGATATATAGGAACCTGCATGTGGTTATGCCTCGCATTTTCTCCATTTGGACATTTGGCACTTCATTTATTTTTCAGTATATTCATGTACGAATGCTATCCATCACTAAAAAATAAATTAAGAGAAAGAGGGCCATGTGAGTATAGAAAAAGTTTGGACACACCTGACTCTCTAAACTGATCCTTCTTTGTTTCCCTCGCATGTTGGAGAGTATGATCACCTGTGCCAAGGGGTGGAGGGGTGGTACACTCTGCCTAATGGATTATGTCCTTCAATTTTAAGAACCATCCCACTCCCAGTAGATGTAGATATCTAGTGAAAAGGAGAGTTGCTCTTTAAATGATGATTCATCCTATAGGTGTCTTTTCTGTCCTGGTCTGTTCTAGCAGTTCTCATAATCCTCAGCAGAAATTTTGAGGTTGTGGGTTGTTTGAACATGGAGTTCTTTTGCTTTCTGTTTGTGTCTCTGTGGATTCCATTTGTATTGTAAGAATATGTTTGATTTTGGATAAATTAATTTCTAAAAATGTAGAATATGCCCAAACAGCAGTTATTTTTATATGAACACCAGCATCATGATCCCTATGCACTTGAGAACAATTCATACGTATCAAGAAAATAAAACATACTGATGTGTAACAAAACCTCGGGGATTCTAACCATATTGTAAAGATTTCTGAAGTCATGTAAATATATATCCAATGAATGGTCAATTTAAAATTAGGAATATTAAAAAGGGAGGGATGCCTGACAAACATTTGTTGTCTTGCCATTTTTATTTTCTAATTTAGAGTAGTTTAATATTATTTTATTAACTATTAAAAAGAAAATCTAGTCCAGAAATATAGGTCCTAACTGGATTCTTCATTCATTCATATCATAGTAGCCTCTTGTTTTTAAAGAGTTTAAAAAAAAAATGCTTTCATTTCCAAAGAGCAATGACTGTATCTCTGGAATAATTTTTTCTCTCTCCAGTAAAGTTTTATTCGAAGATATTATTAGATATTGATCCCTTCTTTCAACATTTGTATTTTGCCTTTTCTTAAAAGTGATTTTTCTTATTTTAGATACTCCATATATATATATATATATATATTTATATGAGTGCCAATCATCCCAAAGTGAGTTATATCTGAATTCTATTGATTTCAAGTCTTATTTTCTCCTCCAACTCACCACTTTCTTTTTTTTTAAATACATTATTCTGAACAGAAAATGAGATCTTCCACGATATTTATGAATTCAGTCAGAATTTTGATACCACCTCAGTCCAAACTCATGCAAAACCGTGGTGTGCAATTTCTTCCAGCTTGTGACAAAATATAAGGAATGGTTACCATGATCCACATTCCATACAATATGTTTGAAACATGGTTCCCAAATGGCACCTTCAATGTGTATGTGTAGCTGTGTGTATATGGAGTATCTGTTTTGAAGTCACTTATGGTTTTATTTTTCCCCATAGTCTTGCATTTGATGAGTGTATTTTTTGTTTTACTTCTATTTTCGGACCACCAGCACAAATCACTGACAAGGAGATTTAGAGCTGAGTTACTTTTCACTAGGATTCCATTCATTTCCTTCCCTTTCCAGTCTATATTTAGCAGTGCATTTTTAGATGCTGTCTTTGCAAAGAGCTCACCCTCTAGGGCTTCAAGTTCCCAGGAATGTTTCTTTGGTATTGTCTGGGTAACACCCATTTATGATCATGTCTTGGAGGAGAAGAAAGAAGACTGGGCTTGCTAGTGGCTATGAAACCACCCCCAAGACCAATTCCCTGGGCAGCAGTTGAGTGGGTTAGCATAGTTCTAAAGACCCAGCCTCCACAGGCAGAGACATTTTGACCCTAGGGAGAAAATATCAGAATCATGATCCTTGAAATTGTTGACCAATTTACTAAGCTAGGATTTAGCTTGTGTCTTGTGAATTTTGATAATGTTGGTTCTTCATTGAGAATGCAATACATTTTCTTTCACTCTGATGTCCATTTCAATCTGTAGTTTTAAAATAAAGACCTTTTCAACATCTTTAAAACAGCCATTTATTTTTCACTAACTTCACATGAGGTCGCAAATAATATATCAATAAATCTGATTGATCAACAAAGTAAAATTTTCAAGGAGAGACAGAAATACACCTCTACTTGGTTGTGTCATCAAAAGAATTGAGAAGTGAAGATTTTTTTTTGTACATCTGGTATTTCTTTCTTTATTATAATTTCAAAGTGATATTGAAAAGTTTTGACAATGATTGAAGAGATGGATCACATCCGTGAATATACCATGCACCGGGGAATGTACACATTTGAAAACCTTATTATCTGTCTAATATTTACCAATAAAAGAGATATGTTTCAAAATATTCATTTTGTGAGGACATGTACACCCAAGGTGAGTCATACATGATGGTTAGTAGTGTTGTTTTTAGAATACTCTGTCCAAATTTTCAAAAAATGAACAACAATTCGATTACCTGCTTGAGTTGTGTGTATGGGACCCCTTTAAGATGCTATGTCATTTGCTTTGTAAGGTCATGAAATTTACTTGACACAGACAGTTTATATATGTTCATGTACAGATGATATATGTCACTGAAAAGTAGATTTAGGAAAAGAGTGTATTGAGTGTGAAACATGAAGGCTTGGAATTGCCTATTTCTCTAAGTTGTCTTAGTTTTGTTTTTCTTCATTGTTGAAGCCTATAATCACATGTTCTTAGAATGGAGTGCCGAGTTCAATGCTGATGGATCATATTCTTGTGTTTTATGACGCATTCTTCTCCCCCGTGATATATTGTGAATAGTTGAGTCCCTTTTTTTTCAACTTATTTACACTACAATTGCCTTTTCTTTCCAGGGTTTGGGCAGGGGCTTTCCCAAGACATATGAAAATTTTGTGGTTGAGAGCTCTTTTTATTGTCGATTTCCCACTGTAGATGTGTGCATGGGACCTGTTTAACTTGCTATGACCCTTTATTTTGTAAGGTCATGAGCTTTTCTCTACACACCCAGTTTATGTATATTCATGTAAGAATGAAATTCATCACTGAAAAATAGATTAAGGGAAAGAGTGTGGTGAGTGTCAAATATGAAGACTTGCAATTGCCTATTACTATAATGTTGTTTTACTTTTGGTTTATTCATTGTTGGAGGCTATAATCATGAGTGCATAGAATGGAGTGCGGTTCCCACTGCTGGATGGATTAGGTTCTTATGTTTTGTGACCCATTCTTCTCCCCCATTATATCTTGTTAATATGTAAGTCCTTCTTTTTGAATTTATGTACCCTACCAGGACCATTTTGCTCCAGGGTGTGGGCAGGGGATTGCACAAATCATAGGAAAATTTTGCGATTGGGATCTTTTTGTATTCTGAGTTCCGGGGTTTATCTGTGGATTCTGCTTTCTTTATAAGAATGAGTTTTATTTTATACCAAGTGATTTCTGAAAATTTAAAATGTGGCAAAAAAGTACTGCTTCATATATGGATACCTGCATCACATTCTCTCTGCACTCGGTTACTACCGAAATATGTCCAGAAAATCAGGACTTGTTTTCTTCAAACCAAATCTGGAGCCTTCTAACCACTTACTAAACACTGATGAAATCATGTAGAATGATGTCCTTGAATTAACGAATAAATATTGTGTTATTCAAAAGTGGAGGAAACTCTGAGAAGCATTTTTTTCCTACCTTGATGATTTTCCAAGTTAAAATAGATTAATATTATTTCAATAATTATTAGGAGGAAAATCTCTTCCAGATATTCATGTGAAAAATTCCTTCCATGAGAATTCATATCACTGAAAGCACTTATTTTTTAAATCTTTTAATTTAATTGGTCTAAGAACTTTCATTGACAATTGGCATTCACAGAGTATGTGGAAATATTCTCTCCCACTGAGTAAAGGTTTATTTGTAGAGGATAATAGATATTTAATAATTCTTTTAAAATCCTTTATCAAAGAGAACTTTAAAAAGTTTTTTTTAAATTTTCAATATACCAAATTTGTGTATGAGAGAATATCATTTTAATCTGTTTTATACCTGTTTTTCACCTCCAAACCACCACATTCATGCATTTTTAAATATATATTTTTTGCAGAATGTGAAAATGAACAAAACATTGATGCAAGCATTCAGAGTGTTCACACCAATTTCCTTCAGCATCACACGACACTATGGTGTACTTTTTCTTGCAGATCATTTCAAAATATCATATAATTGTCATCCCCAGTTCCAGACTATAGTATATGCACAAAACTGATTATCCATGCCCTGCCTGCCACATGTCTAGGGAGTTTTATGTATGTGTTGTTTCTGTTTTAAAGACTCTTTGGTCTTAATTTATTCCACAATGTTGAGAATTTCCTGGTGAATTTTTTTCCCTCTTACTGCTAATATTGAAACAGCTCTTTCTGGTTCTTCAAAAGATAATTCGAGGTTAGTTTCTTTTCTCCATTATTCCATTCTCCTTCTCTTTCTTTTCAATTTTTCACAGGGCCTCGCTCCACTTGCTGTCTTTTCTAAAGAAATCATCATTCATGCCCCGAGCTCCAAATAATTAATCTGCAGTGTTGTATGTACAAAACCCCTCTGGATGCCTGCAGTGGCGGAGGATAGGTAGCCACACAAGGTCAGTTTATAGGAATCGTTTCTTTGCGGTTTTTCCTGGTTCACTAATGGCAGGATGATCATTATTCTACTGTTCCAGGCTTCACAAGTGATCTTCCGTTTGAAATCTGAGGCAAAAGTTCAATTTCATGTTACTTGAAAAATTTATCCATTGCACAATGTTGTGATGTATCTGTTGTCTGGTGAGTCTTGATAAGGATGGCTCATCATTGAGATGACAATACTTTCTCATTCTTTTCTCATTTCTTCCTCTGACCTTAGATTCAATTGTTATGAGTATTTGGAAATACTATGGTTTTCCTAGTGATTTTGTTATGTGTACTAATTTAAGTCAATTAGATGTGTGCAATACCACAGTGGAATTAGCATGAAAAAATTAATTTATTCCTGGAGATTATTTTGCCTGAGTGTTCTACCTGGAATATAATAATTTGAAATTTAATTTAATTTATTGTCATCATATCAGACTAATTATTTTCCTTCATAGGCTTTCATGACATACTATCTGTTTCTTATCATTGATTATATTAATTCTAACCTAGCCTTACATTCCCTTCTAAATTTACATTTTCTTTCAATCTGATGTATATTTTAATTTATAATTTTAAAAAAGGTCTTTTCAAGAGCTTTAAAAACTCCATTCATTATTCACATTCTTCACATGAGATGATAAGGGATCATATATCAATAAATGTGATAGATAAAATAATTGTTCAAGGAGAGTGAGAAATATGCCTCTGCTTTGCTGTGTCATCAAAAGGATAGAGAAGTGAAGAATTTTTTTGTTCCTCTGGTTGTCTTTATTGTAATTTTTGTAGAGATGCAGAAAATGTTTATTAATCATTGAAGAGATTAATTCCATCTGTGAATATACCATACAAAAGGAAATGTACCCATTTGAAAAAAAGCTTAGTGGTTTAATATTTATCAATAAATGAGCTGTGTTTCAAAATAGTCATTTTGTCAGGACATGTACAGCCAAGGTGGGTCATACATCATGGTTAGTAGTCGAGGTTGAAAGATGCTCTGGCCAAGTTTTAAAAAATGATCCACAATTAGGTTTCCTGCTGGAGATGTGTTTATGGGACCCCTTTAAGTTGCTATGTCCCTTTATTTTGTAAGTCCATGAGTTTTGCTCTACACACAAATTTTATGCATGTTAATGTACAAATGGTATACGTAACTGAAAAATAGATTAAGAGAGAGAGTGGAGTGAGTGTCATACATGAAGGCTTAGAATTGCCTGTTTCTCTGAAGTTGCCTTAGTTTGTGTTTCTTCATTGTTGGAGGTCATAATCGTGTGTGAATAGAATGGAGCATGGAGCATTCTGCTGGTGGATTAGGTTCTTAATTTTTATCTCCCAATCTTCTCTCCCATGATATGTTGTGAATAATTGAGTCCCTCTTTGTAAACTTATGCACCCTACCAGGTCTTTTTCACTCCATGTTGTGGGCAGGGGCTTTCACAAACCATAGGAAAATTTTGCAGTTAAGAGCTCTTTGTATATTGAGTTCTGGTGTTTATCTCTTGGTTCTGCTTTCTTTGTAAGGATGAGGTTGAATTTATTCCAAGTTTTTATCCCAAGAAATTTATGAAAATTTAAAATGTGGCATAAGAGAATTGTTTTATATATGGATACCTGCATTACAATGTCTCTGCTCTCCGGAACTATCCATATATGTCCAGAAAAGCCGGACTGGTTTTTTGAAACTGCAACTGGAGCCTTCTAACCATTGAGTAAACCCTGGTGAAATCATGCAAAATAATCTCCTGTGATTTAAAATTGTGTTAATCAAAAGCAAAAGAAACACTTAGAATCACTTCTATTCCTCCCATTACTATAATGCATGTTGAAATACTTTGATATTATTTCATTAAATATAAGGAGGAAAGTCTGCTAAAGATATTTACATAAAAAATCCATCCAACATGAACTCATATCATTAAAGCCACTTATTATTAAAATATTATTATTTAATAGGGGTAAGAACTATCATTTGCAATAAGCATTCACAGATTATGTGGGAACATTCTGTCTATCTAAGTAAATGTTTTTTTGTAGACGATCACAGATATCTAACCATTCTTTTAAAGTCCATTTTTGAATGAGAAATTTTAAAAGTGTTTCTTTAGTTTTAATGTACCAAATTTGCATATGAGAGTATATCATCCAAACCTGCTTATATATAGTTTTCACCTCCAAACCCCACATTCATGCATTTTTAAATATGTATTTCCTAGCAGAATGCGCAAACCAAAAAATCATTGATGCACTTGGTACAAATCTTCACATCATTTTCCTTCAATTTCACACCACACTGGGTTGTTATATTTCTTACAAATCATGGAAAAATATCATGGCATTGTCTATCCCAGTCACAGATTATACTATATGCAGAAAACTGATAATCCCTGCCTTTCCTTCAACTCGTCTGCAGATTAGCGTGTATGAGTTCTGTCTCTTTAAAGACTCTAGGCTTTTAATTGTTTCCACACTGTCGTGAATTGACTGGTGGATATTTCTCCCTTTTACTGCTAATTTTGAACCAACACCTCAAGGTTCTTTAAATTGAATGCAAAATGACTCTCTTTACTCCACTATTCCTTTCTCCTTCTCTTTCTTTTCAATTTTTCACAGTGCCTTCCACCAGGTTGCTGTATTTTCAAAAGAGCTCATCCTCCAGGTCTGAGTTCCAAATAATTATCCTGCAGCATTGAATGGGCAACACCTATCTAGTATCCCTGTGGTGGAGAAGGGAAAGAAGCCACACAAGGACAGTTGCTCAAAATATTTTCTTTGCCGTTTGTCCTGGGTCACAAATAGCAGAATGTCCATGATTGTAGCATTCCAAGCTCTACCAGAGGGAGCGCTTTTTTAAATCTGGGGCTCAAATTTCAATATCATGTTACCTGAAAATCTTATCCATTGCACTTTTCTGGGATGTATCTGGTGTCTGGTGAATTTTGATGGGGATAGCTCTTCATTGAGATGGCAATATTTTCTTATTCTTTTCTCATTTCTTCCTCTGCCCTTCGATTCGATTGTTACTAGGATTGCTGGTTGGAAATACTATGGTATTCCTAGTGATCTTCCTATGTGTACTAATTTGTGCCCAAACATGTGTGCAATACCAGAGAGGAATTAGAATGAAAAAAAATCATTTCATTTCTAGAGCTTATTTTGCCACAGTGTTCTACCTGGAATATAATAATATGAATTTTATTTTAATTTATTGTTATTTTATCCGACTAATTATTATTTTTTTGGCATTAGTGCCATACTATCTATTTCTTATCACTGACTCTATTAAATCTAACCTAACCATACATTCCCTTCTATATTTACATTTTCTTTCACTCTAATGTCCATTTCATTTTATAATTTTAAAATAAAGATCATTCCAACAACTTTTAAAAAATCCATTCATTGTTCACATTCTTCATATGAGTTGGTAAGTTATCATATATCATTAAATGTAATAGATAATCCAAAAAAAAATTGTCAAGGAGATTCAGAAAAATGTCTCTGCTTGGCTGTGTCATCAAAAGGATTGAGAAGTGAAGAATTTCTTTTTGTTCATCTGGTTTTTCTTTCTTTGTTACAATTTTGGAGACATTGAATATGTTTAACAATGATTGAAGAGCTGAATCACACCTGGGAATATACCATATACCAAAGAATGTATACATTTGAAAAACATTATCAGTCTAATATTTACCAATGAAAGAGGTGTGTTTCAAAATAGTCATTGTGTGATGAAATATACAACCAAGGAGAGTCATACATAATGGTTAGTAGTAGAGTTTGAAAGATCCTATGTCCATGTTTTGAAAAATGAACCACAATTCAATTTCCCACTGTAGAAATGTGTATGGGACTCATTTAACTTATATCATAAAACCTTTTATTTTGTAAGGTCATGAGCTTTTCTCTACACACCAAGGTTATGTATGTTCCTGGAAGAATGAAATCCATAACTGAAAAATAGATTAAGGGAAAGAGTGTGATGAGGGTCAAACATGAAGCCTTGGAATTGCCTATTACTCTAATGTTGTTTTAGTTTGTGTTTATTCATTGTTGGAGGCTATAAACATGATTGCATAGAATGGAGTGTGGCTCACACTGCTGGATGGATTAGGTTCTTATTTTTTTTGACCATTCTTCTCCCCAATTATATCTTGTGAATAGGTGAGTCCCCTCTTTGTCAATTTGTGTACCCTGCCAGGTCCATTTTGCTCCAGGGTGTGGGCAGGGGATTGCACAATGTCATAGGAAAATTTTGCGATTGGGATCACTTTGTGTTCTGACTTCCGGGGTTTATCTGTGGATTCTGCTTTTTTGTAAAGAATGAGATTGATTTTATTCCAAGAGCATTCTGAAAAATTAAATTGTGGCATAAAATTACTGTTTCATATATGTATACCTGCATCACATTCTCTCTCCCCATGGGAACTACCAAAATATGTTCAGAAATTCAGGGCTTGTTTTCTTCAAACCAATCTGGAGCTTTCTAACCACATACTAAACACTGGTGAAATCATGTAAAACGATCTCCTTGGATTAACAAATTAAAACTGTGTTATTCAAAAGAGGAGGAAACACTGAGAAGCATTTTTCCTATCTTGACGATTTTCCAAATTGAAGTAGTTTAATATGATTTCAATAACTATTAGGAGGAAAATCTCTTCCAGATATTTATGTGAAAAATTCCTTCCATGTGAATTCATATCACTGAAACAACTTATTTGTAAATCTTTTTATTTAATGGGCCTAAGAACTTTCATTGACAATTGGCATTCACATGGTTTGTGGAAATATTCTCTCCCACTGAGTAAAGGTTTATTTGTAGAGGATAATAAATATTTAACAATTCTTTTAAAATCCTTTTTCAAAGAGAACTTTAAAAATTTTTTTTTAAATTTTTTGATATACCAAATTTCCATATGAGAGAATATCATTTTAATCTGTTTTATATCTGTTTTTGACCTCCAAACCGCCACATTCATGCATTTTTAAATATGTATTTCTTCACAGTTTGTGTAAATGAACAAAATATTGATGCACGTGTTCAGAATACACACACCATTTTCCTTCAGCATCACACGACACTAGGGTGTACTTTTTCTTACAGATCATTACAAAATATCACATCATTGTCATCCCTAGTCACAGACTATACTATAAGCACAAAACTGATTATCCATGCCCTGCCTGCAGCATGTCTAGAGAGTTTTATGTATGTGTTGTTTCTGTTTTAAAGACTCTTTGGTTTTAATTTATTCCACAAATTTGAAAATTGCCTGGTGTTTTTTTTTTTTTTTCCTTTTATTGCTAGTATTTTACCAGCTCTTCCTGGTTCTTCAAAAGATAATTCGAGGTTAGTTTCTTTTCTCCATTATTCCATTCTCCTTCTCTTTCTTTTCTATTTTTCACAGTGCCTTTCTCCAGTTGCTGTCTTTTCTAAAGAGCTCTTAATCCATGCCCTGAGCTCCAAATAATTAATCTTTGGCATTGTATGTAGAAAACCCCACTAGGATGCCTGCGGTGGAGGAGGGAAGGAAGCCACACATGGTCAGTTTCTAGGAATCATTTCTTTGCAGTTTTTCCTGGGCACCAATGACAGGCAGATCATGATTCTAGCATTCCAGGCTCCACAAGTGAGCATCCTTTTGGAATCTGAGGAAAAGTTCAATTTCATGGAACTTGAAAAGTTTATCCATTGCAATTTGCAGCAATGTCTCTGTTGTCTGGTGAATCTTGATAAGGCTGGCTCTTCACTGAGATGACAATACTTTCTCATTCTTTAATCATTTCCTCCTCTGCCCTTAGACTCCATTGTTATGAGGTCTGCTGGTTAAAATACTATGGTTTTCCTAGTGATTTTGTTATGTGTACTAATTTATGTCAATTAGATGTGTGCAATACCACAGAGGAATAAGCATGAAAAAAAATTAATTTATTCCTGGAGAATATTTTACCTGACTGTTCTACCTGGAATATAATAATTTGAATTTTGATTTAATTTATTGTAATCATTTCAGACTAATTATTTTCTTTCATATGCGTTCGTGACATACTATCTATTTCATATCATTGATTATATTAAATATTACCTAACCTTACATTCCTTTTAAATTAATATATCCTTTAAATCTGATATCTATTTCAATTTATATTTTTTAAAAAAAGGTATTTTCAAGAGCTTTAAAAAAATCATTCATTATTCACATTCTTCACAAGAGGTGTTAAGTGATCATATATCAATAAATGTGATAGATAAAATAATTGTTTAAGGAGAGTGAGAAATATGCCTCTGCTAGTCTGTGTCATCCAAAGGATAGAGAACTGAAGATTTTTTTTGTTGTTCATCTGATTTGTCTTTCTTTATTGTAATTTTTATAGAGATGCAGAAAATGTTTAATAATCATTGAAGATATGAATCCCATCTGTGAAGATACCATACAACAGGAAATGTATCTATTTGAAAAAGAGCTTATTGGTTTAATATTTACCAATAAAAGAGATTTGTTTCTAAATAGTCATTTTCTTAGAACATACTCTATGAAGGTGAGTCATAAATCATGGTTAGTAGTCAAGTTTGAAAGATGTTCTGTCCATGTTTTAAAGAAGGATCCACAATTCAAGTTCCTGCTGGACATGTGTGTTTGGGATCCATTTAAGTTGCTAGGTCCCTTTATTTTATATGTTCATGAGTTTTGCACTAAACACCAAGTTTATGTATGTTTATTTACGAATGATATTCGTCACTGAAAAATAGATGAAGAGAAAGAGTGTGGTGAGTGTCAAGCATGAAGCCTAGGAATTGCCTATTTCTCTAAAGTTGTCTTAGTTTTGTATTTATTCATTGTTGGAGGCTGTAATCAGGTGTTCATAGAATGGAGCATGGTGCACACTACTCATGGATTAAGTTCTTGGGTTTTATCAACCATTCTTATCCCACATGATATCTTGAGAATAGTTGAGTCCCTCTTTGTCAAGTTATGTACCCTACCATTGCCTTTTCATTCCATGGTGGGTGCAGGGGCTGTCACAAGCCATTGGAATATTTTGTAGTTGGGATTTCTATGTATCTGAGTTCTGGGATTTATCTGTGGATTCTGCTTTCTTTGCAATCATGAGTTTGAATTTATTTGAAATATTATATGAAAAATTAAATGTGGCGTGAGAGCAAATTTTATAGGTGGATACCTGCATCACATTCTCTCTGCTCTGGGGAAATACCCACATATGTCCAGAAAATCAGGACTGGTTTTTTTCAAACAGAAACTAGAGCCTTCTAACCATTCAGAAAACTCTGGTGAGGTCATGTAAAACCATCTCCGGTGAATTATCAATTTTAAATTTTGTTATTCAAAATGGAGGAACCACTGAGAAGCATATGTTTTAATCCCATGATTATTCTGCAAGTTGAAGTAGTATAATATTGTTTCATTAAGTATTGGGAGGAAAATCTGTTCCAGATATTTATGTGAATAACTCATTCCACGTGGACTCATATAATTGAAGCCACTTATTAACAAAGTCTTAATATTTAAAAGGGCTAAAATCTTTCATTTGCAATTAGCATTCTACGGGCATGTGGAAACGTTCTCTCCAAGTAAAGGTTTATTTGTAGTCCATAATAGATATTTAACCATACTTTAAAAATTCATTTTTCAAAGTGAACTTTTAAAAGTAATTTTTTTTTATTTTTAATACACCAAATTTGCCTATGGGAGATATCGTTCATTTCTGTTTTTATATCTAGTTTTCACCACCAAACCCCATATTCATGCATTTTTAAATAAGTATTTCTTAGCAGAATGTGTAAACTAACAAAACTTTAATGCTGCACTGAGTGGGAGAGAGTGTGGTCTACAGTGTGAACTGTGGTCTATGGTTGGTGGCAAGGCTCCAGGATGTGTAAGTTCATTGAGGTTGATGGCCCACACTGTGGGAGATGTTTGTGTGGGATGTGGTGGGAGATGTGGGAGGTGGGCAACATGGGAATCCCAGTGGGTTCTGTGTAATATTTTAGGTAATCTAAGCACCTCTTAAAATATATGTATATATAAATATATAAATAACATTTTTGTAAGCAAATACACATATGTGCATATATATTTATATATCATTTTGCAAATGTTTGTATGTATTGTGAGAATTTTGATTTTTACCCATAATAATAAAAAAAAAAAACTTTAATGGACTCAGTATTCACAATCAAAGGTATTCACAAGCCATAGGAATAATTTGCAGTAGGGAGCTCTTTGTATTCTGTGTTCCGTGGTTTATCTAAGAATTCTGCTTTCTTTGTAAGAATGAATATGATTTTAGTAGAATTACATTCTGAAAAACTAACATGTGGCTTGAGAGAATTATTTTATATATGGCTACCTGCATCATATTCTCTTCACTGGGGAACAACAGGAAATATGTTCAGAAAATGTCATCTTAATCTGTTTTATATCTAGTTTTAACCTCCAAACGCCCACATTCATGTATTTTTAAATATGTATTTCCTAGGAAATGTGTAAACCAACAAAACATTGATGCACTCAGTCAGCATATTCACAACATTTTACTTCTGCATCACACCACACTGTGGTGTAACATTTCTTATAGATCATGATAAAATATCATGGCATAGTCACAACCAGTCAGAGACTATATGTACAAAATTAATTATCCTTGTGCTGCTTTCAACAGGTTTGGAGAGTTGTGTGTATGTGTTGTGTCTGTTTTAAAGACCCTTGAGTTTTAATTTTTTCCACATCATCGTGAATTGACTGCTGGATTTTTAAAAAATTACTGCTAATTTTGAAACAGCACCTCAAGGTTCTTCAAAAGAGAATTCGGGCTTAGATTCTTTTCTCCACTATTCCATTCTCCTTCTCTTTCTATTCTATTTTTCAGAGAGGTTTCTCTCCAATTGCTCTCTTTTCCATAGGGCTCATCCTCCTAGCCCTGAGCTCCAAATAATTACTCTGTGCCATTTTCTGGACAAAACCCATCTAGGATCCACAAAAGGCCATTTGCTAGCAATCATTTTTTTGTGTGTGCCATTCTCCCTGTATACCAATGGCAAGATCACCAAGATTCTAGCATTCCAGGCTCCACAATTCAGAGCCCTTTTCAAATACAGGGTAAAAAGTTCATTGCAATTTACTTGAAAAGCTTATCCATTGCTCATTGCTGGGATGTATCTGGTGTCTGGTGAATTTTCATAAGGATGGCTCTTCGATGAGATTAAAACACTTTCTCATTCTTTTCTCATTTCTTCCTCTGCCATTGGATTCCATTGTTATGAGGATTGCTGGTTGGAAAAACTATGGTTTTCCTAGTGATCTTGTTATGTGTACTACTTTATGTCAATGAGATATGTGCAATACCAAAGAAGAATTAGCATGTAAAAAATTATTTCAATGCTAGAGATTATTTTGTCTGCATGTTCTCACTGAAATATAATAATTTGAATTTTGTTTTAACTTATTGTCTTTATATCAGAGTAATTATTTTCCTTTATAGGTATTAGTGCCATACTATCTATTTCTTAGCATTGATTATATTGAATCGAACCTAACCTTACATTCCCTTCTAATTTAGATCATCTTTCAATCTGATGTCCATTTCAATTTGTAATTTTAAAATAAAGACCTTTTCAAACCTTCAAAAAAACATTCATTGTTCACTTTCTTCACATGAGGTTGTAAGTGGTCATGTATCAATAAAACATAGATAAAGAAAAAAAAATTGCTAACTTTGAGCCAGAAAAAATGCCTCTGTTTGGCTGTGTCATCAAAATGATTGTGAAGTAAAGAATATCATTTTTGTTCATCTGATTTTTTATATATAATTTATATAGAGATATTGAAAAGGTTTAATAATGATTGAAGAGATGAATTCACATGTGTGAATATACCACAGACCAGTGAATGTACAAATCAGAAAAACAGGTTATTGATTTAATATTTATCAATAAAAGAAATGTATTTCAAAATAGTCATTTTGTGAGGACATGTACACCCAAGTTCTGTCATACATCATGATTAATAGTCGAGTTTGAAAGATGCTCTGGCCAAGATTTTGAAAATAAAGCACAATTCAATTTCTTGCTGGAGATATGTGTATGGGAAACCTTTAAGTTGCTATGTCGCTTTATTTTGTAAGGTCATGATTTTTGCACAAAGTTTATGTATGTTCATGTACGAATGATATCCATCACTGAAAAATGGATTAGAGAAAGAGTGTGTTGAGTGTCAAATAGGAAGTCTTGGAATTGCCTATTTCTCTAAAGTTATCTTCGTTTTGTGTTTCTTCATTGTTGGAGGCTATAATTCTGGTTGCATAGAATGGAGCACAGTGGAAAATGCTGGATGGATCAGGTTCTTGTGTTTTATGACCATTAGTCTCCCCCATGATATCTTGGGAATAGTTGAGTTCTACTTTTTCAACTTATGTACACTACCAGTGCATGTTCTCTTCAGGGTTTGGGCAGAGGATTTCACGAGTCTTATGAAAATTTTGTGGATAGGAGGTTTTTCATTTTGAGTTCTGGGGTTTATCTGTGGATTCTGCTTTCTTTGTAAGAATGAGTTTGATTTTATTCAAAATACTATCTGAAAAATTAAAATGTGTCATAAGAGCATTGTTTTATATATGATTACCTGCATCACATTGGCTCTGCACTCGGGAATACTCAAATATTTCCAGGAAATATGTACTGGTTTTCTTGAAACAGATCCTGGAGCTTTCTAAACACTCAGTAAACACTTGTGAATTCAAGTAAAACATTTTCCTGTGAATAATTGATTTAAAAATATGTTAGTCAAAAGTGTAGGAATCACTGAGAAGCCTTTCATTCCCTCCCATTACAATTCTCCAATTTGAAAAAAATTAATATTATTTCATTAACTATTAGGAGGAAAATCTGTTCCCGATATTTATTTGAAAAATGTGTTCCATGCGAACTCATATCATTGAAGACACTTATTTTAAAATCATATTATTTAAAAGGGCTAAGAACATTCATTTGCAATTAGCATTCACAGGGTATGTGTAAACTTCTCTCCATCTTAGTAAAGGTTTATTTGTAGGCAATAATAGATATGTAACCATTCTTTTGAATTCCATTTTTCAACTAGAACTTTTTAAAGTTTGTATTTTTAATATATCAAATTTGCATATGAGAGACAATTGTCCTAATGTCTTTTATATCTAGATTTCACCTCCAAATGCCCACATTCATGCGGTCAGAATACTCACACCATTTTCCTTCATCATCACACCACACTGGGGTGTAATATTTCTTATAGAACTTGATTAAATTATATGGCATTTTCACCCCCGGTCACAGAATATATTATATGCACAAAAGTAATAATCAGTGCCCTGCCTTCAAGATGTCTGGAGAGTTGTGTGTACGAGTTGTGTCTGTTTTAAAAACTATTGTGTTTTAATTTTTCCCACATAGTCATGAATTGACTCGTAGATTTTTTTTCCTTTTACTGCTAATTTTGAACCAGCAACTCAAATTTCTTCACTAGAGATTTTGAGCTTAGTTTCTATTCTCCGCTATTGCATTCTCCTTCACTTTCTTTTCTATTTTGCAGAGCGAATTCTCTCCACTTGCTGTCTTTGCCAAAAAGCTCATCCTCCATGCCCCGTGCTCCAAATAATTATTCTGTGGCATTGTATGGACAAAACACATCGAGGGTTCCTGCAGTGAAAGAGGAAAAGAAGCCATACAAAGCTAGTTGCTAGGACTCATATTTTTGCCATATCTCCTGGGTCATCAAAGGCAGGATGATGATGATTCCATCTTTCCAGTCTCCACAAGTGGGATTACTTTTGAAATCCAGTGCAAAAATTTCAATTTCATGTTACTTGAAATGTTTATCCATTGCATTTTGCTGGGATGTATCTGGTGTCTGGTGAATTTTCATAAGGATGGCTCTTCATTTAGATGACAATATTTTCTCATTCTCTTCTCAATTCTGCCTCTGTCCAAGGGTTCCATTGTTATGAGGATTGGTGGTTGGAATTACTATCCTTTGCTTAGTGATCTTGTTATGTGTCCTATTTTCTGCCAATGAGATATGTGCAACACCAAAGAGGAATTAGCATGAAAAAAAATTTATTTCATTCAATGAGATTTTTTATTCTGAGTGTTCTACCTGGAATATAATAATTTGAATTTTTATTTAATTTATTGTCATTATATCAAATTAATTACTTTCCTTTTAGGATTTAGTGTCATACCATCTGTTTCTTAACATTGATTATATTAAATCAAACCTCACCTTTCTTTCCCTTCAAAAATTACATTTTCTTTCATTCTGATGTCCAATTCAATTTGTAGTTTTAAAATAAAAACCTTTTCAACACCTTTAAAACAGCCATTCATTTTTCAATAACTTCACATGAGGTGGTAAGTGATCATATATCAATAAAACAGAGAGATAACCAAAATTCAATTTTCAAGGAGAGCCAGAAATACACCTCTGCTTGGCTGTGTCATCAAAAGGATTGAGAAGTGAAGAACTATTTTTGTTCATCTGGTTTTTCTTTCTTTATTATAATTTCAAAGAGATACTGAAAAGTTTTAATAATGATTGAAGAAATGGATCATATCCGTGAATATACCATACACCAGGAATGTAAACCTTTGAAAAATGTCTAATTTGTCTAATATTTACCAATAAAAGAGATATGTTCCAAATATTCATTTTGTGAGGTGAGTCATACATCAAGGTTAGTAGTCGACTTTGAAAGATACCCTGGCCAAATGTTTTAAAAATGTACAATTCCATTTTCTGCTGGATTTGTGTGTGGGACCCCTTTAAGTTGCTTTGTCCATTTATTTTGTAAGGTCCTGAGATTTGCTTGACACCGCCAGTTTGTATATGTTCATGTACAAATGATATATGTCACTGAAAAATAGATTAAGGGAAAGATTGTATTGACTGTCAAATATGAAATCTTGGAATTGCCTATTTCTCTAAGGTGTCTTCGTTTTGATATTCTTCATTGTTGTAGCCTATAATCACATGTTCTCAGAATGGAGTCCTGAGCTCAATGCTGATGGATTAGATTCTTGTATTTTATGACCCATTCGTCTCCCCGTGATACCTTGTGTTTAATTGAGTCCCCTTTTTTCAATAAGTTTACTCTACTAGGGCCTTTTCTTTCCAGGGTGTGGGCAGGTGCTTTCACAAGCTATAGGAAAATTTTGCGGTTGGGAGCTCTTTATAATCGGAGTTCCAGGGCTTATCTGTGGATTTTGCTTTCTTTGTAAGAATGAGTTTGATTTTATTCCATGTCCTTTATGAAAAATTTAAATGTAGCCTAAGAGTATTGTTTTATATATGGATACGTGCATCACATACTCTCTCCCCTGAACAAACCATATATTTACTGAAAATAAGGATTGGTTTTCTTGAAACAGAACCTGGAGTCGTCCAACCATTCAGTAAACACTTGTGTAGTCATGTAAAACTATCTCCTGTATATTATCAATTTAAAATTGTGTTATTCTAAAGCGGAGGAAACACTGAGAAGCATTTCTTTTCCTCCCATGACTATTCTCCAAGTTGAAGTAGTTTAATATTATTTCATTAACTATTAGGAGGAAAATCTGTTCCAAATATTTATGTGAAAAATCCATTCCACCTGAACTCATATCATGTAAGCCACTGATTTTTTTAAAAAATCTTATTATTTAAAAGATTTGAGAACTTTCATTTGCAATTAGCATTCACAGGGTATGTGGAAACATTCTTTCCCTCTAAGTAAACATTTACTTGTAGACAATAATTAATATTTAAACATTTTTAAATCCGTTTTTCAATGAGGACTTTAAAAAAGGTTTTCGTTATTTTTAATATACCAAATTTGCGTATGAGAGAATATCATCCTAATCTGTTTTATATCTGGTTTTCACCTCCAAACCCCCACATTCATACATTTTTAAATATGTATTTCCTAGCAGAATGTGTAAAGAACAAAACATGGATGCACTTGGTTAGAACCCTCACAGCATTTTCCTTCAGTATCACACCAACCAGGGGTGTAATATTTCTTACAGATCATGATAAAATATCATGGCATTGTCCCCCCAGAGACTTTAATATAGGCACAAAACTGATTATCAATGCCCTTTCTTTTCTATTTTTCACACTGAATTCCCTCCAGGTGCTGTCTTTTCCAAAGAGCTCATGCTCCATGCCCTGAGCTCCAAGTAATTATTCTGTGGCATTGAATGGACAAAAGCCATATAGGATCCCTGTGGTGGAGAAGGGAAAGAAGCCAAACAAGGGCAGTTGCTCACAATTTATTTTTGCCATTTTTTCTTGGTCACAAATGGCAGCATGTCCGTGAATCTAGTGTTCCAGGCTCCACAATAGGGAGCCATCTTTTAAATCCAGGGCAAAAATTTCAATTTCATGACACTTGAAAGCTTATCCATTGCACTTTGCTAAGATTTATCTGCGGTCTGGTGGATTTTGATAGGGATGGCTCTTCATTGAGTAGACAATACTTTCTCATTCTTTTCTCTCATCTCCCTCTGCCCTTGGATTCCATTGTTATGAGGGTAGCTGGTTGGAAATACTATGGTTTCCCTAGCCATCTTGTTATATGTATTAATTTCTGCTAATGAGATGTGTGCAATTCCAAAGGGGAATTAGCATGAAAAAAAAGTTATTTCATTCCAAGAGAATATTTTGTTTGAGTGTTCTACCTGGAATAAAATAATTTGAAAAAAATTAATTATTGTCATTATATCAGGGTAAGTATTTTCCTTTATAGGTGATATTGCCATTCTATCTATTTCTTATCATTGATTATATTTAATTTAACCTAACCTTCCATTCCCTTCTAAATTTACATTTTCTTTAAATCTGATATCCATTTCAATTTGTAATTTTTAAATAAAGACCTTCTCAGTATCTTTTAAAAAGCCATGCATTGTTCTCTTTATTCATATGAGCTGGTAAGTGATCATAAATATTAATAAAACTGATAGAAAAACAAAAACATATTGTTCAAGGAGAGCCAGAAAAAGACCTCTGCTTGGCTGTGTCATCAAAAGATTGAGAAGGGAAGAATTTCATTTTTGTTCATCTCATTTTTCTTTCTTTATTATTATATTTTTAGAGATATTTAAAAGGTTTAATAATGATTGAAGAGATGAATTCACACCTGTGAATATACCATACACCAGGGAATGTAGACATAGGAAAAAAAGTTTATTGGTTTAATATTTATTATAAATCATTGATGTGTTTCAAAATAATCATTTTGTGAAAACATGTACCCCCAAGGTGAGTCATGCATCATGGTTAGGAGCCGAGTTTGAAAGATACTATTGCCAAGTTTTTAAAAATGCACCATAAATCGATTTCCTGCCCGAGATGTGTGTATTGGACCCCTTTATGTTGTTATGTCCCTATATTTTGTAAGGTCATGAATTTTGCTCTACACACAAAGTTTTTGTATGTACATGTATGAATGATATCCGTCGATGAAAAAGAGATTAGAGAAAGAGTGTGGTGAGCATCAAACATGAAGTCTTGGAATTGGCTATTTCTCTAAGATGCCTTAGGTTTTGTTTCTTCAATGTGGCAGTCTACAATTGTTTGCCCATAAAATGGAACACCATGCACCCTGCTGGATCGATTAGGTTTTTTGTTTTATGACACATTTCTCTCCCAAATTATATCTTGTGTTTAGTTGAGTCCCTCTCTGTCTACTAATGTATCCTACCTGTGCCTTTTCTCTCCAGGTTGTGGGCAGGGATTTTCACAAGCCATAGGGAAATTTTGCGTTTGGGAGATCTTTGTATTCTCATTCCTGATATTTATCTGTAGATACTGCTTTCTTTGTAAGAATGAGTTAGATTTTATTCCTAGTACTTTCTGAAAAATTAAAATATTGCATAATGGCACTATTTCATATATGGATAACTGCATCACATTCTCTCTGTACTCGGGAACTACGCATATATGTCCGAAAATCAGGACTGGTTTTTATGAAACACAATCTGGAGACTTCCAATCATTCAGTAAACACTGGTGAAGACATGGAAACAGTCTCATATGAATTATTGAATTAAATTGTGTTATTCACAAGTGGAGGAAACACTGAGAAGCATATCTTTTCTCCCCATTACTTTTCTCCAAGTTCAAGTAGTTTATTATTATTTCATTAATTATAAGAAAGAAAATCAGTTCATGATATTTATGTGAAAAATTTGTTACACATGAACTCATATCATTGAAGCCACTTATTTTTAATATCTTATTATTTAAAAGGGCTAAGGACTTTCATTTGCAATTAACATTCACAGGGTATGTGAAAACATTCCTTCCCTCTAAGTAAAGTTCTATGTATAGATGATAATATATATTTAACCATTCTGTTAAAATGCATTTTTCAGGGAGAACTTTTAAAAGTTTTTCTTTACTTTTAATATACCAAATGTGATTATGAGAATATATCATCCTAATCTGTTTTAAATCTAGCTCTCGCTTTCAAACACTCCCATTCATGCATTTTTAAATAAGTATTTCTTAGCAGAATTTGTAGACGAACAAAACATTGCTGCACTCGGTCAGAATACTCACAACAATTCCTTCAGCAGCAGAGCACACTGTGTTGGAATATTTCTTACAGATCATGATAAAATATCATGGCATTGTCACTCCCCTTCACAGACTATACTATGTGCACAAAACTGATTATCCATGCCCTACCTTCAACATGTCGGGAGAGTTGTGTGTATGTGTTGTTTCTGTTTTAAAATCTCTTGGGTTTTATTTTTTTCCACATAGACGTTAATTGATTGGTGGACTTTTTTCATCTAACTGCTAATTTGAACAAGCACATCAAGGTTATTCAAATAAGAATTTGAGCTTAGTTTCTTTTCTCCCCTATTCCATTCTCCTTCTCTTTCTTTTCTATTTTTCAGCGTTCCTTCTCTCCAGTTGCTGTCTTTTCCAAAGAACTCATTCTCCATGCAGCGAGCTACAAATAATTGCTGTGCAGCATTGTATGGGCAAAACCCATCTAGGATACCTGTGATGATAGAGGGAAAGTAACGACACAAGGCCATTTGCCTTAATGATATTTTCACTGTTTTTCCTGGGTCATTAATGCCTGGATGACCATTGATTCTAGACTTCCAGGCTCCACAAGTGGGAGCCCTTTTGAAATCCAGGGCAAAATTTAAATTTCATATTACTTCAGAAGCTTATCCATTGCACTTTGCTGCGATGTATCTGTTGTCTGGGGTATCTTGATAAAAATGGCTCTTCATTGAGATGACAATACATTCTCATTCTTTGCTCATTTCTTCTTCTACCCTTGGATTCCATTTTTATGAGAATTGCTCATTGAAAATACTACAGTTTTCCTAGTGATCTTGTTATGTATACAAATTTATGCCAATGAGATGTGTGCAATACCAAAGAAGTATTAGCAAGAGAAAAATTTATTTCATTTCTAGAGATTATTTTTTCTTAGTGTTCTTCCTGGAATATAATAATTGAATTTTATTTTAATTTATTGTCATGATATTAGATTAATTATTTTCCTTTAAGACGTTAGTGCCATACTATCAATTTCTTAACATTGATTATATTAAATCTAACCTAACCTTACTTCCCTTGTAAATTTACATTTTTTTTCAATCTGATTTCGATTTCATTTTATAATTTTAAAGTAAAGACTTTTTCAACACCTTTAAAAGAGTCATTCATTTTTCACTTTCTTCACATGATGTAGTAAGTAAATATATATCAATAAAACTGATAGATAAACGCAAAAAATTGTTCAAGGAGAGCCTTAAAAACACTTCTGCTTGGCTGTGTTATCAAAAGGATTGAGAAGTGAATATTATCTCTTTTGTTCATTTGTTTTTTCTTTCTTAATTATAATTTGTATAGAGATACTGAAAAGGTTTAATAATTATTAAAGAGATGAATCATTTCAGTGAATATACCAAACACCAGAGAATGTACACTTTGGAAAACAGGTTAACGTTTATCAATAAAAGAGATGTGCTTCAAAATAGTTATTTTGTGAGGACATGTACACCCAAGGTGAGTCATATATCATGGTTGTTTGTCGAGTTTGAAAGATGTTCTGGCCAAGCCTTAAAAAGTGAACCACAATACAATTTCCCACTGGAGATGTGTGTATGGGACCCATTTAAGTTGCTATACCTTTATTTTTTAAGGTCATGAGTTTTGCGCTACACACCAAGTCTATGTATGTTGATGTATGAATGATATCAGTCACTGAAAAATCGATTAATAGAAAGAGTATGGTGAGTGTCAAACATGAAGGTTTGGAGTTGCTTATTTCCTTAAGGTGATTTAGTTTTGTGTTTCTTCATTGTTGGAGGCTATAATTGATTGTCCATAGAATGGAGCTCGCTGTACACTGCTGAAGGATTAGGTTCTTGGTTTTTATCACCTTCTTCTCCCCCATGTTATTTTATGAATAGTCGAGTCCCTCATTTTCAATTATGTTACTACCAGTGCCTTATTGCTCCAGGGTGTGGGCATGGGCTTTCAAAAGCCATAGGAAAACTTTGCAGTTGGGACCACTTTGTATTCTGAGTTCCGTGTTTTATCTGTGGATTCTGTTTTCTTTGTAAGTATGAGTTTGATATTATTCCAAGTACTTTCTGAAATATTAAAACGTGGCATAAAAGCATTGTTTTATACATGGATAATTGCATCACATTCTCTCTGCACTAAGGTACAACCTAAAATATGTCCAGAGGGAAGCGGCTGTGGCTCAATCAGTAGGGCTCCCGTTTACCATATGGGAGGCCCCAGGTTCGGTTCCCGGGGCCTCCTGGTGAAGGCAGGCCCACCCGCAGGGCGTGGTTAGCTGACCCAGCCAGCACAAGCAGCAAGGGGGGGATAAATGAATAAATAAATAAAATCTTTAAAAAAAAAAAATAAATAAAATAAAATATGTCCAGAAAATCAGGAACGGATTTCTTGAAACAGTACTTGGAATCTTGTAACCATTCAGGAAACACTACTGAAGTCATGTAAAATGATCTCCTGTGAATTATCGATTTAAAATTTTGTTATGTATAAGTGGAGGAAAAACTGAGAAGCATTTTTTCCTCCCTTGACTAGTTTCCAAGTTGAAGTAGTTTAATATGATTTCAATAACTATTAGGAGGAAAATCCCTTCCAGATATTTATGTGAAAAAATCCTTCCATGTGAATTCATATCACTGAACCCATGTATTTTTAGAATCTTTTTATTTAATGGGCCTAAGAAATTTCATTGACAATTGGCATTCACAGTGTATGTGGAAACACTCTCTCCCACTAAGTAAAGGTTTATTTGTAGAGGATAATATATATTTAACAATGCTTTAAAAATTCTTTTTCAAAGAGAACTTTAAATTTTTTTTTTACATTTTCAATATACCAAATTTGCATATGAGTGAATATCATTTCAATCTGTTTTATATCTGGTTTTCACTTCCAGACCCCCACATTCATGCAGTTTAATATGTATTTCTTCACAGAATATGTAAATGAACAAAACATTGATACACACATTCAAAATACTCACACCGTTTTCCTTCAGCATCAACGATGCTGGAGTGTACTTTTTCTTACAGATCATTACAAAATATCATATTATTGTCATCCTCAGTCACAGACTATACTATATGCACAAGACTGATTATCTATGCCCTGCCTGCAGCATGTCTAGAGAGGTGTATGTATGTGTTGTGTCTGTTTTAAAGACTCTTTTTTTTTAATTTATTCCACAAAGTTGATAAATGCCTGGATGATTTTTTTCATTTTACTGTTAATATTGAACCAGCTCTTCCTGGTTCTCAAAAGATAATTCGATATCAGTTTCTTTTCTCCAATATTCCATTCTCCTCTTTCTTTTCTACTTTTAACAGTGTCACTCTCCAGTTGCTGTATTTTCTAAAGAGCTCATCATCCATGCCCCAAGCTCAAAATAATTAATCTGCAGCATTGTACGTACAAAACCCCTCTAGGATGCCTGTGGTGGAGGAGGTGAGGAAGCCACACAAGGTCAGTATTTAGGAATCAATTCTTTGCAATTTTTCCTGCATCACAAATGGAAATATGATCATGATTCTAGCGTTCCAGGCCCCACAAGTAAGTGTCTTCTTGATATCAGAGGCACAAGTTCAAATTCATGTTACTTGAAAAGTTTATCCATTGCACTTTGCTGCAATGTATCTGTTGTCTGGGGCATCTTGATAAGAATGGCTCTTCATTGAGGTGACAATACTTTCTCATTCTTTTCTGATTTCTTCCTCTGCCCTTAGATTGCATTATTATGAGCTTTGCTGGTTGGAAATACTAGGGTTTTCCTAGTGATATTGTTATGTGTACTAATTTATGTCAATTAGATGTGTGCAAAACCACAATGCAATTAGCATGAAAAAAATTTAATTTATTCATGGAGATTATTTTGCTTGAGTGTTCTACCTGAAATATAATAATTTGAATTTGGTTTTTAATTATTGTCATCATATCAGACTAATTATTTTCCTTCATAGGCATTCATGACATCTATCTATTTCTTATCATTGATTATATTAAACCTAACCTAACCTTATATTCCTTCTAAATTTACCTTTCCTTTAAATCTGATGTGTATTTCATTCTATATTTTTAGAGTAAAGATATTTTCAAGAATTTTAAAAATTCCATTCATTATTCTCATTCTTCACATGAGGTGTTAAGTGATCATATATCAATAAATGAGATAGATAAAATAATTGTTCAAGGAGAGTGAGAAAGCCACCTCTGCTTGGCTGTGTCATCCAAAGTATTGAGAACTGAAGAATTTTTTTGTTCATCTGGTTTGTCTTTCTTTATTGTAATTTTTAGAGACATGCAGAAAACATTTACTAATCATTGAAGAGGTGAATCCCATCTTGAACATACCATACAACAGGAAATGTACCCATTTGAAAAAGAGCTTCTTGGTTTAATATTTATCAATAAAAGATTTGTTTCTAAATAGTCATTTGGTTAGAACATGCACAATGATGTTGAGTCATAAATCATGGTTAGTAGTAGAGTTTGAAAGATGCTCTGTACATGTTTAAAAAAGGATCCACAATTTAATTTCCTACTGGAAATGTGTGTATTGGACGCATTTAAGTTGCTAAGTTCCTATATTTTATGAGGTCATGAGTTTTGCTGTACACACCAAGTTTATGTATGTTTATGTACGAATGATATTCGTCACTGAAAAATAGATGAAGAGAAAGAGTGTGGTGAATGTCAAACATGAAGTCTAGGAATTGCCTATTTCTCTAAAGTTGTCTTAGTTTTGTTTCTTCATTGTTGCAGGCTATAATCAGATGTGCATAGAATGGAGCACGGTGCACATTGCTGATAGATTAAGTTCTTGGATTTTATCACACTTTCTTATCCCACATGATATCTTGTGAATAGTTGAGTCCCTCTTTGTCAAGTTATGTACCCTACCAGTGCCTTTTTACTCCACAATGTGTCCAGGGGCTTTCACAAGCCATAGGAATATTTTGTAGTTGGGGGCTTTTTGTATTCTGAGTTCTGGGGTTTATCTGTGGATTCTGCATTCTTTGTAAGAATTAGTTTGATTTTATTTGAAGTACTTTATGAAAAATCTAAAATTGGCCTGAGAGCAAATTTTATTTATGGATACCTGTATCACATTCTCTCTGCACTGGGGAACTTCCAAAATATGTCCAGAAAATCAGGACTGGTTTTCTTCAAACAGAACCTAGAGCCTCTAACCATTCAGTAAACTCTGGTGAGGTCATGTAAAACAATCTCTGGTGAATTATCAATTTAAAATTGTGTTCTTCAAAACTGAGGAAACACTGAGAAGCATATGTTTTACTCCCTTGATGATTCTGCAAGTTGAAGTAGTTTAATATTGTTTCATTTAGTATTGGGAGGAAAATCTGTTCCAGATATTTATGTGAAAAATTCATTCCACGTGGACTTATATCATTGATGCCACTTATTTATAAAATCTTAATATTTAAGAGGGCTAAGAACATTAATTTGCCATTAGCATTCTCAGGAAATGTGCAAACATTCTCTCCCCCTAAGTAAAGGTTTATTTGTATTCCATAGTAGATATTTAACCATACTTTTAAAATCCATTTTTCAATTTGAACTATTACAAAGTATTTTTTTTTTATTTTTAATATACTAAATTTGCCTATGAGAGAATATTTTCCTTTTCTGTTTTTATATCTAGTTTTCACCACCAAACCCCACATTCATGCATTTTTAAATAGGTATTTCTTAGCAGAATATGTAAATGAACAAAACATTGATGCACTCATTCAGAATACATACACCATTTTCCTTCAGCATCACACCACATTGGGGTGTAATATTTCTTAGAGATCATGAAAAAATATCATGGCATTGTCACACCCAGTCACAGACTATATTATATGCAAAAATCTGTTTATCCATGCCCTACCAACAACATATCTGGAGAGTTTTGTGTATGTTTTGTGTCTGTTTTAAAGATTCTTGGGTTTTAATGGTTTCCACATAGTCATAATTGACTCCTGGATTTTTTTCCTTTACTGGTAATTTTGAACGTGCACCTCAAAAATCTTCAAAAGAGAATTCGATCTTAGTTTCTATTCTCCACAATTCCATTCCCTTCTCTTTCTTTTCTATTTTTCAACATGATTATTCTTCAGTTGTTGTCTTTCAAAAAAAGCTCATCCTCGATGGTCCAAGCTCCAAATAATTACTCTGTGTCATTGTATGCATAAAACCCATCTAGGAACCCAGTGTTAGAGTAGTGAAAGAAACCAAACATGCCCAGTTGCAAGGAATCATTTTTTCACCATATTCCTTGGGTCACCAATGGCAGGATGACCAGGATTCTGGCATTTCAGTCTTCAATAGTGGGAGCCCTTTTGAAACACGGGGTAAAAATTTCAATTTCTTGTTACTTGAAAAGCTTATCCATTGCACATTGCTGGGATGTAACTGGTGTCTGGTGCATTTTGATAAGGATGGCTCTACATTGAGATGACAATATTTTCTCATTCTTTTCTCATTTCTTCCTCTGCCCTTAGACTCCATTGTTATAAGGATTGCTGGTTGGAAATACTATGGTTTTCCCAGTACTCTTGTTATGTGTCTTAATTTATGCCAAAAAGATGTGTGCAATAACAGAGAGGAATTAGCATGAAAAAAATTATATCATTCCTAGAGATTATTTTGTCTGAGTGTTCTACCTGGGATATAATAATTTGAATTTTTTTTCAATTTACTGTCTTTATATCACACTAATTATTTTTTTTGAGGTGTTAGTGCCATACTATGTATTTCTTATCATTGATTATATTAAATCTAACCTAACCTTACATTCTCTTCTAAATTTATATTTTCTTTCAATATATTGTCCATTTCAATTTATAGCATTAAAATAACTACTTTTATAACAGCTTTAAAAAAGCCATTCATTGTTCACTTTCTTCACATGATGTAGTAAGTGATGATGTATCATTGAAACTGATAGATAAACAAAAATTGGTTCAAGGAGACCCAAAAATACACCTCTGCTTGTCTGTGTCATCAAAAGGATTGATAAGGGAAGAATTTCTTTTATGCTAATCTGGTTATCCTTTCTTTACTATAATTTTTCTAGTGATATGGAAAATTTTAATAATTATTGAAGAGATGAATTCAGTTCCCTAAATATACCATACACCATGGAAAGTACACAATGGAAAAACAGGTTATCATTTTAATATTTATCAATAAAAGACATGTTTTTCAAATAGTCATTTTTTGAGGACTCCTACACCCAGAGTGAGTCATACATCATGGTTAGCAGACGAGTTTGAAAGATGGTCTGGCCAAGATTTTAAAAATATACCAGAATTCAGTCTCCTGGTGGAGATGTGTGTTTGGGACCCCATTAAGTTGCTATGTCATTTTACCTTGAAAGGTCATGAGTTTTGTTCTATACACCAAGTTTGTGTATGTTCATATAGAATTGATATATGTCACAAAAATGATTTTAAAAGAAAGAGTAGAGTGAGTGTCAAACATGAAAGCTTGGAATACATATTTCTCTAAAGTTGTCTTAGTTTTGTGTTTCTTCATTGTTGGAGGCTATAATCGTGTGTGCATAGAATTCAGCACGGTGTACACTGGTGGATGGAATAGGTTATTGTGTTTTCTGTCCCATTCCTCTCGCACATGATATCATGTGAATAGTTGAGTCTCTCTTTTTCAACTTATATAGCCTGCTAATGCCTTTTCACTCCAGGGTGTGGACAGGGGCTTTCACAAGCTATAGACATATTTTGCAGTTGGGAGCTCTTTGTATTCTGAGTTCCATGGTTTATCTATGAATTTTGCTTTCTTTGTAAGAATGAGTTTGATTTTAGAATATGTACTTTCTGAAAAACTAAAATGTGGCTTGAGAGCATTTTTTTGTATATGGGTACCTGCATCACATTCTCTTCACTTTGTAACAACCCAAATATGTCCAGAAAATGAGGGCTGGTTTTCTTGAAACAGAACCTGGGACCTTATAGCCATTCAGTAAACACTGGTGAAGTCATGTAAAATGTTCTACAGGGAATCATCAATTTAAAAATATGTTATTTGTTACAGGAAGAAACACTGAGAAGATTTATTTTTCCTCCCATATCTGTTGTCCATGTTGAAGTAGTTTATTATTATTTCATTAACTATTGTGAGGGAAATCTCTTCCAGATATTTATGTGAAAAATTCATTCCATGGACACTCATATCATTGAAGCCACTTATTTTTAAAATCTATTTATTTAAAGGGCTAAGAACATTCATTTGAAGTTAGCATTCTCAGAGTGTGTGGAACCCTTCCTCCCTCTAAGTAAAGGTTTATTTGTGGACAATAACAGATATTTAACCATTCTTTAAGATCCATTTTTCAATGAGAACTTTTAAAAAGTTTTTTCTTTATTTTTAAATACACAAAATTTGCCTAAGAGAGAATGTCATCCTAATCAGTTTTATATCAAGTTTTCACATCCAAGCCACCTCATTCATGCATTTTTAAAAAGGTATTTCTTAGCAGAATGTGTAAATGAACAAAACATTGATGCACTCAGTCAGAATACGCTCACCATTTTCCTTCAGCATCACACCACACTGGGGTGTAATGTTTCTTACAGAACTTGATAAAATTTCATGGCATTGTCACCCCCAGTCACAGAATATACTACATGTATAAAACCGATTATCTAGGCCCTGCCTTCATCATGTCTGGAGAGTTGTGTGTATGTGTTGTGTCTGTTTTAAAGGCTCTTGGGGTTTAATTTTTTCCACAAAGTCATGAATTGAATGTTGGATTTTTTTCCCTTTTTCTGCTAATGTTGAACCAGCACCTCAGGGTTCTTCAAAAGAGAATTCAAGCTTAGCTTCTTTTCTGCATTATTCCATTATCCTTAATTTCTTTCCTATTTTTCACAGTGCCTCCTCTTTAGTTGCTCTCTTTTAAAAAGAGCCCATCCTGCATGGCCCTTGCTCCAAATAATTAATCTGCATCATTGTATGCACAGAACCCATCTAGGAACTCTGTGGTGGAGTAGGAAATAAGCCACAGATGGCCAGTTGCAAGGAATAATTTTTTCACAGTTTTCCTTGGGTACCAATGGCAGGATTACCATGATTCTGGCATTTCAGGGTCAATAGAAGGGGCCCTTTTGAAATACAGGGCAAAAAGTTCAATTAAATATTACTTGAAAAGCTTTCCATTGCATTTGCTGGCATGTAACTGGTGTCTGGTGAATTTTGATAAGGATGGCTCTACACTGAGATGACAATATTTTCTCATACTTTTCTCATTTCTTCCTCTGCCCTTGGATTCCATTGCTGTGAGGATTGCTGGTTGGAAATTATCTGGTTTTCCTAGCTATCTTGCTATGTGTTCTAATTTTTTCCAATGAGATGTGGGCAAAACCAAAGAGGAATTTGCATGAAAAAAAATATTTCCAAAATGTCCAAATTCTTATAGATTATTTTTTCTGAGTGTTCTACCTGGGATATAATAATTTGAATTTATTGTCATTATCACACTCTAATTATTTTCCTTTAGAGGCATAGTGCCATACTATTTATTTTTTACCATCGATTACATTAAATCTAAACTAACCTTATGTTCTCTTATAAATTTACATTTTCTTTCCATCTGATGTGCATTTCAATTTATAATTTTAAATTAAAGACGTTTTCAGTCAGTTTAAATAAGCCATTCACTGTTCACTTTCATCACATGATGTATAGATAAAGAAAAAAAATTGTTCAAGGAGAGTCAGAAATACACCTCTGCTTGTCTCTCACATCAAACTAATTGAGAAATGAAGAATTTATTTTCCTTTCATCTAGTTTTCCTTTCTCTGTTATAATTTTCATAGAGATATTTTAAAGCTTTAATAATGATTGAAGAGATGATTCATATCCATGTACATACCATACACTATGGAATGTACACATTGGAAAAATGAGTTATCGGTTTAGTATTTATCAATAAAAGAGATGTGTTTCAAAATAGTCATTTTGTGAGGACCTGTATTCCCAAGGTGAGTCATACATCATTGTTAGTAGTCGAGTTCGAAAGATGCTCTTGCCATCTTTTAAAAAATGAGCCACAATTCTATTTCCTGCTGGAGATGTGTGTATGGGACCCATTTAAGTCGTGAGTCATTTAAGTTATGTTAGGTCATGAGTTTTAATCTGCAAACCAAGTGTATGTATGTTCATGTACGAATCATATACGTCACTGAAAAATAGATTAAGAGAAAGTGTGTGGTGAGTGTCAAATATGAAGCCTTGGAATTTCCTATTTCTCTAAAGTTGTTTTAGTTTTGTGTTTCTTCGTTGTTGGAGGATATAATCACGTATGGAAAGAATGGAGCATGGTGAAATGCATTAGGTTCTTGTGTTTTATGACCCATTCTCTCCTCCATGATATCTAGTGAATTAATGAGTCCCGCCTTTTCAACTTATGTACACTACCAGTGTCTTTTCATTCCAGGATGAGGGCAGGGGTTTTCACAAGCCACAGGAATATTTTGTAGTTGGGTGCTCTTTGTATTCTGATTTCCATGGTTTATCTATGGATTCTGCTTTCTTTGTAAGAATGAGTTTGATTTTATTAGAAGTACATTCTGAAAAACAAACATGAAGCATGACAGCATTTTTTATATATGGATACCTGCCACCCATTCCCTCTGCACTGGGGCACTATGCAAATATGTACAGAAAAATAGGGCTGCTTTCTTGAAACAGAACCTGGAGGCTTCGCACCATTCAGTAAACAATGTTGTAGTCCTGTAAAATGATCTCCTGTGAATTATCATTTTTAAATTGTGTTATTCATAATGGAGGAATCATTGAGAAGCTTTTCTTTTCCTCCCATGAGTATTGTCCAAGTTGAAGAAGTTTAATATTTTTTCATTAAGTTTAGGAGGAAAATCTGTTCCTGATGTTTATGTGAATAATTCATTGCATGTGGACTCATATCACTGAAGCCACTTATTTTTTAGAATCTTAAAATTTCTTATCATTGACTATATTAAATCTTACCTAACCTTATATTCCTTCTAAATTTACCTTTCCTTTAAATCTGATGTCTATTTCATTTTATACTTTTAGGACAAAGATATTTTCAAGAGCTTTAAAAATTCCATTCATTATTCAAATACATTTTTTTTGTTCATTTGGTTTGTCTTTCTTTATTGTAATTTTCATAAAGATGCAGAAAACGTTTACTAATCATTGAAGAGATGAATCCCACCTGTGAATATATCATACAACAGGAAATGTACCTATTTGAAAAAGAGCTTCTTGGTTTAATATTTATCGATAAAAGAGATTTGTTTCTAAATAGTCATTTTGTTAGAACATGCACAATGAAATTGAGTCATAAATCATGGTTAGTAGTCGAGTTTGAAAGATGCTCTGTCTATGTTTTAAAAAAGGATCCACAATTCAATTTCCTACTGGAAATGTGTGTATGGGACCTATTTAAGTTGCTAAGTCCCTTTATTTTATATGTTCATGAGTTCTGCTCTACACACCAAGTATATGTATGTATATGTACAAATGATATTCGTCACTGAAAAATAGATGAATAGAAAGAATGTGGTATGTTTCAAACAAGAAGGCTAGGAATTGCCTGTTTCTCTAAAGTTGTCTTAGTTTTGTGTTTATTCATTGTTGGAGGCTATAATCAGATGAGCATAGAATGGATCACAGTAAACAATGCTGATAGTTTAAGTTCTTGGATTTTATTGCACTTTCTTATCCCACATGATATCTTGTGAATAGTTGAGTCCCTCTTTGTCAAGTTATGTACCCTACCAGTGCCTTTTCACTCCATGGTGTGGGCAGGGGCTTTCACAAGCCATAGGAATATTTTGTAGTTGGGGGCTCTTTGTATTCTGAGTTCTGGGGTTTATCTGTAGATTTTGCTTTCTTTGTAAGAATTAGTTGGATTTTATTTGAAGTACTTTATGAAAAAGTAAAATTGACCTGAGAGCAAATTTTATATGTGGATATCTTCATCACATTCTCTCTGCACTGGGGAGCTTCCAAAATAAGTCCAGAAAATCAGGACTGGTTTTCTTCAAACAGAACTTAGAACCTTCTAACCATTCAGTAAACTCTGGTGAGGTCATGTAAAACAATCTCTGGTGAATTATCAATTTAAAATTGTGTTATTCAAAACGGAGGAAACACTGAGAAGCATATGTTTAACTCCCATGACGATACTGCAAGTTGAAGTAATTTAATATTGTGTCATTAAGTATTGGGAGGAAAATCTGTTCCAGATGTTTATGTGAATAATTCGTTCCACGTGGACTCATATCATTGATGCCACTTATTTTTTAAAATCTTATTATTTAAAAGGGCTAAGAACTTTCATTTGCAACTAGCATTCTCAGCGCTTGTGGAAACATTCTCTCCCGCTAAGTAAAGGTTTATTTGGAGTCGATAATAGATATTTAACCATTCTTTTAAAATGCAGTTTACAATGAGAATTTTTAAAAGGTTTTATTTATTTTTAATATATCTAATTTGCGTACGAGATAATATGGTCTTATTCTGTTTTATATGTAGTTTTCACCTCCACACCTCACATTCATGCATTTTTAAATAGCTATTTTTAGCAGAATGTGTAAACGAAAAAAACATTGATGCATTCAGTGAGAATGCACACAAAATTTTTCATCAGCCTCACACCACACTGTGGTGTAATATTTCTTTCAGAACTTGATAAAATATCATGGCATTGTAACCACCAGACAAAGAGTATACTATTTGCAAAAAATGATGATCCATGTTCTGCCTTCATAATGTCTGGAGAGTTTTGTGTATGTGCTCTGCCGGTTTTAAAGAATCCTGGGTTTAATTTTTTCCACAAAGATGTGAATTGACTCGTGGATTTTTTTTTTCTTTTACTGCTAATGTTGAACCAGCAACTCATGGTTCTTCAAAAGACAATTCGAGCTTAGTTTATTTTTTCCACTATTCCATTCTCCTCTTTCTTTTCTATTTTTCACAGCACCTTCTCTCCACTTCCTGTCTTTTCCAAAGAGCTCATCCTCCATGCCCCGAGCTCCAAATAATTACTCTGTGGCATTTTGTGGACAAAACCCATCTGGGATCCCTGCTGTTGAGGATGGAAAGGAACAACCAAAAGCCATTTGCTAGCAATCATTTTTTTGCCATTTTTCTTGGACTCCAATGTAGGATGACCAAAATTCTAGCATTCCAGGCTCCACAAGTGGGAACCCTTTTGAAATCTGGGGTTAAAAGTTCATTTCATTTAACTTGAAAAGCTTATCAATTGCATGTTGCTGGGATGTATCTGGTGTCTGGTCAATTTTTCTAAGGATAGCTCTTCAATGAGATGACAATATTTTATTTTTCCTTTCTCTTTTCTTCCTCTGCTCTTGCCTTCCATTGTTATGAGGATTGCTGGTTGGAAATACTATGGTTTCCTAGTGCTCTTGTTCTTTGTATTAATTTATTACAATGAGATGTGTGCAATACCAGAGAGGAATTTGCATGAAAAAATTAATTTCATTCCAAGAGATTATTTGTCTGAGTGTTCTACCAGGAATATTATAATTTGAAATTTGTTTTAACTTATTGTCATTATATCAGACTAAGTATTTTCCTTTATACTCCTTAGTGGCCTCCTATTTCTTATCATTGATTATATTAAATTTAACCTAACCCCCCCTTCCCTTCTAAATTTACATTTTCCTTCCATCTGATGTTCATTTCAATTTGTAATTTTAAAATAAAGAGCTTTCTTATAGCTTTAAAAAGCAATTCATTGTTCTCTTTCTTCACATGAGGTGGTTAAGTGATCATATATATAAGTAAAATTCATACATAAAGAAAAAATAATTATTCAAGGAGAGCCAGAAAAATGCCTCTGCTTGGCTGTGTCATCAAAAGGACTGAGAAATGAAGAATTTTATTTTGGTTCTTCTGGGTTTTCTTTCTTTATTATTATATTTTAGGGATATTGAAAAGGTTTAATAATGATTGAAGAGATGAATTCACATCCATGAATATACCATGGGATATTACACATATACCATGGGAATGTACACATTGGATAAACAGGTTTTTGGTTTAATATTTATTAATTAAAGAGCTGTGTTTCAAAATAGTCATTTTCTGAGGAAATGTACAGCCAAGGTTAGTCATAAATCATGGTTAATAGTCGAGTTTGAAAGATGCTCTGGCCAAGTTTTAAAAAATAAGCCACAATTAGGTTGTCTGCTGGAGATGTGTTTATGGGACCCCTTTAAGTTGATATGTCCCTTTATTTTGTAAGTTCATGTGTTTTGCTCGACACACCAATTTTATGTATGTTAATGTACAAATGGTACACGTCACTGAAAAATAGATAAATAGAGAGAGTGTGGTAAGTGTCATACATGAAGGATTCGAATTGCCTATTTCTCTTAAGTTGTCTTAGTTTTGTTTTTATATCATTGTTGGAGGCCATAATCGTGTGTGCATAGAATGGAGCACGGTGCATATGGCTGGTGGATTAGGTTATTGATTTTTATCTCCCAATCTTCTCCCCCATGATATGTTTTGAATAGTTGAGTCCCTCTTTGTAAACTTATGCACACTACCAGTTCCTTTTCACTCCAGCTTGGGGACAGGGGATTTCACAAGCCATAGGAAAATTTTTCAGATAAGAGCTCTTTGTATATTGAGTTCTGGGGTTTATCTGTGGCTTCTGCTTTCTCTGTAAGAATAAGTATGATTTTATTCCAAGTCTTTATTCCTAGAACTTACTGAAAAATTAAAATATGGCATAAAAGTATTGTTTTATATAAGAATACCTGCATCACAATATCTCTGCTTTCCGGACTATCTATATATGTCCAGAAATGCAGGACTATTTTTTTAAAATTGTACCTGGAGCTTTCTAACCATTCAGTAAACCCTGGTGAAGTCATGCAAAATGATCTCCTGTGAATTATCTATTTAAAATTGTGTTAATCAAAAGCAGAGGAAATACATAGATTCAATTCTATTCCTCCCATTATTATTCTCCAAGTTGAAATACTTTGATATTAGTTCATTTACTATATGGAGGAAAGTTTGTTAAAGCTATTTATGTGAAAAATCCATTCAACATGGACTCATATCATTAAAGCCACTTATTATTATAATCTTATTATTTAATCTGGGTAAGAACTTTCATTTTGAATAAGCATTCACAGAATATGTGGGAACATTCTGTCCATCTAAGTAAATGTTTATTTGTAGGCGATCATAGTTATCTAACCATTCTTTTAAAATCAATTTTTGAATGAGAACTTTTAAAAAGCGTTTCTTTAATATTAATATAACAAATTTGCATATGAGAGAATGTCATCCAAACCTGTTTATATCTAGTTTTCACCTCCAAACCCCACATTCATGCATCTTTATATATGTATTTCCTAGTAGAATTTGCAAATGAAAGAAAATATTGATGCTCTTGGTCCGAATCTTCACATAATTTTCCTTCAACATCACAGCACACTGGGTTGCTATATTTCTGACAAATCATGGAAAAATATCTTGCATTTTCCCCCCAGTCACAGATTATACTATATGCAGAAAACTGTTAATCCATGCCCTTCCTTCAACTTGTCTGGAGAGTTGTGTGTATGTGTTCTGTTTATTTTAAAGTCTATAGGCTTTTAATTATTTCCACATAGTCGTGAATTGACTGGTGGACTTTTTTCCTTTTACTGCTAATTTTGAACCAGTACCTCAAGGTTCTTCAAAAGAGAATGCGAAATGATTCTCTTTACTCCAGTATTCCATTCTCCTTCTCTTTATGTTCAATTTTTCACAGTGCCTTCCAACTGGTTGCTGTATTTTCCAAAGAGCACATCCTCCAGCCCTAGCTCCAGATAATTTTCCTGCAGCATTGAATGTACAACACCCTTTTAGGATCCCTGTTGTGGAGAAGGGAAAAAAGCCACACAAGGCCAGTTGCTCATAATTTTTTCTTTGCCATTTTAGCTGGGTCACAAATAAGAGCATGTCCATGTTTGTATCATTCCATGATCCACAAGAGGGAGCCCATTTTAAAATCCTGGGCAAAACTTTCAATTTCATGTTCCTTGAAAATCTTATCCATTGCACTTTGCTAGGATATATCTGGTGTCTGGTGAATTTTGATAGGGATGGCTCTTCATTGAGATGACAATACTTTCTCTTTATTTTCTCAGTTCTTCCTCTGCCCATTGATTCCATTGTTATAAGGATTGCTGGTTGGAAATACTATGGTTTTCCTAGTGTTCTTTTTATGTGTACTAATTATGCACATTATATGTTTGCAATACCAAAGATTAATTAGCAAGAAAAAAAATCATTTCATTCCTAGAGATTATATTTCCTGAGTGTACTACCTGGAATATAATAATTTGAATTATGATTTAATTATTATCATTATATCAGAGTAACTATTTTCCTTTATTGGCATTAGTGCTATACTACCTATTTCTTATCATTGATTATATTAAATCTAACCTAACCTTATATTCCCTTCTAAATTTACATTTTCTTTCAATCTGATGTCCATTTCAATTTATAATTTTAAAATAAAGATCCTTCAAACAGCTTTAAAAAATCCGTTCATTGTTCATGTTCCATGCTCTGCCTTAAGGTGGTAAGTGATCATATATCATTAAAAGTAATTGATAAACCAAAAAATTGCTCAAGGAGAGCCAGAAAAATCCCCTGCTTGTTTGTGTCATCAAAAGGATTTAGAAATGAAGAATTTTTTTTGTTCATTTGATTTTTCTTTCTTTATTATAATTTTTATAGAGATACTGAAAATGTATAATAATATTTGAAGAGATGAATCACATCCATGGATGTACCATACACCAGGAAATGTACATTTTGGATAAACAGGTTATCAGTTTAATATTTATCAATAAAAGAGATGTGTTTTAAAATAGTCACTTAGTGATGACATATACAACCAAGTAGAGTCATACATCATGGTTAATAGTTGAATTTGAAAGATGCTCTGTCCAAGTTTTAAAAAATGAACCACTATTCGATTTCCCACTGGAGATGTGTGTGTGAGACCCATTTAAGTTGCTATGACCCTTTATTCTGTAAGGTAATGAGCTTTGGTCTACACACCAAGTTTATGTAAAAATGATATCCGTCACTGAAAATTAGATTAAGAGAAAGAGTTTGATGACTGTCAAATATGAAGGCTTGGAATTGCCTAATAATCTAATGTTGTCTTTGTTTTGTGTTTATTCACTGAAGCAGGCTCTAATCGTGAGTGCATTGAATGGAGTGCAGTTCACACTGCTGGATGAATTAGTTTCTTATGTAGTGTGACCCATTCTTCTCCCCCATGATATTTTGTGAATAATTGAGTCCCACTTTGTCAACTTATGTACCCTACCAGTGCCAGTTCTCTGCAGGGTGTGGGCAGGGTCTTTTACAAGCCCCAAATTTTTTTTTTTGGTTGGGAGCTTTTTCTATTCTGAGTTCCAGGATTTATCTGTGGATTCTGCTTTCTTTGTAAGAATGGGTTTGATTTTATTCCAAATACTTTCTGGAAAATTAAAATGTGGCATAAGAGTATTGTTTTAAGTATGGATACTTGCATCACATTCTCTCTGCATTTGGGAACTACCCAAATATGTCCAGAAAATCAGGATTGGCTTTCTTGAAACAGAACCTGGAGCCCTCTAACCATTCAGGAAACACTGGTGAAGGAATCTAAAATGATCTATACTGAATTATCCATTTCAAATTGTGTTATTCAAAAGTGGAGTAATCACTGTGAAGCATTTCTTTTCCTCCCATGATTATTTTCCAAGTGGAAGTAGTTTGAAATTATTTCAGTAACTATTAGGAGGAAAATGTCTTCCTGATATTTATGTGAAAAATTCATTCCTCATGAATTCATATCACTGAATCCACTTATTTTTAAATCTAATTATTTAAAGTGCCTAAGATCTTTCATTTGCAATTGGAATTCACAGGGTATGTGGAAACATTCTCTCCCACTATGTAAAGGTTTATTTGTACAGGATAATAGATATTTAACAGTTCTCTTAAAATCCTTTTTCAATGAGAACTTGAGAAAGCTTTTTTTATTTTTAATAAACCAAATTTGCATATATGAGTATATCATCCTAATCTGTTTTTTATCTTGTTTTCAACTCCACAAACCCCCACATTCATGCATGTTTAAATATGTTTTTCTTAGCACAATGTATAAATGAACAAATCATTGATGCACTATTTCAGAATACTCACTCAAATTTCTTTCATCAACACATCATGCTGGGGTGTAATATTTCTTACAGATCATTACAAAATATCATGTCATTGTCATCCCCAGTCACAGATTATAGTAAATGCACAAAATTTTCCATTCTCTGCTTACAGCATGTCTAGAGAATTGTATGTAGGTGTTATGTCTTTTTAGAGTCTCTTTGGTTTTTATTTATTCCACAAAGTTGAGAATTGACTGGTGTATTATTTCCTTTCCCTGCTAATATTGGTCCCACTTCATGGTTCTTCAAAGACAATTCGAGGTTAGTTTTTTTTCTCCAATATTCCATTCTCCTCTCTTTCTTTTCTATTTTTCACAGTGCCTTCTCTCCTGTTGCTATCTTTTCCAAAGATCTCATCCTCCATGCCCAGAACTCCAAATAATTAATCTGTGGCATTTTATGGACAAAACCCCTCTAGGATACCTGCGGTGGAGGAGGGAAGGAAGCCACACAAGGTCAGTTTCTAGGAATCATTTCTTTGCAGTTTTGCCTGGGTAACCAATGACAGGATGACCGTGATTATACCATTGCAAGCACCACAAGTGAGCTTCCTTTTGAAATCCGGGGCAAAAAATTAAATTTCATGTAATTTGTAAAGTTTATCCATTACATTTTGCTGCGATGTATCTGATTTCTGGTGAATTTTGAAAAGGATCGCTCTTGTTTCAGATGACAATACTTTCTAATTTCCTCCTCAGCCCTTGGATTCCATTGTTATGAGGATTGCTGGTTGGAAATACTCTGGTTTCAATAGTGATCATGTTATGTGTACTAATATATGCCAAGGTGTTGTGTGCAATACCAGAGAGGAATTAGCATGAAAAAAAAATTATTTCATTCATTGAGATTTTTTTTCTGAGTGTTCTACCTGGAATAAAATAATTTGAATTTTGATTTAATTTATTATCATTATATCAAACTAATTATTTTCCTTTTAGGCATTAGTGCCATACTATCTATTTCTTATTATTGATTATATCAAATCAAACCTAACCTTCCTTTCCTTTAAAATTTAGATTTTCTTTTATTCTCACTTCCATTTCATTTTGTAGTTTTAAAATAAAGAACTTTTTAACAGCTTTTAACCAGCCATCCATTTTTCTCTTTCTTCACATGAGGTGGTCAGTGAACATATATCAATAAACCTGAAAGATAAATAAAGAAAATTTTCAAGGAGAGCCAGAAATACACCTCTGCTTGGCTCTGTCATCAAAAGGGTTGAGAAGAAAAGAATTTCTTTTTTGTTCATCTGGTTTTTCTTTATTATAATTTCATAGAGATATTGAAAAAGTTTAATAATGTTTGAGGAGAAGAATTCACATCCACGAATATAGTATACATTAGGGAATGGACACATTGGAAAAACAGGTTATCGGTTTTATATTTATCAATGAAAGAGATGTGTTTCAAAATAGTCATTTTGTGAGGATATGTACATCCAAGATGAGTCATACACCACGGTTAATAGACGAGTTTGAAAGATGCTCTGGCCAAGTTTTAAAAAATGTGCCACAATATGATTTCCTGCTGGAGATGTGTGTATGGATCCCCTTTAAGTTGCTATGTCTTTATTTTGTAAGTTCATGAGTTTTGCTATACACACCAAATTTATGTATGTTCATGTACGAATGGTATACATCACTGAAAAATAGATGAAGAGAAAGAATGTGGTAGTGTCAAACATGAAGCCTCGGAATTACCTCTTTCTCTAAATTGTCTTAGTTTTGTGTTCCCTTGTTTTAGGAGGCTGTAATCGTGTGTGCATAGAATGGAGCGTGGTACACACTGCTGGCAGACTAGGTTCTTGTTTTTATCACCCATTCTTCTCCCCCAAGGTATCTTGTGAATGACTGAGTCCTTCTTTGTCAACTTACGTACCCTACCAGTACCTTTTCACTACAGGGTGTAGGCAGGGGCTTCCCAACTCCATATGAATATTTTGTGTTTAGGAGCTCTTTGTATTCTGAGTTCCGGGGTTTATTTGTCTCTTCTGCATTCTTTGTAAGAATGAGGTGGATTTTATTCCAAGTCTTTATTCCAAGAAATTCCTGAAAATTTAAAACGTGGCAATAGAGTATTGTTTTACATTTGGATACCTACATCACATTGTCTCTGCACTCCAGAACTATCCAAATATATCCAGAAAGTCAAGACTGTTTTTTTCAAAACAGTACTTGGAGCCTTCTAACCATTCAGTAAACACTTGTGAAGTCACATAAAATGATCTCCTGTGAATTACTGATTTAAAATTGTGTTAATCAAAAGTGGAGGAAACACTGAGTAGCACTTCTATTTCTCCCTTTACTATTCTCCAAGTTGAAGTAGTTTGATATTATTTCATTAATTATTAGGAGGAAAATCTGTTAAAAATATTTATGTGAAAAATAAGTTCCACACATTCTCATATCATTAAAGCCACTTATTATAATTTTATTATTTAAAGGGGTAAGAACTTTGATTTGGAATTAACATTCACAGTATATGTGGGAACATCCTGTCCCTCTATGTAAACGTTTATTTGTAGATGATCATAGATATTTAACCAATCTTTTAAAATCCATTTTTTCAGTGAGAACTTTAAGATGTGTTTCTTTATTTTTAATATGCCAAATTTGCCTATGAGAGAATATCGTCCAAATTTGCTTTAGATCTAGTTTTCTCCTCCAAACACCCACTTTCATTCATTTTTAAATTTTTTCATGCATTTTAAATATATATCCCTTAGCAAATTGTGTAAATGAACAAACATTGATGCACTCGGTCAGAATCCTTTCACCATTTTCCTTCTGTATCGCATCACCCAGGGGTGTAATATTTCTTACAGATCATGATAAAATATCATGGCATTGTCACCCACAATCAGAGATTATTTTATATGCCCAAAACTGAATATTCATTCCTTCCCTTAAAAATATCTGCACAGTTGTATGTATATATTGTGTTTGTTTTAATGACTCTTGTGTTTTAATGGTTTCCACATAGTCATGAATTTACAGGTGGTTTTTTTTCTTTTACTGCTAATTTTGAATCAGCACCTCAAGTTTGTTCAAAACAGAATTCGAGCTTAGTTTCTTTTCTCCAGTATTCCATTCTCCTTCACTTTTTTTTCTATTTTTCACAATGCCTTCTCACAGTTTGCTGTCTTTTCCAAATAGCTCATCCTCCATGCCCCGAACTCCAAATAATTATTCTGTGCCATTGAATGGACAAAACCCATCTATGATCCCTGTGGTGGAGAAGTGAAGGAAGCCCCACAAGGCCAATTGCTGGTAATTTATTCTTTGCCATTTTTCCTGGGTCACCAATGGCTTCAAGTCCATGATTCTAGCATTCCAGGCTCCACAAGAGGGAGTACTTTCTCAATCTGGGGGAAATTTTTCAATTTCATATTACTTGAAAATCTTATCCATTGCACTTTGCTGGGATGTATCTGTTTTCTGGTGAATTTTGATAAGTATGGCTCTTGATTGAGATGACAATACTTTCTAAGATCTTCCTCAGCCCTTGGATTCCATTGTTATGAGGATTGCTTGTTGAAATTACTATGGTTTTCCTGGTGATCTTGTTATGTGTACTAATTTATTCCAATGAGGTGTGTGCAATATCAGAGAGGAATTTGAATGAAAAAAAATTATTTCATTCCAAGAGATTATTTTGTCTGAGTATTCTACCTGGAATATAATAATTTTAAATTTGTTTTAAGTTATTGTCATTATATCAGATTAAGTATTTTCCTTTATACTCCTTAGTGCCATCCTATTTTCTATCATTGATTATATTAAATTTAACCTAACCTCCGTTTCCCTTCTAAATTTACATTTTCTTTCCTTCCAATGTTCAACTTGTAATTTTAAAATAAAGATCTTTCCTACAGCTTTAAAAAAGCAATTCATTGTTCTCTTTCCTCACATGAGGTGGTAAGTGATCATATATATTAATAAAACCCATAGAAAAAAACAAAAAAAATTGATCAGGCGCGCCAGAAAAAACCCTCTGCTGGCTGTGTCATCAAAGGTCTCAGAAATGAAGAATTTTATTTTTGTTCATCTAGTTTTTCTTTCTTTATTATAATTTTTTAGGGCGATTGGAAAGGTTTAATAATGATTGAAGAGATCAATTCACATTCGTGAATATGCCATACACCAGGGAAAGTACATATTGGAAAAACATGTTTTCAGTTTAATATTTAATATTGTGAGGACATGTATAACCAAGTTGAGTCACACATCATGGTTATTAGTCAGTCTGAAAGATGCTCTGGAGCAGTTTTTTAAAAATGAGCCACAATTCGAATTCCTCCTGGAGATGTGTTTATGGGGCCACTTTATGTTGTTATTTCCCTTTATTTTGTAAGTTCATGACTTTTGCTCTATACACCAATTTTATGTATGTTAATGTACAAATGGTATACGTCACTGAAAAATAGATTAAGAGAGAGAGAGTGTTGAGTGTCAAATTTCATATGAAGTCTTCGCATGAAGCCTTCGAATTCCCTTTTTATCTGAAGTTGTCTTAGTTTTGTGTTTCTTCATTGTTGGAGGATATAATCTCGTGTGCATACAATGGAGCACAGTGCACACAGCTGGTGGATTAGGTTCTTGTTTTTTATCTCCCATTCTTCTCCCCCACAATATGTTGTGAATAGTTGAGTGCCTCTTTGTCAACTTATGAACCCTACCAGTTCCTTTTCAATCTATGCAGTGGGCAGGGGCTTTGACAAGCCGTAGGAAAATTTGGCTGTTAAGAGTTCTTCGTATATTGAGTTCTGGGGTTTATCTGTGGCTTCTGCTTTCTTTGTAAGAATGAGCTTGATTTTATTCCAAGTCTTTATTAAAAGAACTTTCTGAAAAATTAAAATATGGCATAAGAATATTGTTTTATATATGGACACTTGTATCACAATGTCTCTGCATGCTGCAACTACACAAAAATGTCCTGAAAATCAGGATTGGCTTTCTTGAAACAGAACCTGGAGCCCTCTAACCATTCAGGAAACACTGGTGAAGTCATCTAAAACAATCTCCCCTGAATTATCAATTTCAAATTGTGTTATTCAAAAGCAGTCGAAACACTGAGTAGCATTTCTTTCCAACCATGATTATTCTCCTAGTTAAAGTAGTTTAATTTTATTTCAATAACTATTAGGAGGAAAATGTCTTCCAGATATTTATGTGAAAATTTAATTCCACGAGAATTCCTATCACAGAACCCACTTATCTTTAAAATCTTCTTATTTAAAGGGCCTAAGAACTTTCATTTAGAATTGGCATTTACAGGGTATGTGGAAATATTCTCTCCCACTCTGTAAAGGTTTATTTGTAGAGGATAATAGATATTTTAAAATTCTCTTAAAATACTTTTTCAATGAGAACTTTTAAAATGTTTTTGTTTATTTTTAATATTCCAAATTTTTGTATGACAGAATACCATCCTAAAATGTTTTATACCAGGTTTTCACCTCCAAAACAGACTTTCATGCATTTTTAAATATGTTTTTCTTAGCAGAATGTCTAAATGAACAAAATATTGATGTACTCATTCAGAATACTCACATCATTTTCCTTCGGGATCACACCACCCTGGGCTGCAATATTTCTTACAGATCATTACAAAATATCATGTCATTGTCAACCCCAGTCACAGTCTATACTATACGCACAAAACTGATTGTCCATGCCCTGCCTACAGCATGTCTAGAGAGTTGTATGTATGTGTTGTGTCTGTTTTAAAGACTCTTTGGTTTTAATTTATTCCACAATGTTGAGAATTGCCTGGTGGATTTTTTTCCTTTTACTGGTAATATTGATCCAGAACTTCATGGTTCTTCAAAAGAAATTCGAGGTAAGTTTCTTTCCTCCATTATTCCATTCTCCTTCTCATTCTTTTCTATTTTTCACAGTGCCTCTCTCCAGTTGCTGTCTTTTCTAAAGAGCTCTTCATCCATGCCCGGAGCTCCAAATAATTAATTGGTGGCATTGTATGGACAAAACCCCTTTAGTATACCTTCAGTGGAGGAGGAAGGAAGCCCGACAAGGTCAGTTTCTAAGAATCATTCCTTTGCAGGTTGTCCTGGGTCACCAATGACAAGATGACCATGATTCTGACATTCCAGGCTCCACAAGTGAGCATCCTTTTGAAATCGGGGCAAAGGGTACAATTTCATGTTACTTGAAAATTTATCCATTGCACTTTGCTGTGATGTATCTGTTGTCTGGTGAGTTTTGATAAGGATGGGTCTTGATTAAGATGACAATTCTTTCTTATTTCTTCCTCAGCCATTGGATTCCATTGTTCTGAGGATTGCTGGTTGGAAATATTATGGTTTCCATAGTGATCTTGTTATGTGTACTAATATATGCCAATGAAATGTGTGCAATACCAGAAAGGAATTAGCGTGAAAAAAAATTATTTCATTCATTGAGATTTTTTTTTCTGAATGTTCAACCTGGAAAAAAATAATTTGAATTTTGATTTAATTTATTGTTCTTATATCAAACAAATTATTTTTCTTTTAAGCATTAGGTGCCATACTATCTATTTAGCATTGATTATATTAAATAAAACCTAAACTTGTTTTCCATTAAAATTTATAATTTCTTTCATTCTCATGTCCATTTCAATTTGTAGTTTTAAAATAAAGACCTTTTTAACAGCTTTAAAAAAGCCATTCATTTTTCACTTCCTTCATGTGAGGTAATAAGTGATCATATATCTATAACCCTGAAAGAGAAAAGAAAATAAAATTTTCAAGGAGAGCCAAAAATACATCCCTGCTTGTCTGTGTCATTAAAAGGATTGAGAAGACAAGAATTACTATATTGCTCATCTGGTTTTTCTTTCTTTATTATAATTTCATAGAGATATTGAAAAGGTTTAATAATGATTGAAGAGAAGAATTCATATCCGTGAATATACCATAAACCAGGGAATGCACAGATTGGAAAAACAGGTTATCAGTTTTATATTTTCAATAAAAGATGTGTGTTTCTAAATAGTCATTTTTGAGGACCTGTACACCCAAGGTGAGTCATACATCATTGTTAGTAGTTGAGTTTGAAAGATGGTCTGGCCAAGTTTTTAAAAATGATCCACAATACGATTTTCTGCTGTAGATGTGTGTATGGGACTCCTTTAAGTTGCTATGTCCCTTTATTTTGTAAGTTCATGAGTTTTCTCGACACACCTAATTTATGAATGTTCATGTACGAATGGTATCCATCACTAAAAAATAGATTAAGAGAAAGAGTGTGGTAGTGTCAAACATGAAGGGCTCGGAATTGCCTATTACTCTAAAGTTGTCTTAGTAATGTGTTTATTCATTGTTGGAGGCTATAGTCAAGAGTGCATAGAATGGAGTAGAGTTCACACTGCTGGATGGATTAGATTCTTATGTTTTTTGACCCATTCTTCACCCATTATATCTCGTGAATAAGTGAATCCCTCTTTGTCAATTTATATATGCTACCAATGCCTTTTCACTCTATGGTGTGGGCAGGGGCTTGCAAAAGTCATAGGAAAATTTTGCTATTCAGATCTCTTTGTATTTTGAATTCAAGTGTTTTGTCTGTGGTTTCTGCTTTCTTTGTAAAAATGAGTTTGATTTTATTTCAAATGCTTTATGAAAAATTAAAATGTGGCATAAGAGTACTGTTTTATATATGGATACCTGCACCACATTCTCTCTGCACTCAGGAACCACCAAAATATGTCCAGAAAATCAAGAATGGTTTTCTTGAAACCAAACCTGGAGCCTTACAACCACTTACTAAACAGTGGTAAAATCATGTACAATGATCTCCTAGAATTTACTATTTAAAATTATGTTATTCAAAAGCAGAGGAAATATTGAAAATCATTTTTCCTCCCTTGACAGTTTTCCAAGTTGAAGTAGTTTAATATGATTTCAATAAATATTAAGAGGAAAATCTCTTACAGATATTTATGTGAAAAATTCGTTCCATGAGAATTCATATCACTGAACATACTTATTTTTAAAATCTTATTATTTACAATTGGCATTCACCGAGTATGTGAAAGCATTCTCTCCCACTAAGTAAATGTTTATTTGTAGAGGATAATAGATATTTAATGATTCTTTTAAAATCATTTTCCAATAAGAACATTAAAAAAGTTTTTTAAAAATTTTCAATGTACCATATTTGCGTATGAGAGAATATCATTCTAATCTGTTTTATGTCTGCTTTTCACCTCCAATCCCCCACATTCATGCATTTATAAATATGTATTTCTTAGCAGAATATGTAAATGATCAAAACATTGATACAGTCTTTTAGAATACTGACAACGTTTCCCTTCAGCATCACACCACACTGGGGTGTAATATTTCTTAAAGATCATTCCAAAATATCATGTCATTTTCATCCCCAGTCACAGACCATACTATATGCACAAAACTGATTATCCATGACCTGCATGCAGCATGTCTAGAGAGTTGTATTTGTGCATTGTTTGTGTTTTAAAGACTCTTTGGTTTTGATTTATTACACAAATTTGAGAATTGCCTTGTGATTTTTTTTCCTTTTACTGCTAATATTGAACCAGATCTTCCTGGTTCTTCAAGAGAGAATTCGAGGTTAGATTCTTTTCTCCATTAGTCCATTCTCCTTTTCTTTCTTTTCTATCTTCATAGTGCCTCTCTCCAGTTGTTCTAGTTTGTGTGTGTGGAGGAGGGAAGGAAGCCACACAAGTTCAGTTTCTAGGAATCATATCTTTTGAGCTTTTCCTGCGTCACCAAAGGCAGGATGATGGTGATTCTGGTATTTCAGTCTTCAAAAGTGGGAGCCCTTTTGAAACACGGGGTAAAAAGTTCAATTTCTTGTTACTTGAAAAACTTATGCATTGCATTTTGCTGGGAGGTAACTGGTGTTTGGTGAATTTTGATAAGAATGGTTCTACATTGGGATGACAATATTTTCTCAATCTTTTCTCATTTCTTCCTCTGCCCTTAGACTCCATTGTTATAAAGATTGCTGGTTGGAAATACTGTGGCTTTCCCAGGGCTCTTGTTATGTGTCTTAATTTATGCCAAAGAGATGTTTGCAATAACAGAGAGGAATTAACATGAAAAAAAATTATTTCATTCCTAGAGATTATTTTGTTTGAGTGTTCTACCTGGGACATAATAATTTGAATTTTCTTTCAATTTGTTGTCATTATATCACACTAATTATTTTCTTTGAGACGTTAGTGCCATAGTATGTATTTCTTATCATTGATTAATTTAAATCTAAACTAACCTTATATTCTCTTCTAAATTTACATTTTCTTTCAATTTGATGTCCATTTCAATTTTTACTTTTAAAACAAAGACTTTTTCAACAGCTTTAAAAAAGCCATTCATTGTTCACTTTCTTCTCATGATATAGTAAGTGAACTTATATCAAAGAAACTGTTAGATAAACAACAAAAAAAAATGGTTCAAGTACAGCCAGAAATACACCTCTGCTTGTCTGTGTCATCAAAAGGATTGATAAGTGAAGAATTTCTTTTTTGCTCATCTGGTTTTCCATTCCTTACTATAAGTTTTATAATGATGTGGAAAAAGTTTAATAATTAATGAAGAGATGAATTCACATCCCTGAATATACCATACACCAGGGAAAGTACATATTTGAAAAACAGTTTATCAATTTAATATATATCAATAAAAGAGATGTGTTTCAAATTGTCATTTTTTGAGGACACCTACACCCAGGGTGACTCATACATCATAGTTAGCAGTCGAGTTTGAAAGATGGTCTGGTAAAGATTAAAAAAATGACCCAGAATTCATTCTCCTGCTGTAGATGTGTGTATGGGACCCCTTAAAGTTGCTATGTCCCTTTATTTTGAAAGGTCATGCATTTTGCTCTATACACCAAGTTTGTGTATGCTCATATAGCATTTATATATGTCACTAAAAAGAGATTAAAAGAAAGATTGTGGTGAATGTGAAACATGAAGTCTTGGGAGGCCTATTTCTGTAAAGTTGTTTTAGTTTTGTACTTCTTCATTTTTGGAGACTATAATCGCGTGTGCATAGAATGTAGCGTGGTGTACACTGGTGGATGGATTAGTTTCTTGTGTTTCCTGATGCATTTCTCTCCCACATGATATCATGTCAATAGTTGAGTCCCTCTTCTTTAACTTATGTAGCCTACCAGTGCCTTTTCACTCCAGGGTGTGGGCAGGGGCTTTCAATACCCATAGGAATATTTTGCAGTTGGGAGCTCTTTGTATTCTGAGTTCCACAGTTTATCTATGAATTCTGCTTTCTTTGTAAGAATGAGATTGATTTTATGAGAAGTACTTTCTGAAAAACTAAAATGTGGCATGACAATATTTTCTTATATATGGAAACCTGCATCACATTCCCTTCACTGTGTAACAACCCAAATATGTCCAGAAAATCAGGACTGGTTTTCTTGAAACAGAAACTGAAGCCTTATAGCCATTCAGTAAACACTGGTGAAATCATGTAAAACGTCCTACAGTGAATTATCAATTTAAAAATATGTTGTTCAAAAGAGGAATAAACACTGAGAAGCTTAATTTTCCTCCTATAACCATTGTCAGAGTTGAAGTAGTTTAATATTGTTTCATTAACTATTGCGAGGGAAATGTCTTCCAGATATTTATGTGAAAAATTTGTTCCATGCACACTCATATATCATTGAAACCACTTATTTTTAAAATCGTATTATTTAAAGTGCAAGGAACATTCATTTACAGTTAGCATTCTCAGAGTATGTGGAACCATTCTCTCCCTCTAAGTAAAGGTTTATTTGTGGAAGATAGTAGATATTTAAACATTCTTTTAAAATCCATTTTTCAATGAGAACTTTTAAAAAGTTTTTCTTTATTTTTAATATACAAAATTTGCCTATGAGAGAATGTCATCCTACTATGTTTTATATCTAGTTTTCACATCAAAGCCCCCTCATTCATGCATTTCTAAATAAGGATTTCTTAGCAGAATGTGTAAATGAACAAAACATTGATGCACCTGGGCAGAAAACTTACCAATTTCCTTCAGCATCACATGACACTGAGGTATAATATTTCTTATAAAACTTGATAAAATTTCATGGCATTGTCACCCCCAGTCACAGAGTATGCTATATGAACAAAACCGATTATCCAGGCCCTGCCTTCATCATGTCTGGAGAGTTGTGTGTATGTGTTGTGTCTCTTTTAAAGTCTCTTGGGTTTTAAATTTTTCCACAATGTCCTGAATTGACTGTTGGATTTTTTCCCTTTTACTGCTAATTTTGAACTAGCACCTCATGGTTCTTCAAAAGAGAATTCAAACTTAGTTTCTTTTCTGAATTATTCCACTCTCCTTCTCTTTCTTTTCAATTTTCCACAGTGCCTTCTCTTCAGTTGCTGTCCATTAAAAAGAGCTCATCCTACATGGCCCTAGCTCCAAAAAAATTTCTCTGCATCATTGTATGCACAAAACCCATCTAGGAACCTTGTGTTGGAGTAGGGAAAGAAGCCACACATGGCCCGTTGCAAGGAATAATTTATTCATCATTTTCCTTGGGTCACCAATGGCAGGATGACCATGATTCTGGTGTTTCAGATTTCAGTAGTGGGAGTGCTTTTGAAATATTGGGGAAAAACTTCAATTTCTTGTTACTTGGAAAGCTTATACTTTTCACTTCCTAGGATGTAACTGGTGTCTGGTGAATTTTCATAAGGATGGCTCTATATTGGGATGAAACAATTTTCTCATTCTTTTTCATTTCTTCCTATGCCCTTGGATTCCATTGCTATGAGGATTGCTGGTTGGAAATTCTATGGTTTTCCTTGTGATCTTGCTATGTGTCGTAATTTATTCCAATGAGATGTGTGCAATACCAAAGAGGAAGTAGAATGAAAAAAATATTTCATTCTTAGAGATTATTTTTTCTGAGTGTTCTATCTGGGATATAATAATTTGAATTTTGTTTCAATTTATTGTCATTATCACACTCTAATTATTTTCCTTTATAGGTGTTAGTGCCATACTATCTCTTTCTTATCATAAATTATATTAAATCTAACCTAACCTTATGTTCTCTTCTAAATTTACATTTTCTTCCAATCTGATGTCCACTTCAATTTATAATTTTAAAATAAAGACATTTTCAACCGGTGTAAAAAGGCCATTCATTGTTCACTTTCATCACAAGACATAGTAAGTGATGATATATAAATTAAATGTATAGATAAACAAAAAAAATTGTTCAATGAGAGTCAGAAATTCAGCTCTGCTTGGCTGTCTCATCAAGATAATTGAGAAATGAAGAATTATATTTTGTTCATCTAGTTTCCCTTTCTTTGTTATAATTTTCATAGAGATATTTAAAATGTTTAATAATGATTGAAAAGATGATTCATATCCATGAATATACCATACACCACGGAATGTACACATAGGAAAACGAGTTATTGGTTTAATATTTATCAATAAAAATGATGTGTTTTAATTTTCTGAGGACCTGTACTCCCAAGCTGATTCATAGATCATAGTTAGTAGTCCAGTTTGAAAGATGCCCTTGCCAACTCTTTAAAAATGAGCCACAATTCGATTTCCTGCTGGAGATGTGTGTATGGGACCCCTTTAAATTATTCTGTCACTTTACTATGTAAGGACATGAGTATTAGTCTGCACACCAAGTTTATGTATGTTCATGTATGAATGATATACATCACTGAATAATGGATTAAGAGAAAGCGTGTGGTGATTTTCAAATATGAAATCTTGGAATTGCCTATTTCTCTCAAGTTGTATTAGTTTTGTGTTTCTTCATTGTTGGAGGATATAATCATGTGTGCATAGATGGAGCACGGTGTATACTACAGGATGGATTAGGTTCTTGTGTTTTATGACCCATTCTCTCCCCCGTGATATCTAGTGAATAGATGAGTCCTTCCATGTCAACTTTTGTACACTACCAGTGCCTTTTAACCCAAGGGTGTGGGCAGTAGGTTTCACAAGCCATAGGAAAATTTTGTAGTTGGGAGCTCTTTGTATTCTGAGTTCCATGGTTTATCTATGGATTCTGCTTTCTTTGTAAAAATGAGTTTGGTTTTATTAAAACTACATTGTGAAAAAATAAAATGTGGCATGACAGCACTTTTTTGTATATGGATACCTACCTTATGTTCCCTCAGCACTGGGGAACTATGCAAATATGTCCAGAAAATCAGGACTGGTTTTCTTGAAACAGAACCTGGAGCCTTTGAACCATTCAGTAAACACTGTTGAAGTCATGTAAATGATCTCCTGTGAATTATCATTTTAAAATTGTGTTATTCAAAACAGAGTAAATTCTGAGAAGAATTTCTTTTCCTCCAATGAGTATTGTTCAAGTTGAAGTAGTTTAATATTTTTTCATTATGTATTGGGAGGAAAATCTGTTCCAGATGTTTATGTGAATAATTCATTCCACGTGGACTCATATCATTGAAGACACTTATTCTTAAAATCTTATTATTTAAAAGGGCTAAGAAATTTCAATTGCAATTAGAATTCTCAGGGCATGTGGAAACGTTCTATCCCTCTAAGTAAAGGTTTATTTGTAGTCCATAATAGATATTTAACCATTCTTTTACAATGAAATTTTCAATGATTACTTTTTAAAAGTTTTTTCTTTATTTTTATTGTATATGAGAAAATATCATTTTAATCTGTTTTATATCTAGTTTTCACCTCCAAACCCCACATTCATGCATTTTAAAATAGGTATTTTTTAGCAGAATATGTAATTGAACAAAACATTGATGAATTTGGTGAGAATACACACATTTTTTTTTCATACTAACACCACACTGGGGTGTAATATTTCTTACCAAACTTGATAAAATATCATGGCATTGTAACAACCATTCAAAGAGTATACTATATACACAAAACTGATGATCCATGCCCTGCCTTCACCATGTCTGTAGAGGTTTGTGTATGTGCTCTGTCTGTTTTAAAGACTCTTGGGTTTTAATTTTTTCCAGAAAGACATGAATTGACTGGTGACTTTTTTCCTTTTACTGCTAAATTTGAACCAGCTACTCATGGTTCTTAAAAAGAGAATTCGAGCATAGTTTATTTTTTCCACTATCAATTCTCCTTCTCTTTCTCTTCAATTTTTCACAGCACCTTCTCTCCTCTTGTTGTCCTATTGAAACAGCTCATCCTCCATGCCCCAAGCTCCAAATAATTACTCTGCAGCATTGTATTTACAAAACCCATCTAGGATCCCTGCCCTTGAGGATGGAAATGAGCCCCACAAAGCCATTTGCTAGCAATCAAATTTTTGCCATTTTTCTTTGGAGACCAATTGTAGGAGGACCGTGATTCTAGCATTCCAGGCTCCACAATTGGGAGCCCCTTTGAAATTTGGGTTAAAACGTTCATTTTACTTGAAAATTTTATCCATTGCACACTGCTGGGATGTATCTGGTGTCTGGTGAATTTTTCTAAGGATGGCTCTTCATTGAAATGACAATACTTTATTATACTTTTCTCATTTCTTCCTCTGCCCTTTCAATCAATTGTTATGAGATTTACTGGTTGGAAATACTATGGCTTTCCTAGTGCTCTTGTTATGTGTTCTAATTTATTCCAATGAAATGTGTGCAATACCAAAGAAGAATTAGAATGAAAATAAAATCTTATTTCATTCCTAGAGATTATTTGGTCTGTTTGTTCTCACTAAAATATAATAATTGGAATTGTGTTTTAATTTAATGTCTTTATATCAGAGTAATTATTTTCCTTTATAGGCATTAGTGCCATAATATCTATTTCTTAGCATTGATTATATTGAATCTGACCTAACCTTACATTCCCTTCTAATTTTCATCTTCTTTCAATCTGATGTCCAATTCAATTTGTAATTTTAAAATAAAGACCTTTTCAAACCTTTAAAAAAGCCATTCATTGTTCACTTTTTTCACATGAGGTTGTAAGTGGTCATGTATCAATTAAACTGATAGATAAAGAAAAAATATTGCTCACTGAGAGCCAGAAAATTGACTCTCTTTGGCTGTGTCATCAAAATGATTGTGAAGTGAAGAATATCATTTTTGTTCATCTGAATTTTGTTTTGTTAATATAAAATTTTTATAAAGATATTGAAAAGGTTTAATAATGATTGAAGAGATGAATTCACATGCATGAATATACCATACACCAGGGAATGTACACATCAGAAAAACAGTTTATTGGTTTAATATTTATCAATAAAGAAATGTGTTTCAAAATAGTCATTTTGTGAGGAAATGTACACCCAAGGTCAGTCATACATCATGGTTAGTAGTCGAGTTTTAAAGATGCTCTGGCCAAGATTTTAAAAATAAAGCACAATTTAATTTCCTGTTGTAGATATGTGTATAGGGAACCCTTTAACTTGCTATGTCCCTTTATTTTGTAAGGTCATTATTTTTTCTCTAAACTCAAAGTATATGCATGTTCATGTTTGAATGAGATTCAACACCGAAAAACGGATTAGAGAAAGAGTGTGTTGTGTGTCAAATCTGAAGGCTTAAAATTGCCTATTTCTCTAAAGTTGTGTTTTTTCATTGTTGGAGGCTATAATCCCGGTTGCATAGAATGGAGCACGGTGGACAATGCTGGATGGATCAGGTTCTTGTGTTTTATGAGCATTAACCTACCCCACCATATCTTGGGAATAGTTGAGTCCTTCTTTTTCAACTTATGTACACTACCAGTGCATGTACTCTTCAGGGTATGGGCAGAGGATTTCATGAGCCATATGAAAATTTTGTGGGGAGGAGGTTTTTTATTCTGAGTTCTGGGGTTTATCTGTGGATTCTGCTTTCTTTGTTAGAATGAGTTTGATTTTATTCCAAATACTCTCTGAAAAATTAAAATGTGGCATAAGAGCATTGTTTTATATATGAATACCTGCATCACATACTCTCTGCACTCGGGAATACTCAAATATTTCCAGGAAATCTGTACTGGTTTTCTTGAAACTGGTCCTGCATCTTTCTAACCACTCAGTAAACACTTGGGAATTCAAGTAAAACATTTTCCTGCTGATTATTAATTTAAAAATATGTTAGTCAAAAGCGTAGGAATCACTGGGAAGCCTTTCATTTCCTCCCATTTCATTTCTCCAATTTGAAAAAAAAATAATATTATTTCATTAACTGTTAGAAGGAAAAGCTGTTCCCGATATTTATTTGAAAAATTTGTTCCACATGAGCTCATATCATTGAAGACACTTATTTTAAAATCATATTATTTAAAAGGGCTAAGAACATTCATTTCCAATTAGCATTCACAGGGTATGTGGAAACATTCTTTCCATCTTAGTAAAGGTTTATTTGTAGGCAATAATAGATATTTAACCATTCTTTTGAAATCCATTTTTCAACTAGAACTTATTTAAGTTTTTATTTTTTTATATACCAAATTTGTGCATGAGAGAATATTGTCCTAATCTCGTTTATATCGAGTTTTCACCTCCAAACGCCCACATTCATGCATTTTTTGATTTGTATTTCCTAGCAGAATGTGTATTCCAACAAAAGTTTGATGCACTCGGTCAGAATACTCACACCATTTTCCTTCATCATCACACCACACTGGGGTGTAATATTTCTTATAGAACCTGATTAAATATCATGTCATTGTCACCCCCGGTTATGGAGTATACTATATGCACAAAACTGATAATCAGTGCCCTGCCTTCAAGATGTCTGGAGAGTTGTGTGTATGAGTTGTGTCTGTTTTAAAGACTCTTGTGTTTTAATTGTTTCCACATAGTCATGAATTGATTTGTGGATTTTTTTCCTTTTTCTGCTAATTTTGAACCAGCACCTTAAGGTCCTTCACTAGAGAATTCAAGCTTAGTTTCTTTTCTCTGCTATTGCATTCTCCTTCACTTTATTTTCTATTTTGCACAGTGAATTCTCTCCACTTGCTGTATTTGCAAAAAGCTCATCCTCTATGCCCCTTGCTCAAAATAATTAGTCTGCAGCCTTGTATGGACAAAAACCATCTAGGATTCCTGTGGTGGAGGAAGGAAAGAAGCCACACGAGGTCAGTTGCTAGGAGTCATATTTTTGCAATTTCTCCTGGGTCACCAAAGGCAGGATGATGTTGATTCTAGCTTTCCCATCTCCACAAGTGGGATCCCTTTTGAAATCCAGGGCAAAAATTTCAATTTCATGTTACTTGAAAAGCTTATCCATTACACTTTCACGGATGGATCTGGTGTCTGGTGAATTTTCATAAGGATGGCTTTTCATTTAGATGACAATATTTTCTCATTCTCTTCTATATTCTGCCTCTGTCCAAGGGTCCCATTGTTATGAGGATTGCCAGTTGGAAATATTATCCTTTGCTTAGTGATCTTGTTATGTGTCCTATTTTCTGACTATGAGATATGTGCAACACCAAAGAAGAATTAGCATGAAAAAAAAGTTATTTCATTCATTGAGATTTTTTATTCTGAGTGTTCTACCTGGAATATAATAATTTGAATTTTGATTTAATTTATTTTCTTTATATCAAATTTATTACTTTCCTTTTAGACCTTAGTGTCATACTGTTTCTTAACATTGATTATATTAAATCAGACCTCACCTTAATTTCCTTTCAAAATTTACATTTTCTTTCATTCTGATGTCCATTTCAATTTGTTGTTTTAAAATAAAGACATTTTCAACACCTTCACATGAGGTGGTAAGTGATCATATATCAGTAAAACAGAGAGATAACAAAAGTAAAATTTTCAAGGAGAGCCAAAAATACACCTCTGCTTGACTGTGTCATCAAAAGAATTTAGAAGTGAAGAATTTTTTTTTGTTCATCTGGTTTTTCTTTCTTTATTATAATTTCAAAGAGATATTGAAAAGATTTTATAGTGATTGAAGAGATGGATCAAATCCGTGAATATGCCATACACCAGGGAATGTAAACATTTGAAAAATGTCTTATCTGTCTAATATTTACCAATAAAAGAGATATGTTTCAAAATATTCAATTTGTGAGGACATTTACACACAAGGTGAGTCATACATCAAGGTTAGTACTTGATTTTGAAAGATACTCTGGAAAAAATTTTTAAAAATGAACAACAATTCCATTTCCTGCTGGATTTGTGTGTATGGGACCCCTTTAAGTGGCTATGTCCCTTTATTTTGTAAGGTCATGAGATATGTTCGACACAGCCAGTTTATATATGTTCATGTACGAATGATATATGTCACTGAACAATAGATTACGGGAAAGAGTTTATTGAGTGTCAAACATGAAATCTTGGAATTGCCTATTTCTCTAAGGTGTCTTAGTTTTTATATTCTTCATTGTTGGAGCCTATAATCACATGTTCTTAGAATGGAGTGCCGAGCTCAATGCTGATGGATTAGGTTCTTGTATTTTATGACCCATTCATCTCCCCTGTGATATCTTGTGAATAATTGAGTCCCTTTTTATCAATTAATTTATACTATCAGTGCCTTTTCTTTCCAGGGTGTGGGCAGGAGCTTTCACAAGCCATAGGAAAATTTTGCAGTTGGGAGCTCTTTATCTGTGGATTATCCTTTCTTTGTAAGAATGACTTTAATTTAATTCCAAGTACGTTCTGAAAAATTTAAATGTGGCATAAGAGTATTGTATATGGATACGTGCATCACATATTTACTCCCCTCGGGAACGAACCAAATATTTACAGAAAATCAGGACTGGTTTTCTTGAAACAGAACCTGGAGCCCTCTAACCATTCAGTAAACACTTGTGTAGTCATGTAAAACTATCTCCTGTATATTATCAATTTAAAATTGTGTTATTCTAAAGCGGAGGAAACACTGAGAAGCATTACTTTTCCTCCCATGACTATTCTCCAAGTTGAAGTAGTTTAATATTATTTCATTAACTATTAGGTGGAAATCTGTTCCAAATACTTATGTGACAAATTCGTTCCACCTGGACTCATATCAAGTAAGTCACTTATTATTTTAAAATCTTATTATTTAAAAGATCTAAGAACTATCATTTGCAATTAGCATTCACAGGGTATGTGCAAACATTCTTTCCCTCTAAGTAAAAATTTACCTGTAGGTGATAATTAATATTTAAAGATTTTTAAAAATCTATTTTTCAATGAGGACTTTAAAAATGTTTTTCGTTATTTTTAATATACCAAATTTGTGTATGAGAGAATATCATCCTAATCTGCTTTATATCTGACTTTCACCTCCAAACCCCCACATTCATACATTTTAAATATGTATTTCTTAGCAGAATGTGTAAAGAACAATTATGGATGCACTCGGTCAGAATCCTCACACCATTTTTCTTCAGTATCACACCACCCAGTGGTGTAATATTTCTTGCAGATAATGATAAAATATCATGGCATTGTCCCCCCCCCCAGTCAGAGACTATACTATAGGCACAAAACTGATTATCATTGCCCTTTCTTTTCCATTTTTCATACTGACTTCCCTCCAGTTGCTGTCTCTTCCAAAGAGTTCATGCTCCATTCCCTGAGCTCCAAGTAATTATTCTGTGGCATTGAATGGACAAAACCCATCTAGGATCCCTGTGGTGGAGTAGGGAAAGAAGCCACATAAGTGCAGTTGCTCATAGTTTATTCTTTGCCATTTTTCCTGGGACACAAATGGCAGCATGTCCATGATTCTAACATTCCAGGCTCCACAAGAGGGAGCCATTTTTAAATCTGGGGCAAAAATTTCAATTTCATGTTACTTCCAAACTTATCTATTGCACTTTGCTGGGATATATCTGGGGTCTGGTGGATTTTGATAGGGATGGCTCTTCATTGAGTAGACAATACTTTCTCATTCTTTTCTCTCATCTTCCTCTGCCCTTGGATTCCATTGTTATGAATGTTGCTGGTTGGAAATACTATGGTTTTCCTAGTGATTTATTTTGTGTATTAGTTTCTGCCAATGAGATGTGTGCAATACCAAAGAGGAATTATCATGAAAAAAAATTATTTCATTCCAAGAGAATATTTTGTCTGAGTGTTCTACCTGGAATAAAATAATTAGAAAAAAATATTAATTATTTTCTTTATATTAGACTGAGTATATTCCTTTATATGTGATAGCACTATAATATATATTTCTAATCATTGATTATATTTAATTTAACCTAACCTCACATTCCCTTCTAAATTTACATTTTTTTTATATCTGATGTCTATTTCAATTTGTAATTTTCAAATAAAGACCTTATCAGCATCTTTCAAAAACCATTCATTGTTCACTTTCTTCATATGAGGTGGTAAGTGATCATATATATTAATAAAACTGTTAGAGAAACAAAAATATATTGTTAAAGGAGAGCCAGAAAAACACTTATGCTTGGCTGTGTCATCAAAAGAATTGAGAAGGGAAGAATTTCATTTTTGTTCATCTCATTTTTCTTTCTTTATTATAATATTTTTTAGAGATATTGAAAAGTTTTAAAAATGATTGAAGACATGAATTCACATCTGTGAATATACCGTGCACCAGGGAATGTGCCCATAGGAAAACAGCTTATTGGTTTAATATTTATTATAAAAAATTCATGTATTTCAAAAGAGTTATTTTGTGAAAACATGTACAACCAAAGTGAGTCATGAATCATGGTTAGGAGCTGAGTTTGAAAGATGCTCTTGCCAAGTTTTTAAAAATGAGCCAGAAATCGATTTCCTGCTTGAGATGTGTGTACTGGACACCTTTAAGATGCTATGTCCCTATATTTTGTAAGGTCATGAATTTTGCTCTACACACCAAGTTTTTGTATGTACATGTATGAATGATATCCGTCAATGAAAAAGAGATTAGTGAGTGTGATGAGTGTCAAACATGAAGGCTTGGAAACCTTATTTCTATAAGATGCCTTAGTTTTTGTTTCTTCAATGTGTCAGGCTACAATTGTGTGTCCATAAAATGGAACACCATGCACACTGCTGGATCGATAATGTTTTTTGTTTTATGACACAATTCTCTCCCAAATTATATCTTGTGTTTAGTTGAGTCCCTCTTTGTTTATTTATGTACACTACAAGTTCCTTTTCTCTCCAGGGTTTGGGCAGGGATTTTCACAAGCCATAGGAAAATATTGCGGTTGGGACCTCTTTGTGTTCTCAGTTCTGAGGTTTATCTGTGGATTCTACTTCCTTTGTAAGACTGATTGTGATTTTATTTCAAGTATTTTCTGAAAAATTAAAATATTGCATAAGGGCATGGTTTCATATATTGATACCTGCATCACATTCTCTCCACACTCGGGAAATAACAATATATGTCCAGAAAATCAGGAATGGTTTATATGTATCACAATCTGGATCTTTCTAACCATTCAGTAAACACTGGTGAAGACATGTAAAACGGTCTTATATGAATTATTAATTTAAATTGTGATCTTCACAAGTGGAGGAAACACTGAGAAACATTTCTTTTCTTCCACTTTCATTTCTCCAAGTTCAAGTAGTTTAATATTATTTCATTAACTAATAGGAAGTAAATCAGTTCATGATATTTATGTGAAAATTTGTTACACATGAACTCATGTCATTGAAGCCACTTTTTAAAAAGTCTTATAATTTAAAAGGGCTAAGAACTTTCATTTACAATTAACATTCACAGGTTATGTGGAAACATTCTCTCCCTCTAAGTAAAGTTTTATTTGTCGACAATATATATTTAACCATTCCGTTAAAATCTATTTTTCAGGGAGAACTTTTAAAACGTTTTCCTTTACTTTTAATATACTAAATGTGATTATGAGAGTATATCATCCTAATCTGTTTTATATCTAGTTCTCACTTTCAAACACCCCCATACACACATTTTTTAATATGTATTTCTTAGCATAATTTGTAGATGGACAAAACATTGATGCACTTCATCAGAATACTCACACCAATTCCTTCAGCATCAGAGTGCACTGAGTTCAAATATTTCTTACAGATCATGATAAAATATCATGGCATTGTCACTCCCCTTCACAGACTATACTATATGCACAAAACTGATTATCCATGCCCAACCTTCAACATGTCTGGAGAGTTGTGTATGTGTTGTGTCTGTTTTAAAATCTCTTGGGTTTTAATTTTTTCCACATAGTCGTGAATTGAGTGGTGGATTTTTTTCATCTTACTGCTAATTTTGAACCAGCACCTCATGGTTCTTCAAAAGAGAATTCGAGCTTAGTTTCTTTTCTCCCTTATTCCATTCTCCTTCTCTTTCTTTTTGATTTTTCAGAGTTCCTCTTTCCAGTTGCTGTCTTTTCTAAAGAACTCATCCCCCATGCAGTGAGCTCCAAATAATTACTCTGCAGCATTGTATGGACAAAACCCATCTAGGATACCTGTGGTGATAGAGGGAAAGTAACAACACAAGGCCATTTGTCTTAATCATATTTTCACTGTTTTTCCTTGGTCTCCAATGGCAGGATGACTGGTGATTCTGCCATTCCATGCTCCACAAGTGTCAGCACTTTTGAAATCCAAGGCAAAATTTCAATTTCATATTACTTCAAAAGCTTAACCATTGCACTTTGCTGGAATGTGACTGGTGTCTGGTGAATTTTGATAAGAATTTTTCTTCATTGAGATGAAAATACTTTCTCATTCTTTTCTCATTTCTCCTTCTGCCCTTGGATTCCACAGTTATGAGAATTGCTCATTTGAAAGAGTATGGTTTTCCTAATGATATTGTTATGTATCCAAATTTATGCCATTGAGTTGTGTGCAATACCAAAGAGGAATTAGCAAGAAAAAAAAATATTACACTTCTAGAGATTATTTATTCTTAATATTCTACCTAGAATATAATAATTGGAATTTTCTTTTAATTCATTGTCATGATATCAGACTAATTATTTTCCTTTAAGATGTTAGTGCCATAATATCAGTTTCTTAATATTGATTATATTAAATCTAACCTAACCTTACATTCCCTTGTAAATTTACATTTATTTTCAATCTGATTTCGATTTCACTTTATAATTTTAAAGTAAAGGCTTTTTCAACACCTTTAAAAGAGTCATTCATTTTTCACTTTCTTCACATGATGTAGTAAGTAAACATATATTAATAAAACTGATAGATAATCACAAAAAAATTGTTCAAGGAGAGCCTTAAAAACACTTCTGCATGGCTGTGTCATCAAAAGGATTGAGAAGTGAAGAATATCTTTTTTGTTCATTTGGTTTTTCTTTCTTAATTATAATTTTTATAGAGATACTGAAAAGGTATAATAATGATTAAAGAGATGAATCATTTCAGTGAATATAGCAAACACCAGAGAATGTACACTTTACAAATTATTTTAATGGTTTATATCTATCAATAAAAGAGGTGTATTTCAAAATAGTTAATTTGTGAGGACATGTACATCCAAGGTGAATCATACATCATGGTTGTTAGTTGAGTTTGAAAGATCCTCTGGCCAAGCTTTAAAAAATGAACCACAATACGATTTCCCACTGGAGATGTGTGTATGGGACCCATTTAAGTTGCTATACCTTTATTTTTTAAGGTCATGAGTTTTGCTCTACACACCCAGTCTGTGCATGTTGATTTATGAATGATATCCATCACTGAAAAATATATTAAGAGAAACAGTATGGTGAGGGTCAAACATGAAGACTTGGAGTTGCTTATTTCCTTACGGTGATTTAGTCTTGTGTTTCTTTATTGTTTGAGGCTATAATTGATTGTCCATAGAATGGAACTCACTGTACACTGCTGATGGATTAGTTTCTTGGGATTTATCACCCATTTTCTCCCCCATGTTATCTTATGAATAGTTGAATCCCTGATTTTGAAGTTATGTTCCTACCAGTGCCTTATTGAAACAGAACTTGGAGTCTTGTAACCATTCTGGAAACACTGTTGAAGTCTATAAAATGATTTCCAGTGAATTATCGATTTAAAATTGGGTTATGGATAAGTGGATGAAACACGAAGAAGCATTTTTTCCTCCCTTGACTATTTTCAAAGTTGATATATTTTTATATGATTTCAATAACTATTAGTAGGAAAATCTCTTCCAGATATTTATGTGAAAAATCCCTTCCATGTGATTTCATATCACTGAGCCCACTTATTTTTATTTAATAGGCCTAAGAACTTTCATTGACAATTGGCATTCACAATGTATATGGAAACATTCTCTCCCACTAATTAAAGGTTTGTTTGGAGAGGATAATAGTTATTTAACAATTCTTTTCAAATCCTTTTCAAGGAGAACTTTAAAAAAGTTTTTTTTTTTAATTTTCAATATACCAAATTTGTGTATGAGGGAATATCATTTTAATCTGTTTTATATCTGGTTTTCTCCTCCAAACCCCCACATTCATGCATTTTTAAATATGTGTTTCTTCGCAGAATGTGTAAATGAACAAAACATTGAGGCACTGGTTCAGAATATTCACACCATTTTCCTTCAGCACTACATCACACTGGGGTTTACTTTTTCTTACAGATCATTACAAAATATCATATCATTGTCATTCCTAGTCACAGAGTATACTATATGCACAAAGCTGATTATCCATGCCCTGCCTGCTGCATGTCTAGAGAATTTTATGTATGTGTTGTGTCTGTTTTAAAGACTCTTTGGTTTTAATTTTTCCACAAAGTTGAGAATTGCCTGGTGGATATTTTTTTTCCTTTTACTGCTAATATTTTACCAGCTCTTCCTGGTTCTTCAAAAGATATTTTGCGGTTAGATTCTTTTCTCAATTATTCCATTCTTCTTCTCTTTCTTTTCTATTTTTCACAGTGTCTCTCTTCAGTTTCTGACTTTTCTAAAGAACTCATCATCAATGCGCTGAGCTCTAAATAATTAATCTGTGCCATTGTATGTACAAAACCCCTCTAGGATGATTGTGGTGGAGGAGGGAAGGAAGCCACACCCGGTCAGTTTCTAGGAATCATTTCTTTGCAGTTTTTCCTGGGTTACCAATGGCAGGATGATCATGATTCTAGCGTTCAAGGCTCCACAAGTGAGCATCCTTTAGAAACCTGAGGCAAAATTTCAATTTCATGTTACTTGAAAAGTTTATCCATTGTACTTTGTGCAATGCATCTTTTGCCTGGTGAATCTTGATGAGGATAGCTCTTCATTGAGATGACAATACTTTCTCATTCTGTTCTCATTTATTCCTCTGCCCTTGGATTCCATTGTTACAAGGATTGCTGGTTGGAAATACTATGGTTTTATTAGTGATCTGGTTATGTGTACTAATTTATGCCCATAAGATGTGTGCAATACCAGAAAGGAATTTGCATGAAAAAAAAATCATTTCATTCCTAGAGCTTATTCTGCCAGAGTGTTCTACCTGGAATATAATAATATGAATTTTATTTTAATTTATTGTTATTTTATCAGACTAATTATTTTCCTTTATTGGCATTAGTGCCATAATATCTATTGCTTATCATTGACAATATTAAATCTAAATGGAAACATTCTCTCCCACTAACTAAAGGTTTATTTGTAGAGGATAATAGATATTTAACAATTCTTTTCTAATCCTTTATCAATGAGAACTATAAATAAGGTTTTTTTCAATTTTCAATATATCAAAGTTGCATATGAGAGTATATCGCCCGAATCTGTTTGTATCTATTTTTCATCTCCAAACGCCCACATTCTTGCATTTTTAAATAAGAATTTCATAGCAGAATGTGGAAATGAACAAAACATTGATGCACTCTTTCAGAATACTCTCACCATTTTCCTTTACCATCACACCAAACTGGGGTGTCATATTTCTTTCAGATCATTACAAAATATCAAGACATTGTCAACCCCAGTCACAGACTATACCATATGCACAAAACTGATTTTCCATGCCCTCCCTACAGCATGTCTAGAAAGTTTTATGTATGTGTTGTGTCTATTTTAAGGACTCTTTGGTTTTAATTTATTCCACAAAGTTGAGAATTGCCTGGGGGATTTGTTTCCTTTTATTGCTAATATTGAACCATCACTTCACGGTTGTTTAAAGAAAATTCAAGGTTAGTTGCTTTACTCCATTATTCCATTATCCTTTTCATTTTTTAGATTTTTCACAGTGCTTTATCTCCAGTTGCTATCTTATCCAAAGAGCTCATCCTCCATGCCCCGAGCTCCAAATAATTAATCTAGCGATTGTATGGACAAAACCCCTCTAGGATGCCTGAGGTGGAGGAGTGAAGGAAGCCACACAAGGTGAGTTTCTAGGAATCATTTCTTTGCAGTTTTTTCTGGGTCACCAATGACAGAAGGACCGTGATTCTAGTGTTCCAGGCTCCACAGATGAGCATCCTTTTTTTTTTTTTTTTTTTTTTTTATGAGCATCCTTTTGACATCTGGGGCAAAAAGTTCTTCATTTTACTTGAAAAGTTTTTCCATTGCAATTTGCTGCGATGTATCTGTTTGGTGAATTTTGTTAAGAATGGCTCTTCATTGAGACGACAATAGTTTCTCATTCTTTTCACATTTCTTCCTCTGCCCTTAGAATCCATTGTGATGAGGATTGTTGGTGGTAAATATTATGGTTGTCAAAATGATATTGTTATGCCTACTAATTTATGTCAATTAGATGCGCGCAATACCACAGTGGAATTAGCATGAACTATTTTTTTCATTCCTTGAGATTATTTTGCCTGGGTGTTCTACCTGGAATAAAATAATTTGAATTTTTATTTAATTTATTGTCATCATATCAGACTAATTATTTTCCTTCATAGGTGTGTGTGACATAATATCTATTTCTTATCATTGATTATATTAATTCTAACCTAACCTTTCATTCCCTTCTAAATTTACATTTTATTTCAATCTGGTGTCTATTTCAATTTATAATTTTAAAATAAAGATCTTTACAAGAGCTTTTAAAATTCCATTCATTATTCACATCCTTCACATGAGTTGGTAAGTGATCATTTATCAATAAAAGTGATAGAAAAACAAAATAATTGTTCAAGGAGAGTCAGAAATATGCCCCTGCTTGGCTGTGTCTTCAAAAGAGTAGAGAACTGCAGAATTAATTTTTTTTCATGTGGTTTGTCTTTCTTTATTATAATTTTTAAAGAGATGCAGAAAATGTTTATTAATCATTGAAGAGATGAATCCCATCCTTGATTATATTATACAACAGAAAAATACCCTTTTGAAAAAAAGGTTATTGGTTTAATATTTATCAATAAATGGGATTTGTTTCTAAATGGTCATTTTGTTAGAACATGCACAACCAAGGTGAGTCATAAATCATGGTTTTAACAAAGGAATCACAATTCAATTTCCCGTGGGAGATGTGTGTTTGGGACCCATTTAAGTTTCTAGGTCCCTTTATTTCGTAATGTCATGTGTTTTGATCTATGCAACAAGTTTATATATGTTTACATATAAATGATATTTGTAACTGAAAAATAGATTAAGAGAAGAGTGTGGTTATTGTCAAATATGAAGGCTAGGAATTGCCTATTTCTCTAAAGTCTTACTTTTGTGTTTCTTCATCATTGGAGGCTACAATCATGTATGCATAGAATAGAATGTCATGCATATTGCTGGTGGATTACTTTCATGTTTTTATCATCTGTTCTTATCGCCCATGTTATCTTATGAATAGTTGAGTAGCTCTTTGTCAACTTATGTATTCTACCACTGCCTTTTCGCTCCAGTGTGTGGACAGAGGCTTTCACAAGTCATAGGAGAATTTTGCAGTAAGGAGCTCTTTGCATTCTGTTCCGGGGTTTATCTGTGGCTTCTGCTTTCTTTGTAAGAATTAGGTTGATTTTATTCCAAGTCTTTAATACAAGAACTTTCTGAAAAATTAAAATGTGGCATAAGAATATTGTTTTATATATGGATACCTGCATCACATGGTCTCTGCACTCTGGAACTATACAAATATGTCCAGAAAATCAGGATTTTTTTTTTGTAACAGTACCTGGTGCCTTCTAACCATTCAGTAAAGACTGGTGAAATCATGTAAAATGATCTCCTGTGAATTATCAATTTAATATTGTGTTAATCAAAAGCAGGCGAAATAGTGAGAAGCACTTCTATTCCTCCCTTTACTATTCTCCAAGTTGAAGTAGTTTGAAATTATTTCATTAACTATGAGGAGTAAAGTATGTTGAAGATATTTATGTGAAAAATTTGTTCCACATGAACTCATCATTAAAGCCACTTATTGTTAAAATCTTATTATTTAAAAGTGATAAAAACATTCATTTGGAATTAGCATTCACAGTGTATGAGGGAACATTCTGTCCCTATAAGTAAAGGATTATTTGTAGACAATCATAGATATTTAACCATTATTTTAAAATCCATTTTTCTACAACAACATTTAAAAAGTATTTCTTCATTTTTAATATACCAAATTTGCGTATGAGAAAATATAGTCCAACTCAGTTTTATAACTAGTTTTCACCTCCAAACACCCACATTTATGCTTTTTTATTTTTTACTACCTTTTAAAATATATATATGTTAGCAGATAATGTAAATGAACAAAACATTGATGCACTCTATCAGAATCCTCACACCACTTTCCTTCAGCATCACACCACTCTAGAGTGTAATATTTCTTACAAATCATAATAAAATATCATGGCATTGTCACCCCCAGTCAGAGAATATACTATATGCACAAAACTGATTATCCATGCCCTGCCTTCAACATGTCTGGAGAGTTGTGTGAATGTGCTGTATCTATTTTAAAGACTATTGTGTTTTAATTGTTTCCCCATAGTTGTGAATTGACTGGGGGATTTTTTTCCTTTTACTGCTAATTTCGAAACAGCACCTCAAGGTACTTCAAAAGAGAATTCGGATTGGTTTCTTTTCTCCACTATTCCATTCTCCTTCTCAATGTATTCTGTTTTTCACAGTGCCTTCTCAAAGGTTGCTGTCTTTTCCAAAGAGCTCATCCTCCATGCTCCAAGCTCCAAATAATTATTCGGTGGCATTGAATGGATAAAATCCACCTAGGTTCCCTGCAGTGGAGAAGGGAAAGAAGCCACACAAGGCCAATTGCTGGTAATTTTTTCTTTGCTGTTTATCCTGGGTCACCAATGGCAGCATGTCCGTGATTCTATCGCTCCAGTCTCTGCAAGAAGGAGCCCTTCATTTAATCTGGGGCAAAATTTCAATTTCATCTTAATTGACAAGCTTATCCATTGCATTTTGATGGGATGCATCTGGTGTCTGGTGAATTTTGATAGGGATGGCTTTTCATCGAAATGAAAATACTTTCTCATTCCTTCCTCATTTCTTCCTCTTCCCTTGGATTCCATTGGAATGAAATATTATGATTTTCCTAGTGACCTTGTAATGAGTACTAATTTATGCCCATTAGATGTGTGCAATAACAAAGAGGAATTAGCATGAACAAAAATCATTTATTTCCCAGAGATTATTTTCCCACAGTGTTCTACCTGGAATAAAATAATTTGAATTTTCTTTTAATTTATTGTCATTATATCAGACTAATTATTTTCCTTTCTTGGCGTTAATGTCAAATTATGTATTTCTTATCATTGAGCATATTAAGTCTGACCTAACATTGCATTCCCTTCTAAATTTACATTTTCTTTAAATCTGATATCCATTTCAAGTAATAATTTTAAAATGAGATCATTCCAACAACTATAAAAAATCCATTCATTGTTCTCATTCTTCATATGAGTTGGTAAGTAATCATATATCATTAAAAGTTATAGATTAAAAAAAAATGTTTCAAAGAGAGCCAGAAAAGCCCCTCTGTTTGGCTGTGTCATCAAAAGGATTGAGAAGTGAGGAATTACTTTTTTGTTCATCTGGTTATTTTTTCTTTATTATAATTTTTGTAGAGATACTGAAACCTTAAAATAATGATTGAAGAGATGAGTCACATCAATGAATATACCATACACCAGGAAATGTAGACTTTGGAAAAAGAGGTTACCTGCATCACATTCTCTCTGAACTCAGGAATTACACAAATATGTCCAGAAAATCTGGACTGGTTTTCTTGAAACAGAACCTGGAGCCTTCTAACCCCTCATTAAATGCAGTTGAAATCATGTAAAGTGACTTCCTTGAATAATCGATTTAAAATTGTGTTTTCCAAAAGCAGAGGAAACACTGAGAAGCATTCTGTTGTTTCCCCTGAATATTTTCCAAGTTAAAGTAACTTGATATATTTTCATTAACTATTAGGAAGAAAATCTGTTCCAGATATGGATGTGAAAAATTTGATAGACTCAAACTTATATCATAGAAGCCACTTCTTTTTAAAAATCTTATTATTTAAAAGGGCTAAGAACATTTATATGCAATTAGCATTCACAGGGTATGTGGAAACCTTCTCTCCCTCTATGTAAAGGCTTATTTGTAGATGATAATAGATATTTAACCATTCTTTTAAAATTCACTTATCTACAAGAACTTTTAAAAAGTTTTTATTTTTTATTTTTAATACACCAAATTTGTAATCTGTTTTATATCTAGTTTTCACATCCAAACACTCATATTCATTCATTTTTAAATAAGTATTTCTTAGCAGAATGTGTAAACTTTGAAAATATTAATGCACCAGGTCAGAATCATCACACTATTTTCCTTCAGCATCACACCTCACTGGGGTTTACTATTTCTTACACATCATGATAAAAATATCATGGTATTGTCACCACCAGTCACAGAATATATTATATGCACAGAACTGATTTCCCTTGGCCTGTCATCAACATGTCTGAAGATTTGTATTTGTTCTGTATGTTTTAAAGACTCTTGGGTTTTAATTTTTTCCTCATAGTCATGAATGGAATGTTGGAATTTTTTTTCAATTTCATGCTAAGTTTGAAGGAGCATCTTCCAGTTCTTCACTAAGGAATTGAAGCTTAGTTTCTTTTCTCTGCTATTGCATTCTCCTTCTCTTTCTTTTCTCTTTTTCACAGCGACTTCTCTCCAGTTGCTCTCTTTTCCAAAGAGCTATCCTGCATGCACCGAGCTCCAATATAATTACTGTGTGGCATTTGATGGACAAAACCCATATAGGATTCCTGTGGTGGAGGATGGAAAGAAACCACACAAGGGCAGTTGCTTGGAAACATATATGCTCCGTTTGTCCTATTTCACCGCTTGCAAGATGACAGTGATTCTAACATTCTAGTCTTCACAAGTGGGATCCCTTTTGAAATCCAGGGCAAAATGTTCAATTTCATATTACTTGAAATACTTATCCATTACATTTTGCTGGGATGTTTCTGGGGTATGGTGGATTTTGATAAGCAAGGCTCTTCATTGAGATGACAATACTTTTTCATTCTTTTCTCATTTCTTCCTTTGCCCTCGGATTCCATTGTTATGAGGATTGCTGGTTAGAAATACGATGCTTATCTTAGTGATCTTGTTGTTTGAACTAATTTATGCCAATGAGATGTGTGCAATACCAAAGAGGAATTCGGAGGAAAAATATTTATTTCTTTTCTTGAGATTATATTGTCTGAGTGTTCTACATGGAATATAATAATTTGAATTTTGATTTAGTTTCATTATATCAAACTAATTAATTTCCTTTTAGACATTAGTGCCATACTATCTATTTCGTACCATTGATTATATTAAATCAAACCTAACCTTACTTTCCCTTCATAATTTACATTATCTTTCATTCTGATGTCCATTTCAATTTGAAATTTTAAAATAAAGACCCCTTCAACAGATTTATAAAGCCATTCTTTGTTCACCTTCTTCACATGAGGTGGGAAGTGATCATATATCAATAAAACTGATAGATAAACAATATAAATTTTTCAAGGAGAGCCAGAAATATGCCTCTGCTTGGCTGTGTCATCAAAATAATTGAAAAGTGAAGAATTTCTTTTTTTGTTCATCTGGTTTTTCTTTTTTTATTATAATTTCATAGAGATATTGAATAGATTTACTAATGATTGAGGAGATGAATTCACATCCGTGAATATACCATACACCTGGGAATGTACACATTGGAAAAACAGGTTATCAGTTTAATATTTATCAATAAAAGAGATGTGTTTCAAAATAGTCATTTTGTGAGGACATGTACACCCAAGGTGAATCATACATCATGGTTCGTAGTCGAGTATGAAAGATGCTCTGGCCAAGTTTTACAAAATTAGGCACATAATGATTTCCTGCTGAGATGTGTGTATGGGACCACTTTCAGTTGCTATGTCCCTTTATTTTGTAAGTTCATGAGTTTTGGTCTACACACCAAATTTATGTATGTTCATGTATGAATGGTATCCATCACTGAAAAATAGATTAAGAGAAAGAGTGTGGTAGTGTCAAATATGAAGGCTCGGAAATGCCTATTTCTCTAAGGTTGTCTTAGTTTTGTATTTCTTTGTTTTTGGAGGATATAATCGTGTTTGCATAGAATGGAGTGCAGTGCACTTTGCTGATAGATTAGATTCTTGTTTTTTATCACTCATTCTTCTCCCCCAAGGTATCTTGTGAATAACTGAGTCCTTATTTGTCAACTTATATACACTACCACTGCCTTTTCACTCCATGGTGAAGGCAAGGGCTTTCACAATCCATATGAAAATTTTGTGTTTAGGAGCTCTTTGTATTCTGTGTTCCATGGTTTATCTGTGGCTTCTGCTTTCTTTGTAAGAATGAGGTTGATTTTATTCCAAGTCTTTATCCCAACAACTTTTTGGAAAATTAAAATATGGCATTTGAGTATTGTTTTCCATGTGGATACCTGCATCACATTTTCTCTGGACTCCGGAACTATCCAAATATATATAGAAAATCAACACAAGTTTTTTTGTAACAGTATTTTGATCCTTCTAACATTTATTAAAAATTTGTGAGGTCATGTAAAACGTCTCCTGTGAATTATCAATTGAAAATTGTGTTAATCAAAAGCAGAGGAAACACTGGGAAGCTCTTCTTTTCCTCCCATTACTGTTTTCCAAGTTGAGATAGTTTGATATTATTTCATTAACGACTAGGAGGAAAGTCTGTTAAAGATATTTATGTGAAAAATAAGTTCCACACCATCTCATATCATTGAATCCACTTATTATTTTTATTGTATTATTTAAAAGGGATAAGAAATTTCATTTTGAATTAGCATTCACAGAATATGTGGTAACAGCCTGTCCCTCTATGAAAAGGTTTATTTGTAGATGATCATAGATATTTAAACATTCTTTTAAAATCCATTTTTCAGGGAGGCGGCTGTGGCTCAATCAGTGGGGCTCCCGTTTGCCATATGGGGGGCCCCGGGTTCGGTTCCCGGGGCTTCCTGGTGGGGGCGGGCCCGCCCGCATGGCGTGGTTGGCTGACCCAGCGAGCGCAAGCAGCGAGGGGGGGATAAATGAATAAATAAATAAAATCTTAAAAAAATAATAAAATAAAATAAAATAAAATCCATTTTTCAATGAGAACTTTTAAGAAGTGTTTCTTTATTTTAAATATACCAAATTTGCCTATGAGAGATTATTGTCCAAATTTGTTTTATATCTACTTTTCACCTGCAAACACCCACATTCATTCATTTTTATTTTTTTCATACATTTTAAAATATATATTCCTTAGCAAATGGTGTAAACGACAAATAGTGATACACTCATTCAGAATCCTCACACCATTTTCCTTCAGCATCACAACACCCAGGGGTGTAATATTTTTACATATCATGAAAAAATATCATGGCATTTTCTCCCCCAGTCACAGATTATACTTTATGTGGAAAACTGATTATCCATGCCCTTCCTTCAACTTGTCTGGAGATTTGTGTGTATGTGTTCTGTCTGTTTTAAAGACTCTTGGGTTTTAATTGTTTCCACATAGTCGTGAAATGGCTGTTGGATTTTTTTCCCTTTTACTGCTTACTTTGAGCCAGCATCTCAATGTTCTTCAAACGAGAATCTGAGCATATTTTCTCAACTCCACTATTTCACTTTCCTTCTTTTCCTTTTCTGTTTTTCATAGTGCCTTCCTACAGGTTGCTATGTTTTCCAAAGTGTTCATCCTCCATGCCCTGAGCACCAAATAATTATCCTGCAGCAATGAATGGACAGCAGCCATCTTAGATCCCTGTGGTGAAGAAGGGAAAGAAGTCACTCAAGGCCAGTTGCTTGTAATTTTTTCTTTGCCATTTTTCCTGGGACACCAATGGCAGCATGTCCATGATTGTAGCATTCTATACTACAAGAGGGAGCCCTATTTTAAATCTGGAGTGCAAATTTCAATTTCATTTTATTTGAAAAGCTTATCCATTGCTCTTTGTTGGGATGTATCTGGTGTGTCATGAATTTTGATAGAAATGGCTCTTCTTTGAGATGACTATAATTTCTCATTCTTTTCTTCATTCTTCCTCTGCCCTTTGAATCCTTTGATATGAGGATTCCTGGTTGGATATATTATCATTTTCCTAGTGATGTTTTAAATTGTACTAATTATGCCTATCATATGTGTGCAATGCCAAAGAGGAATTAGCATGAAAAAAATAATTTCATTCCTAGAGATTATAATCCCTGAGTGTTCTTCCTGGAATATAATAATTTGAATTTTGATTTAATTTATTGCCATTATATCAAATTAATTACTTTCCTTTTAGGCTTTAGTGTCATACTATCTATTTCTTAACATTGATTATATTTAATCAAACCTCACCTAACTTTCCCATAAAAATTTACATTTTCTTTCATTCTGATGTCCATTTCAATTTGTAGTTTTAAAATAAAGACCTTTTTTACACCTTTAAAACAGCGATTCATTCTTCACTAACTTCACATGAGATGGTAAGTGATCATATATCAGGTAAACTGATAGATAACCAAAATAAAATTTTCAAGGAATGCCAGAAATACACCTCTGCTTGGCTTTGTCATCAAAAGGATTGAGAAGTGAAGAAATTTTGGTTCATCTCATTTATCTTTTTTTATTAAAATTTCAAAGTGGTATTGAAAAGATTTAATAATGATTGAAGTGATGGATCACATTCTTGAATATACCATACACCAGGGAATGTACATATTTGAAAAACATATTATCTGTCTAATATTTACCAATAAATAGATATGTAACAAAATATTCTTTTTCTGAGGATATGTGCCCACAAGGTGAGTCATACATCATGGTTAGTAGTAGAGTTTGAAAGATACTCTGACTGACTTTTTAAAAAATGAACAACTATTCGAATTTCTACTGGAGTTGTGTGTATGGGACACCTTTAAGTGGCTATGTCCTTTTATTTTGTAAGGTCATGAGATTTACTGGATACAGCAAGTTTATGTATGTTCATATATGAATGATATATGTCACTGATAAATAGATTAAGGGAAAGAGTGTCTTGAGTATCAACCATGAAGGCTTGGAAATGCCTATTTCTCTAAGGTGTCTTAGTTTTGTTTTTCTTAAGTGTTGGAGCTTATAATCACATGTTCTTAGAATGGAGTGTGAAGCTCAATGCTGATGGATTAAGTTATTCTGCTTTATGGCCCATTCTTCTCCCCATGATATCTTGTGAATAGTTGAGTCCCTTTTTTCAACTTAGTTACACTACAACTTCCTTTTCTTTCAAGGGTGTGGGCAGGGGCTTTTACAAACCATAGGAAAATTTTGCAGTTGGGAGCTCTTTATATTCCAAGTTCTGGGGTTTATCTGTGGATTCTGTTTTCTTTGTAAGAATGAGTTTGATTTTATTCCAAGTACTATCTGAAAAACTAAAATGTGGTATTTGTTTTATATATGGATACATGCATCACATACCTTCTCCACTTGGGAACTACCCAAATATGTACAGAAAATAAGAAATGGGTTTCTTGAAACAGAAATTGGAGCCCCCCAACCAATCTGTAAACACTTGTGTAGTCATGTAAAATGATCTCCTGTATATTATCAATTTAAAATTGTTTTATTCTAAAGTGGAGGAAACACTGAGAAGTATTTCTTTCCCTCATATGATTATTCTCCAATTTGAAGTAGTTTAATATTATTTCATTAATTCTTAGGAGGAAAATCTGTTCCAAATTTTTATGTGAAAAATTTGTTCCACCTGAACTCATATCATGTAAGCCACTTATTTTTTTTAATCTTATTATTTAAAAGATCTAAGAACTTTCATTTGCAATTAGCATTCACAGGATATGTGGAAACATTATCTCCCTCTAAGTAAACATTTACTTGTAGATGATAATAAATATGTAAACACTTTTTTATAATCAATTTTTCAATGAGATCTTTAAAAATGTTTTTCCTTATTTTTAATATACCAAATTTGCATATGTGACAATATCATCCTAATCTGTTTTATATCTGGTTTTCACCTCCAAACCCCCATATACATACATTTTTAAATATATATTTCTTAGCAGAATGTCTAAATGAACAAAATATTGATGCACTCAGTCAGAATACTCACTACATTTTCCTTCAGTATCACACCATGCTGGGGTGTAATATTTCTTACAGATCATAATAAAATACCATGGCATTGTCACCCCCATTCAAAGTCTATACTACATGCACAAAACTGATTATCCATTTCCAGCCATTAACATGTCTGGAGGTTTGTGTGTATGGGTTGTGTCTGTTTTAAAGACTCTTGGGTTTAATTTCTTCCACATACTCATGAATTGACTGGTGGGCACTTTTCCTTTTACTTCTAGTTTTGGACCAGCACCTCAAGGTTCTTCCAAAGAGAATTGGAGCTAAGATTCTTTTCTCCAATATTCTATTCTGCTTCTCTTTCTTTTCTATTTTTCACACAGACTTCCCTCCAGTTGCTCTCTTTTCCAAAGAGCCCATGCTCCATGCCCCAAGCTCCAAGTTGTTATTCTGCGGCATTGAATGGAGAAAACCCATGTCACACAAGGGCAGTTGCTCTTAATTTTTTCTTTGCCATTTATCCTGGGTCATCAATGGCCGCATGTCAGTGATTCTAACTTTACAGGCTGCACAAGAGGGAGTCCTTTTGAAAATCCAGAGCAAAACTTCCAATTTCATGTTACTTGAAAGCTTATCCATTACACATTGCTGTGATATATCTGGTGTCTGGTGAATTTTGATATGTACGGCTCTTCATTGATTAGACAATACTTTCCCATCCTTTTCTCATTTCTTCCTCTGCACTTGGATTCCATTGTTATGAGGACTGCTGGTGGAAATATTATGGTTTTCCTAGTGATCTTGAATGTGTACTAATTTATGTCAATGAGATGTGTGCAATAGCAAAGAGGAATTAGCATGAAAAAATATTATTTCACTCCAAGGCATTATTTTTTCTGATTGTTCTACCTGGAATATAATAATTTCAAAGAATTTTAATTTATTGTCATTATATCAGACTAAGACTTTTCATTTTATGGTGGTAGTACCATCCTATCTATTTCTAATCATTGATTATATTAAATTTAACCTAACCTCACATTCCCTTCTAAATTTACATTTTCTATAATCTGATGTTCATTTCAAATTGTAATTTTAAAATAAAGACCTTTTCAAAATCTTAGAAAAGGCTTTCATTTTTCTCTGTCTTCATTTGAGGTGGTATGTGATCATATGTATTAATAAAACTGATAGATAAACAAAATAAAAATTGTTCAAGAAGAGCCAGATAATTGCCTCTGCTTGGCTGTGTCATCAAAAGTATTTAGAAGGGAAGAATTTCATTTTTGTTAATCTCATTTTTCTTTCTTTATTATAATTTTTTTAGAGGTATTGAAAAGTTTAATGGGAAGCGGCTGTGGCTCAATCAGTAGGGCTCCCGTTTACCATATGGGAGGCCCCGGGTTCGGTTCCCGGGGCCTCCTGGTGAGGGCAGGCCCGCCCGCACGGCATGGTTAGCTGACCCAGCGAGCACAAGCAGCAAGGGGGGGCTAAATGAATAAATAAATAAAATCTTTAAAAAAAAAAAAAAAAAAAAAAAAGAAAAGTTTAATAGTGATTGAAGAGATGACTTCACATCTGTGAATAAATCATACACCAGGGAATGTACACATTGGAAAAAAATGGTTTTAGGTTTAATATTTATTGTAAAAAAATTGATGTGTTTAAATATAATCCTTTTGGGAAGACATGTACACTCAAGGTGATTCATGCATCATGGTTAGGAGCCGAGTTTGAAAGATGCTCTTGCCAAGTTTTAAAAAATGAGCCAGAAATCGATTTCCTGTTGGAGATTTGTGTATTGGACCCTTTTAAGATGCTATGTCCCTATATTTTGTAAGGTCATGAGTTTTGCTCTGTACACCAATTATTTGTATGTACATGTGTGAATGATATACATCAAAGAAAATGAGATTATAGAAAGAGTGTGGTGAGTGTCATACATGAAGACTTGGAAATGCCTATTTCTCTAAGATGACTTAGTTTTTGTTTCTTCATTGTGGCAGGCTCCAGTTGCATGTGCATAGAATGGAACGCCATACACACTACTGGATTGATTAAGTTTTTTGTTTTAGGATCCATTTCTCTCCCCCATTTTATCTTGTTTTATTTGAGTCCCTCTTTGTCTACTTAGGTGCCCCACCAGTGCCTTTTCTCTCCAGGGTGTGGGCAGACATTTTCACAATCCATAGGAAAATTTTGTGGTTTGGAGCTCTTTGAATTCTCAGCTATGAGGTTTATCTGTGTATTCTGCTTTCTTTGTAAGAATGAGTTTGATTTTATTCCATGTACTTTCTGAAAAATTAAAATATTGCATAAGGGCATTGTTTCATATATGGACAACAGCATCACATTCTCTCTGCCCTCAGGACTACCCATATATGGCCAGAAAATCTGGATTGGTTTTCATGAAACACAACCTGGAGCCTTCTAACCTTTCAGTAAACACTGCTGAAGAATTGTAAAATGGTCTCCAATGAATTATTGAATTAAATTGCTTATTCACATGCAGAGGAAACACCGAGAATCATTTCTTTTCTTTCCATTACTTTTCTCCAAATTCAAGTAGTTTAATATTATTTCATTAACTATAAGGAAGAAAATCAGTTCACGATATATATATGTGAAAAATTTGTTACATGTGAACTTATGTCATTGAAGTCACTTATTTTTAATATCTTATTATTTAAAAGGGCTAACTTTAATTTGCAATTAACATTCACAGGGTATGTGGAAATATTCTCTCCCTCTGATTAAAGTTCTATTTGTAAATGATAATATATGTTAAACCATTCTTTTAAAATCCATTTTTCAATGAGAATTTTTAAAAATGTTTCCTTTTTTTTTAATATACCAAAATTGAATATGAGAATATAGCATCCTAATCTCTTTTATATCTAGTTCTCACCTCCAGACACACCCATTCATGCATTCTTAAATATGAATTCCTTTGCAGAATGTGTAGATGAACAAAACATTGTTGCACTGGGTCAGAATATTGACACCAATTCCTTCAGTATCACAGCACACTGGGGTGTAATATTTCTCACATATCTTGATAAAATATCATGGTGTTGTCACTCCCTTCACAGATTATATTATCTGCACAAAACTTATTATCCCTGCCCTTTCTTCAATATGTCTGGAGAGTTGTGTGCATGTGTTGTGACTGTTTTAAAATGTCTTGGGCTTTAATTTTCTTCATTTAGTTATTATTTGAATGGTGGATTTTTTTCCTTTTGCTTCTAATTTTGAACCGGCACATCCAGGTTCTTCAAAAGGAAATTCAAGGTTAATTTCTTTTCTTAATTATTCCATTCTCCTTCTCTTTATTTTCATTATATGCAGTGCCTTGTCTCCAATTGCTGTCTTTTCCAAAGAGCTCAGCCTCCATACCCTGAACTCAAAATAATTACCCTGCGACATTGAATGGACAAAACACATCTAGGATCCATGCAGTGGAGGAGGGAAAGAGGCCACCGAAGGTCAGTTGCAAGCAATCATTTTTCACTATTTTTCCTGGGTCAACAGTGGCAGAAGGACTGTGAATCTAGTGATCCAGGCTCCACAAGTGGAAACCTTTTTGATATCCGGGGCAAAAAGTTTAATTTCATATTACTTGAAAACTTATCCATTGCACTTGCCTGGGATGTATCTGGTGTATGGTGAAATTTGACAGGGATGGCAATTCATTGAGAAGACAATACGTTCTCATTTGTTTCTCATTTATACTTTTGCCTTTGGATTCCATTGCAATGAGGATTGCTGGTTGGATATACTATCATTTTTCTAGTGATCTTTATATGTGTACTAATTTATGCCAATGAGAAGTGTGCAATACCAAAGAGGAATTAGCATGAAAAAAGAATTTATTTAATACCTAGAGATTATTTTGTCTGAGGGTTCTACCTGGAATATAATCATTTGAATTGTAGTTTAATTTTTTTCATTATATCAGATTAAGTATTTTTCTTTATCGACGTTAGTGCCATACTCTCTATTTCTTATCATTGATTATATTAAATCTCACCTAACCTTACATTCCCTGCAAAATATACAATTTCTTTCAATCTGATGTCCATTTCAATATAGAATTTTAAAATAAAGACCTTTTCAACAGCTTTTAAAAAGCCATTCATTTTTCACTATCTTCACATTATGTGCTAAGTGATTGTATATCAATAAAACTGATAGATAATAAAAAATGCTTCAAAGAGAGCCAGAAACACACCTTTGTTTTGCTTGTCATCAAAAGAATTGAGAAGGGAATAATTTCTTTTGGTTCATCTGGTTTTGCTTTCTTTATTATAATTATAATAGAGAAATGGAAAAGGTTTAATAGTGATTGAAGAGATGAATTTACATCTGTGACTATACCACACAGCAGAGAATATACACATTGGAAAAACAGCTTATCGGTTTAATACTTATCAATAAAAGAGATTTGTTTCAAAATAGTCACTTTGTGTGGACATGTACACCCAAGGTGAGTGATGGCGTTTCAGTTAAAGGCCATGACTAATGACAGAAAGCAGGAATATAATAAACAAGCTCTCCGGTCTCATGTTCTAGGACCTGGGTGGGGAAATAGCCTGAGACAATGCCTGTAAATTACAGAAATGTAAAAGAGCTGAGTCATTGACCTTTAAGACTTGTTGATTTCAGCTCATGTGTAACTGTTAAGTAACTATTATTACCCTTACACTTTGGCACATGTATTTTGATTTGCTAAAAAACGAACAAAAGCCATCTTTATGAGGTGGCTGGGCTCTTCTATCCATATTGGACGGAGAGTCCCCTGATCCCAGTTTCTCTTCTGTCTGTCTTATTCTTTCTTTCTCATCTGCGGGACCTTTTTCACGCACCCATGTCCTGACCAGCATCATATGGTGCCTGAACAGGGACTTGAACCTGTTATATTGGCCGTTATGTTTACATACTATTAATAAAAATATTATAAATCCACAAAATGTCCAGTTCCATACTGATAATTTATGTACTTTAAATGATTTTCAAAAATTACTGGGTGATATTAATTGGGTACAGGCTACAGACTACTTAATTATAAATGGCATAATTGTCATGGGCTTACAGAGGTTGTGTTGTTTAATGATTCCTATGGAATTGTAAAGGATTGGGCCCTTATAGGGATACTGGAACCTATTAAAAACACAACCATATCTTGGTTCATTAATAATTCAACCATAGTTACTAATAACAGTAATGCTTATTTCTGAAATTTTGGTAACACTGCATTTACTAACAGCTTAGATATATCCTATAACCATGGGACACTAATCTTAACAAAACTTAAAGTTATTTGTGAAAATTATTTTTGGGAACTGGTCCAATTTTTGAAAGGCAAGGCAGCAAAACTGATATTACTGTTTTAAAAAGAAAATTAACTCAAAATTTTTACAGTATATATACGAGATTCTATAGTTATATCATTGGAACAGTAAATTTTGATGAAAGGAACAGTAGTTGCTTCAATTGCTCCTTACTTACATGTCTTAAGAATTCATACTTGAAGAAAAATCAAACTGTTTTTATAACAAAAGAAGAAAAGGACTATGGTTACCAGTGCAGATGACCAGACATTGGCAGCAGTCTCCAGAATCCCAGTTGCTGTGGCATTTCCTTAACCATTATTTAGAAAGAACTAACAGACTGATTGGACCTTTAATAGTAGGAAGTTTGGGACTGATTGGCATCATAGCTGCTGGATCTATCACTGGCACAACCCTGCATCAAGGAGTCCAGACTCAACAATATGTTAAGGACTGGCATAAAAATGCAAGTGAGATGTGGCATAGCCAGTCTCACATTGATATTAAACTGAATTATCATATGAATGATCTTGAAACATATATATATTTGGGTAATCAAATTCATACTTTAAACTCATTAAGAGCTCTTAAATGTGATTGGAATGAAGGTTCTTTTTGTATTACTCCTTTGGCTTATAATAATAGTGAATATGATTGGGAGGAAGTGAAAAATCATTTGATTGGATATAAGCATAATGCTTCTACAGATATTTTAGAATTGCAAAAGAAAGCATTGAGCATATATCAAAATGAATTGATAGAAACCACTGGTGCAGCTGTTTCACTGGTGGACACAAAAAACAGTTCAAATATCATTTTGGATTGGTTTAGGAATTATTATTATATGCATTTTGTTTGTATTGTCAAGGCTAAAGTAATAACATATATTCATAGAAAAAATGAAGAATTAAACCAGATAAAAGCATTTCTGTTAAAAAACTTGGCCAAGAAAAACTAAATTTGGCATTACTTAGTAGAAAGATTCTACTAATAAACCCTTAATCTTGATAATAATTATAAGCACAAAAGATATTCATTTAAGGAACCTGAAGAAGCATAAATATTAATGAAATTGCCTTCCATGTAAGAGCTCAAAAGTTTGACTGGTAGTCAATGGTGGGTAAGATTCTCAGAGGAGGACAACCTAAGACAGACACAGTCACAAGAGCCTATGAAAGAGGACAAGTTTCACAGGAGGTCACCTAGTATTGGCTTATATAATGGTTCCTATGATCTTCACTGGGAAAAAAAATTAATAAAAAAGGGGGAAATGATGGAGTTTCAGTTAAAGACCATGACTACTGACAGAAAGCAGGAATATAATAAACAAGCTCTCCGGTCTCATGTTCTAGGAGCTAGGTGGGGAAACAGTCTGAGACAATGCCTGTAAATTACAGAAATGTAAAAGAGCTGAGTCATTGTCCTTTAAGACTTGTTGATTTCAGCTCCTGTGTAACTGTTAAGTATCTATTACCCTTACATATTTGCACATGCATTTTGATTTGCTAAAAAATGAATAAAGCCATACTCTATGAGGTGGCTGGGCTCTTCTATCTACATCAGATGGACAGTCCCCTGATCCCAGTTTCTCTTCTGTCTGTCTTATTCTTTCTTTGTCAACCACGTCACAGTTTTCATTGACCAGGTCCTGACTGGAAACAGGTGAGTCATACACCATGGTTATTATTCAAGTTTGAAAGATGCTCTGGCCAAGTTTTAAAAAAATGAGCCACAATTTGATTACCCACTGGAGATGTGTGTATGGAACCCCATTAAGTTGCTATGTCCCTTTATTTTGTAAGGTCATGAGATTTGCTCAACACAGCAAGTTAATAATATATGTTAATGTTCAAATGATATACATCACTGAAAAATGGGTTAAGGAAAGAGTGTGTTGAGTGTCAAACATGAAGGCTTGGAATTACCTATTTATATAAAGTTGTCTTAGTTTTATGTTTATTCTCTTTAGAGGCTGTAATCGCATGTTCATAGAACATGCCCACTGCTGGATGGATTAGGTTCTTGTGTTTTATGACCCATTCTTCTTCCACAAGTTGCCTTGTGAATACTTGAGTCCCTCATTTCCAACTTATGTTCCCTAAAAATGCCTTTCTCTCCAGGGTGAGGGCAGGGGCTTTCACAAACTAAAGGAAAATTTTGCGTTTGGGAGCTCTTTGTATTCTGAATTCAGAGATATATCTTTCTTTGTAAGAATGAGTTTGATTTTATTCCAATTACTTTCTGAAAAATTAAAATGTGGTATAAAAGCATTTTTTTATATATGCATACCTGAATCACATTCTCTCTGAATTTGGGCACTACCAAATATATCCATAAAATAAGGACTGGTTTTCTCAAAACTGAAGCTGGAGCCTTCTCACCATTCAGCAAACACTGCTGACGTCATGTAAAATAATCTCCTGTAAATTATCAATTTAAAATTCTGTTATTCAAAAGTGGAGGAAACACTGAGAAGCACTTCTTTCCCTTCCATGACTATTCTCCAAGTTGAATTAGTTTAATATTATTTCATTAACTATTAGGAAGAAATCTGTTCCAGGTATTTATGTGAAAATTCATTCCACATGAACTCATATCATTGAAGACACTTATTTTTGTAATCTTATTATTTAAAGATCTAATAATTTTCATTTGCAATTGGCATTCACAGGATATGTGGTGACGTTCTCTCCCTCTAAGTAAAGGTTTATTTGTAGACAATAATAGATATTTAACTGTTCTTTTAAAATCCATTTTTCAAAGAGAATATTTAAAAAGTTTTACTTTATTTTTAATATATCAAATTTGCATTTGAGAGAACATCCTAAGCTGTTTTATTTCTAGTTTTCATCTCCAAACTCCTACATGTATGTGTATTTCTAAATATGTGTTACTTTGGAGAATGTGTAAATGAACAAAACATTGATGCACTCGGTCAGAATACTCACACCAATTTCATTCAGCATCACACAACACTGGGGTTGAAATATTTCTTACAGATCATGATTAAATGTCAGGACTTTTTCACCCCCAGTCACAGACTAAACTATATGCACAAAACTGATTATCCATGCCCAGCCTTCATCATATTTGGAGAGTGCGGTGTATGTGTTGTTTATGATTAAAGACTCTTGGGTTTTAATTTTTTCCACATAGTCGTGAATTGGCTCTGGATTTTTTTTCTTTTACTGCTAATTTGGATCCAGCACCCCAAAGTTCTGCAAAAAAGAATTTGAACTTAGTTTCTTATATCCACTATTCCATTTTCTTTCTCTTTCTTTTCAATTTTTCTCAGTGCCTTTCCTCCACTTGCTGTCTTTTCCAAAGAGCTCATCCTCCATGCCCCAAGATCCAACTAATTACTCTGCAAAATTGTGTGGACAAAACCTATCTAGGATCCCTGTGGTAGAGGAGTAATAGAAGCCACACAAGGCCAGTTGCAAGGAATCATTTTTCTGGGTCACAAATGGCAGGATGACTGTGATTCTAATGTTCCAGTCTCCACAAGTGGGAGCCTTTTGAAATCCAGGGCAAAAAGTTCAATTTCATGTTACTTGAAAAGTTTATCCATTGCATTTTGCTAGGATGTAACTGCAAATTGAAATGACTATACTTTCTCATTCATTTCTCATTTCTTCTTCTGGCTTTGGATTCCATTGTTATGAGGATTGCTGGTTGGAAATACTATGGTTTTCCTAGTGACCTAGTTATGTGTGCAAATTTACGCCAATGAGATGAGTGCAATACCAAAGAGGAATTAGCAAGAGAAAAATTAATTTCATTCTGAAAGATTATTGGTCTGAGTGTTCTACCTCTAATATAATCACAAGAATTTTGTTTTAATTTATTTTCATTATATCAGAATAATTATTTTCCTTTATAGTCATCAGTCCCATTCGATCAATTTCTTAACATTGGTTATATTAAATGTAAGCTAACCTTACATGCCCTTCTAAATTCACATTTTCTTTCAATCTGATGTTGATTTCAATTTATAATTTTAAAATGAAGAGCTTTTCAACAGCTTTAAAAAAGCCATTCCTTTTTTCACTTTCTTCACCTGATGTAGTAAGTGAACATGTATCAATAAAACTAATAGGTAAACAAAAAAATTGTTCAAGGAGACCCATAAAATCTCCTCTGCTTGGCTGTGTCATCAAAAGGATTGAGAAGTTAAGAATATCATTTTTGTTCATCTGTTTTTTTTTCTTTCTTATAATTTTTATAGAGATATTGAAAAGGTATAATAATGATTGAAAAGAAGGATTCACATCCATGAATAAAGCATACATCAGGGAATGTACACAATGAATAAACAAGTTATCTTTTTAAATATTTGTCAATAAAAGAGATGCGTATCAACATAGTCATTTTGTGAAGACATGTACTTCCAAGGTGAGTCATACATCATGGTTAGTAGTAGAGTTTGAAAGATGCTCTGGCCAATTTTTGAAAAATTAACCACAATTCCATTTCCTGCTGGAGATGTGTGTATGGGCCCCTTTTAAATTGCTATGTCCCTTTATTGTATAAAGTCATAAGTTTTCCTCTATACACCAAGTTTATGTAAGTTCATGTAAGAATATCTGTCATTGAAAAATAGATTAAGAGAAAGAGCGTGGTGAGAGTCAAACATGAAGGCCTAGAATTGCCCATTACTAAAAAGTTGTCTTAATTTTGTGTTTATTCATTGTTGGAGGCTGTAATCACATGTTCATTGAATGGAGTGCCGTGCACACTGCTGATGGATTAGGTTCTTTTATTTTCTGACCCATTCTCCTCCCCCATGATATCTTGTGAATCATTGAGTCCCTTTTTTTCAGCTTATGTTGACAAACAGTGACTTTTCTCTCCAGGGTGTGCTCAGGGGCTTTCACAAGCCATAGGAAAATTTTGCGGTTGGGAGCTCTTTGTATTCTGAGTTCCAGGGTTTATCTGTGGATTCTGCTTTCTTTGTGAGAATGAGTTTGATTCTATTCCAAGTACATTCTGAAAAATTAATATATGGCATAAGAGCATTGTTTTATATATGGATACATGCATCACATTCTCTCTCCATTTGGGAACTATCCAATTATACCCAGAAAATCAGCACGGGTTTTTTTGAAACAGAACTTGGAGCCTTCTAACCATTCAGTAAACAGTGGTGTAGTCATGTTATAGGATCTCCTGTGAATTATCTATTTAAAATATTGTTATTCAAAAGCAAGGGAAACATTGAGAAACATTTCTTTCCCTCCCATGATTATTCTCCAAGTTGAAGTAGTTCAATAATATTTCATTAAGTTTTAGGAAGAAAATAATTTCCCAATACTTGTGTGAAAAATTCATTACATGAGAACTCATATCATTGAAGCCACTTATTTTTAAAATCTTTTTATTTAAAAGGGCTAAGAACTTTCATTGGCAAATAGCATTCACAGGGTATGTGGAAACATTCTCTCCCTCTAACTAAAGGTTTATTTGTAGAGGATAACAGATATTTAACCATTTTTTAAAATCCATTTTTCAAAGGGAATGTTAAAATTTTATTCTTTATTTTTAATATACTAAATTTGCGTATTAGAGAATATCGTCCTAATGTGTTTATATTTAGTTTTCACTCGAAGCCCCCACATTCATACATTTTTAAATATGTATTTCAAGCAGAATGGGTAAACAAAAAAATATTGATGCACTCGGTCAGAATCTTCACACCATTTTCCTTCAGAATCACACAATACTGAGGTGCAATATTTCTTACAGATCAAGATAAAATATCATGGCATTGTCACCCCCAGTCACAGACTATACTATATGCACAAAAATGATTATACATGCCCTGCCTTAAACATGTCTGGAGAGTTGTGTGTATGTGTTGTGTCTGTTTAAAAACTCCTGTGTTTTAATTTTTTCCATACAGTTTTTAATTGCCTCTTGGATTTTTTTTCTTTTAAGGCTAATTTGGAACCAGCACCTTAAAGTTCTTCAAAAGAGAATTTAAGTTTAGATTATTTTCTCCACTATTTCATTATCCTTCTCTTTCTGTTCTATTTTTCACAGTGCCTTCTCTCCAGTTGCTGTCTTTTCTAAAAAGCACATTCTCCATGCCTCGAACTACAAATTATTACTCTGCCACAATGTATGGGCAAAACGCATCTAGGATTACTGTGGTGGAGGACGGAAAGAAGCCACACTTGGCCAGTTGCTTACTAGTAATCATTTTTTTTGCCATATTTACTGGATCACAAATGGCAGGATAATCATGATTCTAGAGTTCAAGGCTCCACAAATAGGAGCACTTTCGAAATCAAGGGACAAATGTTCAATTTCATGTTACTTGAAAAGCTTATCGATTGCATATTCCTGGGATGTTTCTGGTGTCTGGTGAATTTTGATATGGATGGCTCTTTATTAAGATGACAGTCCTTTCTCATTCTTTTTTCATTTCTTCTTCTGCCCTTGGATTCCATTGTTATGAGGTTTGTTGTTTGGAAATAGTAAGGTTTTCCTAGTGATCTCGTAATGTGTACAAATTATGGCAATGAGATGTGTGCAATACCAAAAAGGAATTAGCAAGAAAAACAATTTATTTCATCACTAGAGATTATTTATACTGAGTGTTCTACCTGGAATATAATAATTTGAATTGTGTTTTAATTTACTGTCATTATATCAGACTAAGTTTTTTCCTTTATAGGCATTAGTGCCACACTATTTATTTCTTATAATTGATTATACTAAATCTAACCTAACCTTACATTGCCTTCTAAATTTGCACTTTCTTTAAATCCGTTGTCCTTTTCAGTTTAAAATTTTAAAAGGAAGTCTTTTTCAACAGCTTTAAAAACGCCATTCATTGTTCTCTCTATTTACATGATTTGGAAAGTGATCGTATATCAATTAACTGCTAGATTTTTAAAAAAGTGGTTCAAGGAGAGCAAGAAAAACCTCTTTGCTTCAGTGGTTCATCAAAAGGATTGAGAATTGAGCTATTTCTTTTTTGTTCATTTGGTTTTCTTTATTATAATTTATATGAAGGTATTGAAAAGGTTTAATAATGATGGCAGAGATGAAATCACATCCGTGAATATACCATACAGCAAGGTATTTAGACATTGGAAAATCAGTTTATGGGTTTAATATTTATCAATAAAATAGATGTGCTTTGAATAGTCATTTTGTGAGGACATGCACACCCAAGGTGAGTCATGCATCATGTTAATAGTCGAGTATGAAAGATGCTCTGGCCAATTTTTAAAAAATGAACCAAAATTGAATTTTCTGCTGGAGATGTTTGTAATGGACCCCTTTAAGTTGATATGTCCTTTTACTTTGTAAGGTCAGGAGTTTCTTCTACACACAACATTTATGTATGTTCTTGTATGAATGATATCCATCAAGGAAGAATAGATTAAGAGAAAGAGTGTGGAGAGTGTCAAACATGAAGCCTTGGAATTGCCTATTTCTCTAAGATGTCTCAGTTTTGTGTTTCTTCACTGTGGGGGGCTATAATCGCATGTGCACAGAATGGGGCGTGGTGCACACTGCTGGATGGATTAGGTTCCTGTGAGTTATGACCCATTACTCCCTCCCATGATATCTTGAGAATAGTGGAGTCTCTCTTTGTCAACTTATGTACACTACTGGTGAGTTTTCTCCACAGGTTGTGGGCAGGTGCTTTCACAAGCATAGAAAAATTTTTTGGTTGGGAGCTCTTTGTATTCAGTGTTCCTTGGTTTATCTGTGGATTCTGCTTTCTTTGTAAGAATTAGTTTGATTTTATTCCAAGTTCTTTCTGAGGAATTAAAATGTAACATAAGAGCATTCTTTTATATATGGATACCTGGATCACATTCTCTCTGAATTCAGGAAATACCCAAATATGTCCTGAAAATCAGGACTGGTTTTCTTGAAACAGAACCTTGAGCATTCTAACCATTCAATAAACACCAGTGAAGTCATGTAAAATGATCTCCTTTCAATTATCAATTTAAAATTTTGTTATTCAAAAGTGAAGTGAAACACTGAGAAGCATTTCTTTTCCTCCCATGATTATTCTCCATGTTGAAGTAGTTTAATATTATTTCATTAACTATTAGGAAGAAAATCAGATCCTGATGTTTCTGTGAAAAAATCATTACAAGCGAACTCATATCATTGAAGCCACTTTTTTAAAAACCTTATTATTACCAGGACTAAGGACATTCATTTGCAATTAGCATCCAGAGGGTATGTGGAAACATTTTCTCCCTCTAATTAAATGTTTACTTTTACATGGTATTAGATATTTAACTATTTTTCTAAAATCCATTTCTCAATGGGAAAGTTAAAAAAGATTTTCATTATTTTTGATATACCAAATTTGCGTCTGATAAAATACCGTCCTAATGTGTTTATATCTAGTTTTCACCTCAAAACGCCCACATTTATACATTTTTAAATATGTACTTCTTAGCAGAATATGTAAACAAACAACAAAAAAAACATTGATGCACTCAGTCAGAATCCTCACAACATATTCCTTAAGCATCACTCCACAATGGGGTGCAATATTTCTTAGAGGTCAGGATAAAATATCATGGCTTTGTCACCCCCAGTCACAGACCATAGCATATGCAAAAAACTGATTATCCATGCCCTGTCTTCAACATATCTGGAGAGGTGTGTGTATGTGTTCTGTCTTTTTAAAGACCCTTGGGTTTTAACTTTTTCCATATTGTCATGAATTGGTATTGGATTTTTTTCCCATTGTACTGCTAATTTGGAACCAGCACCTCAAAGTTCTTCAAAATAGAATTCAAGCTTAGTTTCTTTTCTCCACTATTCCATTCTCCTTGTCTTTCTTTTCTATTTTTCACAGTGCCTTCTCTCCAGTTGCTGTGTTTTCCAAAGAGCTCATCTCCCATGGCCTGAGCTCCAAATAATGACTCTGTATGGACAAAACCCCTCTAGGATCCCTGCAGGAGGGAAAGAAGCCACACAAGGCCAGTTGTTTGGAATCATGTTTTTGCCATTTTTCCTGGGACACCAATTGCAGAATGGCCGTGATTCTAGAGATTCAGGCTGCACAAGTGGGAGCACTTTTCAAATCCAGGGCAAAAAGTCCAAATTCATATTATGTTAAAAGATTGTCCATTGCAATTTTCTGGGATGTATATTGTGTGCTTTGAATTTTGATAAGGAATGCTCTTGATTGAGATGACAATACTTTTTCAATCTTTCCTCAATTCTTCCTCTGCCCTTGGATTCCATTGTATGAGGATTGCTGGTTGGAAATAGTATGGTTTTCCTAGTGATTTTATGTTTCATAATTTAAGCGAATGAGATCTGTGCAATATCAAAGAGGAATTAGCGTGAAAAAAAAACATTTCATTCCTAGAGACTATTTTGCCACACTGTTCTACCTGGAATATAATAATTTGAATTTTGTTTTAAATTATTGTCATTATATCAGACTAATTATTTTCCTTTATTAGCGTTAGTGCCATATTATTTCTTATCATTGATTATATTAAATCTAACTTAACCTTACAGTCCCTTCTAAATTTATATTTTCTTTCAATCGGATGTCAATCTCAATTTATAATTTTAAAATAAAGATCTTTCCAACAGCTTGAAAAAACCATTCATTGTTCACATTCTTCACTTGAGGTGGTAAGTGATCATATATCATTAAAAGTAATAGATAAACAAGAAAAATTGTTCAAGGAGAGCCAAAAAACTCCTCTGCTTGACTGTGTCAGAAAAAGGATTGAGAAGTGAAGAATTTCCTTTTTGTTCATCTGATTATTCTTTCTTTATTATAATTGTTATAGAGATACTAAAAAGGTATAATAATGATTGAAGAGATGAATCACATCCATGAACATACCAGACACCAGGAAATGTACACTTTGGAAAACAGGTTATCAGTTTAATATTTATCAATAAAAGAGATGTGTTTCAAAATAGTCATTTGGTGATGACATATTCAACCAAGGAGAGGCATACATCATGATTAGTGGTCAAACTTGAAAATGGCTCTTTCCAAGTTTTATAAAATGAACCACAATTCGATTTCCCACTGCAAAAGTGTGTATGGGACCCATTTAAGTTGCTATGACCCTTTATTATGTAGGGTCATGAGCTTTGCTCTACACCCCAAGTTTGTGTAAAAGTGATATCCGCCACTGAAAAATTGATTAAGAGAAAGAGTGTGATGAGTCTATAATATGAAGGTTCGGCATTGCTTAATACTTTAATGTTGTCTTAGTTTTGTGCTTATTCATTTTTGGAGGCTATAATCATGTGTGCATGGAATGGATGGCAGTTCACACTGCTGATGGATTAGGTTCTTATGTTGTGTGACCCATTATTCTCCCCCATGGTATCTTGTGAATAGTTGATAGTCTCTTTGTCAAATTATGTACCCAAACAGTGTCATTTCTATATAGGGTGTGGGCAGGGTCTTTCAAAAGCCAAAGGACAATTTTTTGGTGGGGAGCTTTTTGTAATCTGAGTTCCAGGATTTATCTCTGGATTCTGCTTTCTTTGGAAGAGAGGGTTTGATTTTATTCCAAGTACTTTCTGAAAAATTAAAATGTGGCATGAGTATTGTTTTATATATGGATACTTGCATCCTATTTTGTCTGCACTTGGGAACAACAAAAATATGTCCAGAAAGTCAGGACTGGATTTCTTGAAACAGAACCTGACACGCTCTAACCTTTCAGGAAACACTGGTGAAATCATCTAAAACAATCTCCCCTGAATTATGAACATCAATATGTGTTACTCAAAACAAAAGGAACCACTGAGAAAAATTTCTTTCCTCCCATTATGATTCTCCAATTTCAAGTAGTTTAATATTATTTAACTAACTATTAGGAGGAAAATCTCTAACAGATATTTACATGAAAAAATTCATTCAACATGAATTCATATCCCTCAACCCACTTATTTTTAAAATCTTATTATTTAAAGGGCCTAAGAACTTTCATTTGCAATTGGCATTCACAGCATATTTGGACACATTCTCTCCCACTAAGAAAAGTTTTATTTGTAGTGGATAATAGATATTTCACAATTCTTTTAAAATCCTTTTTTCAAGGAGGACTTTAAAAACATTTTTGTTTATTTTTAATATACCAAATTTGCATATGAGAGTATATCACCCTAATCTGTTTATATCTGTTTTTTACCTCTAAACACCCACATTCATGCATTTTTAAATATATATCTTTTAGCAGGATGTGGAAATGAAGAAAACAATGAAGCACTCGTTCTGAATACTCACACCATTTTTCTTTAGCATCAAACCGCAATGGGGTGTCATATTTCTAACAGATCATTACAAAATATCAAGATATTGTCATCCCCAGTCACAGACTATACCATATGCACAAAATTTATTTTCCAAGCCCTGCCTACAGCATGTCCAGAGAGATGTATGTTTGTGTTGTGTGTGTTTTAAAGACTCTTTGGTTTTAATTTATTCCACAAGTTGAGAATTGCCTGGTCGATTTTTTTCCTTTTACTGCTAATATTGAACCAGCTCTTCCTGGTTCTTCAAAAGATAATTCGAGGTTAGTTTCTTTTCTCCATTATTCCATTCTCCTTCTCTTTCTTTTCTATTTTTCACAGTGCTTTTCTCCAGTTGTTGTCTATTCTAAAGAGCTCATCATCCTTGCACAGAGCTCCAAATAATTAATCTGCAGCATTGTATGTACAAAACCCCTCTAGGATGCCTGTGGTGGAGGAGGTAAGGAAGCCACACAAGGGCAGTCTCTAGGAATAATTTCTTTGCAGTTTTTCCTGGTTCACCAATGGCAGGATGATCGTGATTCTAGCATTACAGGCTCCACAAGTGAGCATCCTTTTGAAATCTGAGTCAAAAGTTCAATTTCATATTACGTGAAAAGTTTATCCATTGCATTTTGCTGTGATGTATCTGTTGCCTGATGAATCTTGATAAGGATGGCTCTTCATTGAGATGACAATACTTTCTCATTGTTTTCTCATTCCTTCCTCTGCCCTTAGATTCCATTGTTATGAATTTTGCTGGTTGCAAATACTATGGTTTTCCTAATGATTTTGTTATGTGTACAAATTTATGTCAATTAGATGTGTGCAATACCACAGTGGAATTAGCATTAAAAATTTTAATTTATTCCTGGTGATTATTTTGCCTGAGTGTTCTACCTGGAATATAATAATTTGTATTTTGATTTAATTTATTGTCATCATATCAGACCAGTTTCCTTCATAGATGTGCATGACATACTATCTATTTCTTATCATTGATTATATTAAATCTAACTTAACCCTACATTCCTTCTAAATTCACATTTCCTTTCAATCTTATGTCTATTTCAATTTATATTTTTAAAATAGTTATTTTCAAGAGCTTAAAAAATCTATTCATTATTCACATTCTTCACAAGAGGTGTTAAGTGATCATATATCAATAAATGTGATAGATAAAATAATTGTTCAAGGAGAATGAGAAATACAGCTCTACTTGGCTGTGTCATCAATAGGATTGAGAACTGAAGAATTTTTTTGGTTCATCTGGTTTGTCTTTCTTTATTGTAATTTTTATAGAGATGCCAAAAACTTTTAATAATCATTGAAGAGATGAATCCCATCTGTGAATATACCATACAACAGGAAATGTACCCATTTGAAAAAGAGCTTATTGGTTTAATATTTATCAATATAGGAGATTTGTTTCTAAATAGTCATTTTGTTTGAACATGCAAAACAAAGGTGAGTCATAAATCATCGTTAGTAGTCGAGTTTGAAAGACTCTCTGTCCATGTTTTAATAAAGGATCCACAATTCAATTTCCTGCTGGATATGTGTGTATGGAACCCATTTAAGTTGCTAAGTCCCTTTATTTTATAGGGTCATGAGTTTTGCACTACACACCAAGTTTATATATGTTTATGTAAGAATGATATTCGTCATTGACAAATAGATAAGAGAGTGTGGTGAGTGTCAAACACGAAGGCTAGGAATTGCTTATTTCTATAAAGTTGTCTTAGTTTTGAGTTTCTTCATTGTTGGAGGCTATAATCAGTTGTGCATAGAATGGAGCACGGTGCACACTACTAATGGATTAAGCTCGTGGATTTTATCACCCATTCTTATCCCACATGATATCTTGGTAATAGTTGAGTCCCTCTTTGTCAAGTTATGTACCCTACCATTGTCTTTTCACTCCACAGTGTGGGCAGGGTCTTTCACAAGCCATCAGAATATTTTGTAGTTGGGAGCTCTTTGTATTCTGAGTTTTCAGGTTTATCTGTGGATTCTGCTTTTTTTGTAATAATGAGTATGATTTTACTTGAAGTACTTTATGAAAAACTAAAATGTGGCCTGAGAGCAAATTTTATATATGGATACCTGCATCACATTCTCTCTGCATTGGGGAAATACCCAAATATGTCCAAAATAACAGGAAAAGTTTTCTTCAAACAGAACCTAGAGCCTTCTAACCATTCAGTAAATTCTGGTGTGGTCATGCAAAACAATCTCATTTCAATTATCGATCAAGTTTCTTCAAAAGAGAATGTGAGGTAATTTTCTTTACTCTACTATTCCATTCTCCTTCTCTTTGTATTCAATTTTTCACAGTGCCTCCCAACAGTTTGCTGTATTTTCCAAAGAGCTCATCCTCCATGCCCAAGCTCCAAATAATTATTCTGCAGCATTGAATGGACAACACCCATCTAGTACCCCTGTGGTGGTGAAGGGAAAGAAGCCACACAAGGCCAGCTGCTCATAAATTTTTCTTTGCCGTATTTCCAGGGTCACAAATAACAGCATGTCCATGCTTGTAGCATTCTTTGCTCCAATAAAGGGAGCACTTTTTTAAATCTGGGGCTACAATTTCAATTTCATGATCCTTGAAAATCTTATCCATTGCACTTTCCTGGGATGTATTTGGTGTCTGGTGAATTTTTATAGGGATGGCTCTTCATTGAGATGACAATACTTTCTCATTTCTAACTCAGCCCTTGGATTCCATTGTTATGAGGATTGCTGGTTGGAATTACTACAGTTTTCCTAGTGATCTTGTTATGTGTACTAACTTATGCCCATAAGATGTGTGCAATACCAGAGAAGAATTAGCATGAAAAAAAAATCATTTCATTCCTAGAGCTTATTTTGCCAGTGATCTACCTGGAATATAATAATATGAATTTTGTTTTAATTTATTGTTATTTTATCAGACTATTTTCCCTTATTGGCATTAGTGCCATACTATCTATTTCTTATCACTGACTATATTAAATCTAACCTAACCATCCATTCTCTTCTAAATTTACATTTTCTTTCAATCAAATGTCTATTTCAATTGATAATTTTAAAATAAAGTTCATTCCAACAACTTTTAAAAAATCCAATCATTGTTCACATTCTTTACATGAGGTGGTAGGTTATCATATATCATTAAATATAATAGAAAAAAAATTGGTCAAGGGAAGCCAGAAAAATGCCTCTGCTTGGGTGTGTCATCAAAAGCATTGAGAACTGAAGAATTTCTTTTTTGTTCATGTGGTTTTTCTTTCTTTATTACAATTTGAGAGACATTGAAAAGGTTTAAAAATGATTGAAGAGATGAATCACATCCGTGAATATAACATACACCAAGGAATGTACACATTTGAAAAACATATTATCTGTCTAATATTTACAAATGAAAGAGGTGTATTTCAAAATGGTCATTGTGTGACAACATATACATCCAAGGAGATTCATACATCATGGTGAGTAGTCGAGTTTGAAAGATCCTATGTCCAAGTTTTAAAAAATGAACAATTCTATTTACCACTGTAGATGTGTGTATGGGACCCATTTAAGTTGTTATGACCCTTTATTTTGTAAGGTCATGAGCTTTTCTCTACACACCAAATTTAGGTATGTTCATGTAACAATGAAGTCCGTCACTGAAAAACAGATTAAGGGAAAGAGTGTGATGAGGGTCAAACATGAAGACTTGGAATTGCCTCATACTTTAATGTTGTCTTAGTTTTGTGTTTATTCCTTTTTGGAGGCTATAATCTGATTGCATAGAATGGAGTGCAGTTCACACGGCTGAATGGATTAGGTTCTTATGTTGTGTGACCCATTATTCTCCCCCATGATATCTTGTGAATAGGTTAGTGTATCTTATCAAATTATATAGCCAACCAGTGCCATTTCTCTACAAGGTGTGGGCAGGGTCTTTCACAAGCCAAAGGAAAAATTTTCGCTTGGGAGCTTTTTGTAATCTGAGTTTTGGGATTTATCTCTGTATTCTGCTCTCTTTGTAAGAATGGGTTTGATTTTATTCCAAGTACTTTCTGGAAAATTAAAATGTGGCATAAGAGTATTGTTTTATATATGGATACTTGCATCCCTTTCTCTCTGCACAGACTACACAAATATGTCCAGAAAATCAGCACTGGATTTCTTGAAACAGAACCTTGAGCACTGTAACCATTCAGGAAAAACTGGTGAAGTCATCTAAAACCATCTCCCCTGAATTATCAATTTCAAATTGTGTCATTCAAAAGCAAAGGAAACACTGAGAAATATTTCTTTCCTCCCATTAATATTCTTCAGGTTGAATTACTTTAATATTATTTCACTAATTATTAGGGGAAAAACCACTAACAGATATTTATGGGAAAAATTATTTCCATGTGAATTCATATCACTCAACCCACTTATTTTTGAAATCTTATTATTTAAAGAGCCTAAGAATTTTCATTTGCAATTGGCATTCACAGCATATTTGGTAACATTCTCTCCCACTAAGAAAAGTTTCATTTGTAGAGGATAATAGATATTTCACAATCCGTTTAAAATCCTTTTTCAATGAGAACTTTCAAAAAGTTTTTGATTATTTTTAATATATCAAATTTGCATATGAGAGTATATAGAACTAATCTGTTTACATCTGTTTTTCATCTCCAAACACCCACATTCATTCATTTTTAAATATGTATTTCTTAGCAGAATGTGGAAATGAACAAAACATTGATGCACCCATACTGAATACTCACATCATTTTCCTTTAACATCACACCACACTGGGGTGTCATATTTCTTTCAGATCATTACAAAATATCAAGACATTGTCATCCCCAGTCACAGACTATACCATATGCACAAAACTGATTTTCCATGCCCTGCCCACAGCATGTTTAGAGAGTTGTATGTATGTGTTGTGCCTGTTTTAAGGACTCTTTGGTTTTAATTTATTCCACAAAGTTGGTAATTGCCTGGGGGATATTATTCCTTTTACTGCTAATATTGAACCATCACATCATGGTTCTTTAAAGAAAATTCGAGGTTAGTTTCTTTTCTCCGTTATTCCATTCTCCTTCTCATTTTTTCGATTTTTCACAGTGCCTTCTCTCCAGGTGCTATATTATCCAAAGAGCTCATCCTCCATGCCCCAAGCTCCAAATAATTAATATAGGGATTGTATGGACAAAACCCCTCTAGGATGCCTGCAGTGGAGGAATGAAGGAAGCCACACACGCTCAGTTTCTAGGAATCATTTCATTGTAGTTTTCCTGGGTCACCAATGACAGGATGACCGTGATTCTAGCGTTCCAGACTCCACAGAATGAGCATCCTTTTGAAATCCAGGGCAAAAACGTCAATTTCGTTTTACTTGAAAATCTTATCCATTATACTCTGCTGCGATGGATATGCTGTCTGGTGAATTTTGATAAGGATGGCTCTTCATTGAGATGACAATACTTTCTCATTCTTTTCTCATTTTTTCCTCTTCCCTTAGAATCCATTTTTATGAGAATTGCTGGTTTTAACTATTATGGTTGTCCAAGTGATATTGTTATACCTACTAATTTATGTCAATTAGATATGTACAATACCACAGTGGAATTAGCATGAAAAATTTTTTTCATTCCTGGAGATTATTTTGCCTGAGTGTTCTACCTTGAATAAAATAATTTGAATTTTGATTTAAATTATTGTCATCATATCAGGCTAAATATTTTCCTTCATAGGTGTGCATGACATACTATCTATTTCTTATCATTGATTATATTAATTCTGACCTAACCTTACATACCCTCCTAAATTTACATTTTCTTTCAATCTAATGTTTATTTCAATTTATAATTTTAAAACTAAGATCTTTTCAAGAGCTTTAAAGACCCATTCATTATTCACATTCTTCACATGAGGTGGTAAGTGATCATATATTAATAAAAGTGATAGATAAACAAAATAATTGTTCAAGGAAAGCCAGAAAAATGCCTGTGCTTCACTGTGTCATCAAAAGGATAGAGAACTGAAGAATTAATTTTTGTTCATCTTGTTTGTCTTTCTTTATTATAATTTTTAAAGAGTTGCAGAAAATGTTTATTAATCATTGAAGAGATGAATCCCATCTGTGATTATACCATACAACAGAAAATGTACCCTTTGGAAAAAAAGATTATTGGTTTAATATTTATCAATAAATGGGATTTGTTTCTAAATAGTCATTTTGTTAGAAAATGCACAACCAAGGTGATTCATAAATCATGGTTAGTAGTTGAGTTTGAATGATGCTCTGTCTATGTTTTAAAAAAGGAATCACAATTCAATTTCCCATGGGAAATGTGTGTATGGGACCCATTTAAGTTTCTATGTCCCTTTATTTTGTTAGGTCATGAGTTTTGCTCTACGCACCAAGTTTATGTATGTTTATGTACAAATGATATCCGTCACTGAAAAATAGATTAAGAGAAAGAGTGTGTTAGTGTCAAACATGAAGGCTAGGTATTACCTATTTCTCTAAAGTCTTAGTTTTGTGTTTCTTTGTTGTGGGAGTCTACAATCACGTCTGCGTAGAATGGAGTGCCATGCACATAGCTGGTGGTTTAGGTACATGTTTTTATGACCCATTCTTCTCCCCCATGTTATCTTGTCAATAGTTGGGTCGCTCTTTGTCAACTTATGTACCCTACCAGTGCCTTTTCACTCCAGTGTGGGGACAGGGGCTTTCACAAGCCATAGGATAATTTTGCAGTTCGGAGTCTTTTTAGTCTGTGTTCTGGATATTATCTGAGTCTTCTGCTTTTTTGTACGATTGAGGTTGATTTTATTCCAAGTCTTTAATCCAAGAATTTCAGGAAAATTAAAATGTGGCATAAAAGTATTGTTTTATATATGGATACCTGCATCACATTGTCTCTGCACTCTGGACCTATCCAAATATGTCCAGAAAATCAGGACTGGTTTTATTTTTAAGAATACCTTGTGCCTTCTAACCATTCAGTAAACACTGGTGAAGTCATGTAAAATGACCTCCTGTGAATTATCAAATTAAAATTGTGTTATTCAAAAGAGGAGGAAACACTGAGAAGCATTTCTTTGTTTCCCTTGACTATTTTCCAAGTTGAAGTAGCTTGATATTATTTCTTTAAGATATAGGAAGACAATCTGTTCCAGATATGTATGTGAAAAATTCTTTCAACTCAAACTCATATAACAGAAGGCACTTCTTTTTAAAATCTTATTATTTAAAAGGGCTAAGAACATTCATATGCAATTAGCATTCACAAGGTATGTGGAAACATTCTCTCCCTTTAGGTAAAGGTTTATTTGTAGATGATAATAGATATTTAACCATTCTTTTAAAATCCATTTATCTACAAGAACTTTTTTTTTTATTTATTTTATTTTATTTTATTTTATTTATTTTTTATTTATTTATTTTTTATTATGGGTAAAAATCAAAATTCTCACAATACATACAAACATTTATAAAATGATATATAAATATATATGCATATATGTGTATTTGCTTACAAAAATGTTATATATATATATATATATATATATACATATATTTTAAGAGGTGTTTAGATTACCTAAAATATTACATGGAACCCACTGGGATTCCCATGTTGCCCACCTCCCACACCTCCCACCACATCCCACACAAACATCTCCCACTTTGTGGCCCACCAACCTCAATGAACTTACACATCCTGGATCCTTGCCACCAACCATAGACCACAGTTCACACTGTAGACCACACTCTCTCCCACTCAGTTCTGAGTGGTGTGTGCTGATTTAAAAGGTTTTTTTTTTTATTTTTAATATACCAAATTTGTATATGAGAGAATATCATCCTAATCTGTTTTATATCTAGTTTTCACATCCAAACCCTCATATTCATTCATTTTTAAATATGTATTCCTTAGCAGAATGTGTAAACTAAGAAAATATTAATGCACCAGGTCAGAATCATCACACCATTTTCCTTCAGCATCACACCTCACTGGGGTTTAATATTTCTTACACATCATGATAAAAATATCATGATATTGTCACAACCAGTCATAGACTATACTATATGCACAGAACTGATTATAAATGGCCTGACTTCAACATGTCTGGTGATTTCTGTGTATTTGTTGTGTATGATTTAAAGACTCTTGGATTTTAATTTTTTCCTCATAGTCATGAATGGACTGGTGGATTTTTTTTTCATTTTCATGCTAATTTTGAAGGAGCACCTCCCAGTTCTTCACTAGAGAATTTGAGGTTAGTTTCTTTTCTCTAATCTTGCATTTTTCTTCTCTTTCTTTTCTATTTTTCACAGCCACTTCTCTCCAGTTCCTCTTTTTTCCAAAGAGCTAATCCTCCATGCACTGACCTCCAAAATAATTACTCTGTGGCATCTTAAGGGCTAAACCCATTTAGGATGCCTCTGGTGGAGGTAGGAAAGAATCCACACAAGGCCAGCTGCTTGGAATCATATACTCGCCATTTGTTCTATTTAACCGATTGCAAGATCACGGTGATTCTAGAGTTCCAGTCTTCACAAGTGGGATCCCTTTTGAAATGCGGGGCAAAAAGTTCAATTTCATGTTACTTGAAACACTTACACATTACATTTTGCTGGGATGTTTATGGGCTTTGGTGAATTTTGATAAGCAAGGTTCTTCATTGAGATGACAATACTTTCTCATTCTTTTCTCATTTCTTCCTCTGCCCTCACATTCCATTGTTATGAAGATTGCTGGTTAGAAATACTATGCTTATCTTAGTGATCTTGTTATTTCAACTAATTTATGCCAATAAGATGTGTGCAATACCAAAGAGGAATTCTCAGGAAAAAAAATTTATTTCATTTGTAGAGATTATATTGTCTGAGTGTTCTAACTGGAATAAAATAATTTGAATTTTGATTTAATTTATTGTCATTACATCAAACTAATTATTTTCCTTTTAGACATTAGTGCCATACTATATATTTCTTATCATTGATTATATTAAATCAAACCTAACCTTACTTTCCCTTCATAATTTATCTTTTCTTTCATTCTGATGTCCATTTCAATTTGTAGTTTTAAAATAAAGACCTTTTCCAGAGATTTAAAAAGCCATTCATTGTTCACCTTCTTCATATGAGGTGGTAAGTGAGCCTATATCAATAAAACTGTTAGATAAACCAAATAAATTTTTCAAGGAGAGCCAGAAATATGCCTCTGCTTGGCTGTGTCATCAAAATGATTGAGAAGTGAAGAATTTCTTTTTTGTTCAACTGGTTTTTCTTTCTTTATTATAATTTCATAGAGATATTGAAAAGTTTTAATAATGATTGAGGAGATGAATTCACATCCGTGAATTAACCATACCCCTGGGAATGTACACCCTGGGAAAACAGGTTATCAGTTTAACATTTATCAATAAAAGAGATGTGGTTCAAAATAGTCATTTTGTTAGGACCTGTACACCCAAGGTGAGTCATATGTCATGGTTAGTTGTCGCATATGAAAAATACTTCAGCCAAGTTTTACAAAATAAGCCACATAACAATTTCCTGCTGAGAAGTGTGTATGGGACCCCTTTAAGTTGCTATGTCCTTTGTTTTGTAAGTTCATGAGTTTTTCTCTATACACAAAATTTATGTATGTTCATGAATGAATGGTATCCATCCCTAAAAAATACATTAAGAGAAATAGTGGTGTAGTGTCGAATATGAAGGCTCGGAATTGCCTATTTCTCTAAAGTTGTCTTAGTTTTGTGTTTCTTTGTTTTTGGAAGTTATAAACACTTTTGCATAGAATGGAGCATGGTGCACATTTCTGGTAGATTGGGTTCTTGTTTTTTATCACCCATTCTTCTCCCGCAAAGTATCTTGTGAATAACTGAGTCCTTCTTTCTCAATTTATGTACACTACAAGTGCCTTTTCACTCCAGGGAGTCGGTAGGGGCTTTCACAATCCATAGGAAAATTTTGTGTTTAGGAGCTCTTTGTATTCTGCGTTCCATGGTTTATCTGTGGCTTTTGATTTCTTTGTAAGAATGAGGTTGATTTTATTCCAAGTCTTTATTCCAAGAAATTTCTGAAAAATTAAAATTTGGTATTTGAGTACTGTTTTACATATGGATACCTGCATCACATTATCTCTGCACTCTGGAATTATTCATATATACCCAGAAAATCAAGACTGTTTTTTTTGTAACAGTATTTGGAGCCTTCTAACCATTCAGTAAACACTTGTGAAGTCATGTAAAATGATCTCCTGTGAATTATTGATTGAAAATTGTGTTAATCAAACAGAGGAAACACTGAGAAGCACTTTTATTCCTCCCATTACTCTTCCCCCGGTTGAAGTAGTTTGATATTATTTCATTAACTATTAGGAGGAAATTCTGTTAAATATATTTATGTGAAAAATAAGTTCCATACCATCTCATATCATTGAAACCACTTACTATTACAATCGTGTTATTTAAAAGGGATAAGAACTTTCATTTGGAATTAACATTCACAGAGTATGTGGGAACAGCCTATCCCTCTAGGAAAAGGCTTATTTGTAGATGATCATAGATATTTAACCATTCTTTTAAAATCCGGTTTTCAATGAGAACTTGTAAGAAGTGTTTCTTGATTTTAAATATACCAAATTTGCCTATGAGAGAATATTGTCCAAATTTGTTTTATATCTACTTTTCAGCTCCAAACACCCACATTCATTCATTTTTATTTTTTTAATGCATTTTAAAATATATATTCCTTAGCAGATGGTGTAAATGACAAAATTTGATGCACTCGTTCAGAACCCTCACACCAATTTCCTTCAGCATCACACCACCCAGGGGCGTAATATTTCTTACAGATCATGAAAAAATATCATGGTATTGTCTCCCCCAGTCACAGATTATACTTTATGTGGAAAACTGATTGTCCATGCCCTTCCTTCAACTTGTCTGGAGATTTGAGTGTGTGTGTTCTGTCTGTTTTAAAGACTCAGTTTTTAATTGTTTACACTTAGTCATGAATTGACTGGTGGATTTTTTTCATTTTACTCCTTACTTTGAGCCAGCATCTCAATGTTCTTCAAAAGAGAATTAGAGCATATTTTCTTAACTCCACTATTCCACTTTCCTTCTCTTCCTTTTCTGTTTTTCACAGTGCCTTCCTACAGGTTGCTCTCTTTTCCAAAGTGCTCATCCTCAATGGTCTGAGCTCCAAATAATTATTCTGCAGCATTGAATGGACAGCGCCCATTTTGGATGCCTGCGGTGGAGAAGCGAAATAAGTCACACAAGGCCAGTAGCTCGTAATTTTTTCTTTGCCATTTTTCCTTGCACACCAATGGCAGCATGTCCATGATTGTAGCATTACATACTCCACAAGAGGGAGCCCTTTTATAAATCTGTGGTGAAACTTTCAATTTCATGTTATTTGAAAAGCTTATCCATTGCTCTTTGCTGGGATGTATCTGGAGTGTAGTGAATTTTGATAGGGATGACTCTTCGTTGAGATATCAATATTTTCTCATTCTATTCTCAATTCTTCCTCTACCCTTTGAATCCATTGTTATGAGTGTTCCTGGTTGGAAATACTGTGGTTTTCCTAGTGATGTTTAAAGTGTACTAATTATGCCAATCATGTGTGTGCAATACCAAAGAGGAATTAGCATGAAAAAAATCATTTCATTCCTAGAGTTTATATTGCCTGAGTGTTCTACATGGAACATAATAATTTGAATTTTGATTTAATTTTTTGTCATTATATCAAATTAATTACTTTCCTTTTAGGCTTTAGTGTCATACTATCTATTTCTTAACATTGATTATATTTAATCAAACCTCACCTTACTTTCCCTTTAAAATTTACATTTTCTTTCATTCTGATGTCCATTTCAATTTGCAGTTTTAAAATGAAGGCCTTTTCAGCACCTTTAAAATGGCGATTCATTTTTCACTAACTTCACATGAGGTGGTAAGTGATCAATAAAACTGATAGATAACAAAAATAAAATTTTCAAGAAGTGCCAGAAGTACACCTCTGCTTGGCTGTGTCTTCAAAAGTATTGAGAAGTGAAGGATTTTTATTGTTCATCTGTTTTCTCTTTCTTTATTAAAATTTCAAAGAGATATTGAAAAGGTTTAAAAATGATTGAAGGGATGGATCACATCCTTGAATATATCATACCTCAGGGAATGTACACTTTTGAAAAACATAGTAGCTGTCTAATATTTCTCAATAAAAGAGATATGTAACAAAATATTTTTGTGACGACATGTATTCCCAAGGTGAGTCATACATTATGGTTAGTAGTCGAGTTTGAAAGATACTCTGGACAAATTTTTAAAAAATGAACAACAATTCGATTTCCTGCTGGAGTTGTGTGTATGGGACGCCTTTAAGTGGCTATGTCCCTTTATTTTGTAAGGTCATTGGATTTGCTGGACAAAGCAAGTTTATGTATGTTCATGTACGAATGATATATGTCACTGAAAAATAGATTAAGGGAAAGAGTGTATTGAGTGTCAAACATGAAGGCTTAGAATTGCTTATTTCTCTAAGGTGTCTTAGTTTAGTTTTTCTTCAATTTTGGAGCCTATAATCACATGTTCTTAGAATGGAGTGCCAAGCTCAATGCTGATGGATGAAGTTCTTCTGTTATATGACCCATTCTTCTCCCCATGATATCTTGTGAATAGTTGAGTCCCTTTTGTTCAACTTACTTACACTACCAGTGCCTTTTCATTCAATGTTTTGGGCAGGTGCTTTGAAAATCCTTAGGAAAATTTTGAGGTTTGGAGATCTTTGTATTCTCAGTTATGAGGTTAATCTGTGGATTCTGCTTTCTTTGTAAGAATGAGTTTGATTTATTCCATGTACTTTCTGAAAAATTAAAATATTGCATAAGGGCATTGTTTCATATATGGACACCTGCATCACATTCTCTCTGCACTCGGGAACTACCCCTATATGTCCAGAGAATCTGGATTGGTTTTTCCTGAAACACAACCTGGAGTCTTCCTACCATTCAGTAAACACTGGCGAAGATTTGTAAAATGGTCTCCTATAAAATATTGAATTAAATTGTCTTATTTACAAGTGCAAGAAACACTGAGAAGCATTTCTTTTTTTCCCATTACTTTTCTCCAAATTCAAGTTGTTTAATATTATTTCATTAACTATAAGGAAGAAAATCAGTTCACAATATATATGTGTGAAAAATTTGTTACACGTGAACTCATGTCATTGAATTCACTTATTTTTAATATCTTATTATTTAAAATGGCTAAGAACTTCATTTGCAATTAACATTCACAGGTTATGTGGAAACAGTCTCTCCCTCTGTTCAAATTTCTATTTGTAGAGGATAATATATATTTAACCATTCTTTTAAAATCCATTTTTCAATGAGAAGTTTTAAAAAGGTTTCCTTTATTTTTAATATACCAAATTTGAATATGAGTATATATCATCCTAATCTGTTTTATATGTAGTTCTCACCTCCAGACACACACATTCATGCATTATTAAATATGAATTCCTTTGCAGAATGTGTAGATGAAAAAAACATTGATGCACTGGTTCAGAATACTCACACCAATTCTTTCAGCATCACAGCAAACTGGGGTGTAATATTTCTCACAGATCATGATAAAATATCATGTTGTTGTCACTCCCCTTCACAGACTATACTATATACACAAAACTTATTATCCATGCCCTTTCTTCAACATGTGTGGAGAGTTGTGTGTATGTGTGTGTTAGTTTTAAAATATCTTAGGCTATAATTTTTCCACTTAGTTATGATTTGAATGGTGGATTTTTTTAACTTTTACTTCTAATTTTGAACCAGAACCTCAAGGTTCTTCGAAAGAGAATTTGAGATTAATTTATTTTCTCCATTATTCCATTCTCCTTCTCTTTCTTTTATATTATATGCAGTGCCTTGTCTCCAGTTGCTGTCTTTTCCAAAGAGCTCATCTGCCATACCCTGTACTCAAAATAATTATTCTGTGGCATTTTATGGACAAAACACATCCAGGCTCCCTGCAGTAGAGGATGGAAAGAAGCCACCGAAGACCAGTTGCTAGCAATCATTTTTCACCATTTTTCCTGGGTCAACATTGGCAGAAGAACCGTGATTCTAGTGACGCAGGCTCCACAAATGGAAGCCTTTTTGATATCTGGGGCAAAAAGTTTAATTTCATATTACTTGAAAAGCTTATCCATTGCATTTGCCTGGGATGTATCTGGTGTCTGGAGAGATTTGATAGGGATGGCTATTCACTGAGAAGACACTACATTCTCATTCTTTTCTCACTTATTCCTCTGTCTTTGGATTCCATTGTTATGAGGATTGCTGGTTGGAAATAGTAAGGTTCCCTAGTGATCTCGTTATGTGTACAAATTTATGGCAATGAGATGTGTGCAGTACCAAAATGGAATTATCAAGACAAACAATTTCTTTCATTCTTTGAGATTATTTTTTCTGGGTGTTCTACCTGGAATATAATAATTTGAATTTTGTTTTAATTTACTGTCATTATATCAGACTAAGTTTTTTTCATTTATAGGCATTAGTGCCATACTATTTATTTCTTATAATTGATTATACTAAATCTAACCTAACCTTACATTGCCTTCTAGATTTACACTTTCTTTAAATCTGATGTCCTTTTCAGTTTAAAATTTTAAAAGAAAGAATTTTTCAACAGCTTTAAAAACGCCATTTATTGTTCACTTTCTTTACATGATGTGGAATGTGACCGTATATCAATTAAATGCAAGATTTTTAAAAAATGGTTCAAGGAGAGCCAAAAAAAAAAAAAAACCCTTAGCTTCACTGTGTCACCAAAAGGATTGAGAAGTGAGGAATTTCTTTATTGTTAATCTGGTTCTCTTTCTTTATTATAATTTTTATGGAGCTATTGAAAAGGTTTAATAATGATTGAAGAGATGAATACACATCCGTTTATGTACGATACACCAAGGTATGTAGACATTGGAAAAACAGTTTATGGGTTTAGTATTTATCAATATAAGAGATATGCTCCAAATAGTCATTTTGTGAGGACATATACACCCAAGGTGAGTCATGCATTATAGTTTATACTCGAGTTTGAAAGATGTTCTGGCCAATTTTTAAAAATGAAACATAATTCGATTTTCCACTGGGGATGTTTGGATTGGACCCCTTTAAATTGATATGTCCCTAAACTTTGTAAGGTCAGGAGTTTCTTCTACACACCAATTTTATGTATGTTCATGTATGAATGATACCTGTCAAAGAAAAGTAGATTAAGAGAAAGAGTGTGGTGAGTGTCAAACATGAAGGCTTGGAATTGCCTATTTCTCTAAGATGTTTCAGTTTTGTGTTTCTTCATTATGGGAGGCTATAATTGTATGCGCATAGAATGGTGCGTGGTGCACACTGCTGGATGGATTAGTTTCCTGTGTTTATGACCCATTCCTCTCCCCCATGATATCTTGAGAATAGTTGAGTCTCTCTATGTCAACTTATGTACACTACTATTGACTTTTCTCACCAGTGTGTGGGTAGGGGATTTCACAAGCCGTAGAAAAAAAATTTGCATTTGAGAGGTCTTTGTATTCTGAGTTCTGGTATTTATCTGTGAATTCTGCTTCTTTTGTAATAAGGAGTTTGAATTTATTCCAAGTACTTTCTGAAAAATTAAAATGTGGCACAAGAGCATTGTTTAAAAATGGATACTATCATCACATTCTTTCTGCACTTGAGAACTACCCAAATATGTCCCGAAAATCAGGACTCATTTTCTTGAAACAGTACCTGGAGCATTCTAACCATTCAATAAACACTGGTGAAGTCATGTGAAATGATCTCCTGTCAATTATGGATTTAAAATTCTGTTATTCATAAGCAAGGGAAACACTGAGGAGCATTTCTTTTCCTCCCATGACTATTGTCCAGTTGAAGTAGTTTAATATTATTTTATTAACTATTAGGAAGAAAATCAGTTCTCAATGCCTGTGTGAAAAATTCATTACATGAGAAAACACGTCATTGAAGCCACTAATTTTAAAAACCTTCAGAGTTCAGAGATAAACCTTCAGAACTATTCAGAGTTCCCTGGTTTATCTGTGGATTCTGCTTTCTTTGTAAGAATTAGTTTGATTTTATTCCAAGTACTTTCTGAGGAATTAAAATGTAACATAAGAGCATTCTTTTATATATGGATACCTGGATCACATTCTCTCTGAATTCAGGAAATACCCAAAAATGTCCTGAAAATCAGGACTGGTTTTCTTGAAACAGAACCTGCAGCCTTCTAACCATTCAATAAACACCACTGAAGTCATGTAAAATGATCTCCTTTCAATTATCCATTTAAATTGTGTTATTCAAAAGCGAATTGAAACACTGAGAAGCATTTCTTTTCCTCCCATGATTACTCTTCAAGTTGAAGTTGTTTAATATTATTTCATTAACTATTAGGAAGAAAATCAGCTCCCAATATTTCTGTGAAAAATTCATTACATGCGAAATCATATCATATAAGCCAATTACTTTAAAACCTTATTTAAAAGGACTAAGAATATTCACTTGCAATTAGCATTCACAGGGTATGAGGAAACATTTTCTCCCTCTAATTAAAGGTTTACTTGTACATGATATTATATATGTAACCATTTTTCTAAAATACATTTCTCAATGGGAAAATTAAAAAAGATTTTCTTTATTTTTATTATACCAAATTTGCATCTGAGAAAATATCGTCCTAATGTGTTTATATCTGGTTTTCCCCTCAAAACCCCCATATTCTTACATTTTGAAATATGTACTTCTTAGCAGAATATGTAAACAAAAAAAAACATTGATGCACTCAGAATACTCACACCATTTTCCTTCAGCATCACACCACACTGGGGTGCAATAGTTCTTACAGATCATGATAAAATATCATGGTATTTTCACTCCCAGTCACAGACTATAACATATGCAAAAAATTGATTATCCATGCCCTGCCTTCAACATGTCTGGAGGGTTATGCGTATGTTTAAAGACTCTTGGATTTTAACTTTTTCCACATGGTCATGAATTGGTATTGGATTTTTTTCCCTTTTACTGCTAATTTGGAACCAGCACCTCAAAGTTCCTCATAAGAGAATTTGAGCTTAGTTTCTTTTCTCCACTATTCCATTCTCCTTGCCTTTCTTTTCTATTTTTCACAGTGCCTTCTCTCTAGTTGCTGTGTTTTCCAAAGAGCTCATCTTCCATGCCCCGAAATCCAAATAAATACTCTGTGGCATTGTATGGCCAATACCACTCTAGAATCCCTGCCACTCTAGAATCCTTGGGAAAGAAGCCAAACAAGGCCAGTTGTTTGGAATCATGTTTTTGCCATTTTTCCTGGGTCACCAATTGCAGGATGACCCTTATTCTATATTTCCAGGCTCCACAAGTGGGAGCACTTTTAAAATCTGGAGAAAAAGTTCAATTCCATGTTACTTGAAAAGATTATCCATTGCAATTTCCTGGGATGTATCTTGTGTCTGGTGAATTTTGATAAGGATTGCTCTTCATTGAGATGATAATACATTCGCATTCTTTTCTCAATTCTCCCTATGCCCTTGGATTCCATTGTTATGAGGACTGCTGTTTGGAAATAGTATGTTTTTCCTAGTGATTTTGTTATGTTTCCTTTTTTAAGTCAATGAGATGTGTGCAATAAAAAAGAGGAATTAGCATGAATAACCGTCATTTCATTCCTAGAGATTAGTTTGTCACAGTGTTCTATCTGGAATTCAATAATTTGAATTTTCTTTTAAATTATTGTCATTATATCAGACTAATTATTTTCCTTTATTAGCATTAGTGCCATATTATTTATTATCATTGATTATATTAAATCTAACCTAACCTTACATTCCCTTCTAAATTTATATTTTCTTTCATTCAGATGTCCACTTCAATTTATAATTTTAAAATAAAGATCTTTCCAACAACTTGAAAAAACCATTCATTGTTCACATTCTTCACTTGAGGTGGTAAGTGATCATATATCATTAAAAATATTAGATAAACAAAATAAATTGTTTAAGGAGAGCCAAAAAAATTCCTCTGCTTGGCTGTGTTATCAAAAGGATTGAGAAGTGAAGAATTTCTTTTTTGTTCATCTGATTTTTCTTTTGTTATAGATATACTGAAAAGGTATAATAATGATTGAAGAGATGAATCACATCCATGAATATACCATACACCAGGAAATGTACACTTTGGAAAAATAGGTTACCAGTTAAATATTTATCAATAAAAGAGATGTGTTTCAAATGGGTCATTTGGTGATGACATATACAACCAAGGAGAGGCATATATCATGGTTAGTAGTCATGTTTGAAAGTCACTGTGTCCAAGTTTTAAAAAATGAGCCACAATTCGATTTCCCACTGCAGATGTGTGTATGGGACCCATTTAAGATGCTATGACCCTTTATTTTATATGATCATGAGCTTTGCTCTACACTTCAAGTTTATGTAAGAATGATATCTGCCACTGAAAAGTAGATTAAGAGAAAGAGAGTAATGAGTGTAAAACATGAAGGTTTAGCATTGCCTAATACTTTAATGTTGTCTTAGTTTTTTGTTTATTCATTGTTGGAGGCTATAATCATGAGTGCATAGAATGGAGTGCAGTTCACACTGCTAATGGATTAGGTTCTAATATTGTGTGACCAATTATTCTCCCTCATGATATCTTGTGAATAGGTGATTGTCTCTTTGTCAAATTATGTACCCAACCAGTGCCATTTGTCTAAATGATGTGGGCAGGTTCTTTCACAAGCCATAGGATAATATTTCTGTTGGGAGCTTTTTTACTCTGAGTTCCAGTATATATCTCAGGATTTTGCTTTCTTTGCAAGAATGGGTTTGATTTTATTCCAAGTAATTTCTGAAAAATTAAAATGTGGCATTAGAGTCTTGTTTAATGTATGGATACTTGCATCCTATTCTCTCTGCAATCAGGAAATATACAAATATGTCCAGAAAATCAGGACTGGATTTCTTGAAACAAAACCTGGCATGCTGTTACCTTTCAGGAAACACTGGTGACATCATCTAAAATGATCTACCCTGAATTATCAAATTTGAATTGTGTTATTCAAAAACAAAGGAAACACTGAGAAACATTTCTTTCCTCCCATTATGATTCTCTAAGATGAAATAGTTTAATATTATTTCAATAACTGTTAGGAGGAAAATTTCTAACAGATATTTATGTGAAAAATTCCTTCCATGTGAATTCGTATCACTCAACCCACTTATTTTTAAAATCGTATTATATAAAGGGCCTAAGAATTTTCATTTGCAACTGGCATTCACAGCATATTTGGAAACATTTTCTCCCAATAAGAAAGTTTTATTTGTAGAGTATAATAGATATTTCACAATTCTTTTAAAATCTTTTTTCAATGAGAACTTTAAAAGTTTTTGTTTATTTTTAATATACCAAATTTGCATATGAGAGTATATCATTCTAATCTGTTTATGTCTGTTTTTTTTACCTTCAAATTCCCACATTCATGCATTTTTAAATATGTATTTCTTGGCAGAATGTGGAAATGAGCAAAACATTGAAGCACTCGTTCCGAATACTCACACCATTTTCCTTTAGCATCACACCACACTGAGGTGTCACATTTCTTACAGATCTTTACAAAATATCAAGACATTGTCATCCCCAGTCACAGACTATACTATATGCACAAAACTGATTTTCCATGCCCTGACTACAGCATGTCCAGAGAATTGTATGTATGTGTTGTGTCTGTTTTAAAGACTCTTTGGTTTTAATTTATTCCACCAAGTTGAGAATTGCCTGGTGAAATTTTTTTCCTTTTACTGCTAATATTGAACCAGCTCTTCCTGGTTTTTCAAAAGATAATTCGAGGTTAGTTTCTTTTCTCAAATATTCCATTCTCCTTCTCTTTCTTTTCTATTTTTCACAGTGCCTCTCTCCAGTTGCTGTTTTTTCTAAAGAGCTCATCATACATGGCCCGAGCTCCAAATAATTAATCTGTGGCATTATATGTACAAAATCCCTCTAGCATGCCTGCAGTGGAGGAGGGAAGGAAGCCACACAAGGTCAGTCTCTAGGAATCATTTCTTTGCAGTTTTTCCTGGGTCACCAATGGCACGATGATCGTGATTCTAGCATTCCAGGCTCCACAACTGAGAGTCTTTTTGATATCTGAGGCAAAAGTTCAATTTCATGTTACTTGAAAAGTTTATCCATTGCATTTTGCTACAATGTATCTGTTGTCTGGTGAATCTTGATAAGGATGGCTCTTCATTGAGATGACAATACTTTCTCATTATTTTCTCATTTCTTCCTCTGCCCTTAGATTCCATTGTTATGAATTTTGCTGTTTGGAAGTACTGTGGTTTTCCTAGTGGTTTTGTTATGTGTACAAATTTATGTGAATTAGATGTGTGCAATACCACAGTGGAATTAGCATGAAAAAAATTTAATTTTTTCCTGGTGATTATTTTGCCTGAGTGTTCTACCTGGAATATAATAATTTGAATTTAGATTTAATTTATTTTCACCATATCAGACTATTTTCCTTCATAGGCATTTGTGACATAATATTTCTTTTTTTTTTTTTTAAGATTTTATTTATTTATTCATTTATCCCCCCCTTGCTGCTTGTGCTCGCTGGGTCAGCTAACCACGCCGTGCAGGCAGGCTTGCCTTCACCATGAGGCCCCAGGAACCGAACCTGGGGCCTCCCATTTGGTAAACAGGAGCCCTACTGATTGATCCACAGCCGCTTCCCTATGACATATTATTTCTTATCATCGATTATATTAAATCTACCCTAACCTTACATTCCTTCTAAATTTATATTTCCTTTCAATCTGATGTTTATTTAAATTTATATTTTTAAAATAATGATATTTTCAAGAGCTTTAAAAATCCATTCATTATTCACATTCTTCACCTGGTGAAGAATGATGTATGATATATGATGATCATATATCAATAAATGTGATAGATAAAATAATTGTTCAAGGAGAGTGAGAAAGCCACCTCTGCTTGCTGTGTCATCCAAAGTATTGAGATCTGAAAAATATTTTTTGTTCATCTGATTTATCTTTCTTTATTGTAATTATTATAGAGATGCAGAAAATATTTACTAATCATTGAAGAGATGAATCCCTTCTTGAATATACCATACAACAGGAAATGTACCCATTTGAAAAAGAGCTTCTTGGTTTAATATTTATCAATAAAATAGATTTGTTTCTAATTAGTCATTTTGTTAGAAGATGCACAATGATGTTGAGTCATAAATCATGGTTAGTAGTCCCATTTGAAAGATGCTCTTTCCATGTTTTAAAAAAGGATCCACAATTCAATTCCCTGCTGGATATGTGGGCATGGGACCCATTTAAGTTGCTAAGTCCCTTTATTTTATAAGGTCATGAGTTTTGCTCTACCCACCAAGTTTGTGTATGTTTACATACGAATGGTATTTATCACTGAAAAATTAATGAAGAGAATGAGTGTGGTGAGTGTCAAACATGAAGGCTAGGAATAGCCTATTTGTCTAAAGTTGACTTATTTTGTGTTTCTTCATTATAGTAGGCTATAATCAGGTGTGCATAGAATGGAGCACGGTGCACACTACTGATGGATTAAGTTATTGGGTTTTATCACCCATTCTTATCCCACATGATATCTTGGGAATATTTGAGTCCCTCTTTTTCAAGTTATGCACCCTACCATTGCCTTTTCACTCCACGGTGTGCGAAGGGGCTTTCACAAGCCATAGGAATATTTTGTAGTTGGGAGCTCTTTGTATTCTGAGTTCTGGGGTTTATCTATGGATTTTGCATTCTTTGTAAGCATGAGTTTGAATTTATTTGAAGTGCTTTATGAAAAATTAAGGTGTGGCCTGAGAGCAAATTTTATCTATGGATACCTGCATCACATACTCTCTGCACTGGTGAAATACCCAAATATGTCCAGAATATCAGGACTGGTTTTCTTCAAACAGAACCTAGAGCCTTCTAACAATTCAGCAAACTCTGGTGATCATCCTACAAGGGTGTTTTCTCTCCTTGTTAGCTCTAGTAGTTCTCCCAAGCATCAGGAGAAAATTTCAAGTTGGGGGCAATACATGGAGTTCTTTTGATTTCTGTTTGAGTCTCTGTGGATTCCCCTTATATTGTAAGAATTAATTTGATTATGTTTAAATTAATTCCTAAAAATTTAGACTATGCAATAACAGCAATTATTTGTTTATGAAAACTAGCATCCTGTCTACTCTGTACTCGAGAACAGTTCATATGTATTAAGAAAATGAAAAATACTGTCGTGTAACAAAACCTGGGGAATTCTAACCATATTGTGAAGATTTCTGAAGTCATGTAAATATATATCCAATGAATGATTAATTTAAAATTGGCAATATTAAAAAGGGAGGAAAGCTTGACCAGCATTTGTTGTCATCCCATTTTTATTTTCTAAGTTAGACTAGTTTAATAGTATTTTATTAACTATTAAACAGAAAATCTAGTCCAGAAATATAGGTCCCAACTGCATTCTGTGTTCATTCATATCATAGTAGCCTCTTGTTTTTAAAGAGTTTAATATTAATAATAAAAAAAATGTTTCATTTCCAAACAGTGATGACTGTATCTCTGGAATAATTTTTTCTCTCTCCAATAAAGATTTATTTGAAGATATTATTAGATAGTGATCCCTTCTTTCAAGATTTTTAGTTTGCCTGGTTCTTAAAAATGATTTTTTTTTAATTTTAGATACTCCAAATATATATATGAGAGACTATCATCCCAAGGTGAGTTATATCTGAATTCCATTGATTTCAACTCTTGTTTTCAACTCCAAACCCACCACATTCTTATATTTTTAAATACATTATTCTGAACAGAAAATTTAATCTTCCAAAATATTTATGCATTCGGTCATAATTTTGATACCTCCTGAGTCCAAAACAATGCAAAACTGTGGTGCCCAATTTCTTTCAGCTCCTGAAAAATTATCAGGAATGGTTACCATGTGCCATGTTCCATACAATATGTTCGAAACTCATTTCCCAAATGCCGCCTTCAATGTGTATGTGCAGCTTTGTATATATGGAGTGTCTGTTTGAAGTCACTTATGGTTTTATTTTTCCACATATTCTTGAATTTTTTAAAAAAAGTTTTTTAAAGTGACTGACAATTAAATTCCCAGATGGAGCTGTGATATGTTGGAAACCTACATGTGTTTATGCCTTATATTTTCTCAGTTTGCACCTTTTGTACTTCATTTATTTTTCAGTACATTCATGTATGAATGCTATCCATCAAAAAAATAAATTAAGAGAAAGAGGACCATGTGATTAAAGAAAAAGTTTTGTATTCACCTGGCTATCTAAACTGTTCCTTCTTTGTATCCCTTCCATGTTGGAAACTATGATCACATGTGCCAAGGGATGGAGAGTGGTACACTCTGCCTGATGGATTATGCCCTTCAATTTTAAGAACCATCCCCCACCCCATGATATCTAGTGAAAACATGAGTTGCTCTTTGAAAGGTGATTCATCCTACACAGGTGTTTTCTCTCCTGGTTAGTATTAGCAGTTCTCCCAATCCTCAAGAGAAGTTTTCAATTTTGGGATTTTGGTACAAAGAGTTCTTTTGCCTTCTGTTTGTGTCTCTGTGGATTCAAATTATATTGTAAGAATATGTTTGATTTTGTATAAATTAATTTGTAAAAATTTATAATATGAAATAGCAGCAGTTATTTCTATTTGAACACTGGTATTATGATCTCCCTGCGCTCAAGAATAACTCATAGATATCAAGAAAATAAAACATACTGTCATGTATCAAAAGCTGTGGGATTCTAACCATATTGTAAAGATTTCTGAAGTCATGTAATTATAATTCCAGTGAATGATCAATTTAATATTGGGAATATTAAAAAGTGAGGAAAGCCTGACAAGAAGTTGTGGACTTCACATTTTTATTTTCTAAGTTACAGAAGTTTAATATTATTTTATTAACTATTAAGAAGTAAATCTAGTCCAGAAATATAGGTCCCAAATGCATTCTGCATTCCTTCATATCATGGTAGCCTCTTGTTTTTAAAGAGTTTAATTTTAAAAAATGCTTTAATTTCCAAAAAGTGAATACTGTATCTCTGGAATAAATTTTTCACTCTCCGGTAAAGACTTATTCAAAGATATTATTAGTGATCCCTTCTTTCAAGATTTGTATATTGCCTAGTTCTTAAAAATGATTTTTTTTTAATTTAAATACTCCAAATATAAATATATGATAGAATATCATCCCAAGTCATTATATCTGGATTTTATACATTTCAAGTCTTGCTTTCACCTCCCACCCACCACATTCTTAATTTTGTCATTACATTATTCTGAACAGAAAATGTGGTCTTCCAAAGTATTTATGCATTCAGTCAGAATTTTGATCCTCCTGAGTCCAAAATAACTCAAAACCATGGTGCCCAATTTCTTCCAGCTAATGACAAAATATCAGCAATGGTTACTATGAGCCACATCCATACAATATGTTCAAAATACGCTTCCAAGAAACCGCCTTCACGTGTATCTAGAGCTCTGTGTATAAGGTGTGTCTGTTTTGAAGTCACTTATGGTTTTAATTTTCCACCTAGTCTTGCATTTGATGAGTGGATTTTTTGTTTTAATTCTATTTTTGGACCAACAGCACAAATCACTGACAAGGAGAATTAGAGCAGTGATACTTTTCACTAAGATACCATTCATTTCCTTCCCTTTCTTGTCTATATTTAGCAGTGTCTTTGTAGATGCTGTCTTTGCAAAGAGCCCACACCCCATGGCTTCAAGCTCCCAGGAATGATTCTTTGGAATTCTGTGGGTAACACCGATCTAAGATCAAGACTTGGAGTAGAGGAAAGATTACAGGGTTTGTTAGTGGCTATGAAACCACATCCATGTCCATGTCACTGGTTGCCAGTGAGAGAGTGAGCTTGATTCTCACCAGCCAGCCTCCACTAGTCAGAGACATTTTGACCCCAGGGTGAAAATATCAATATCATTGTCCTTGAAATGGTTGTCCAATTTACTAAGCTGGGATATGGGTGGTGTCTGGTGAATTTTAATAATGTTGGCTCTTCATTGAGAATGCAATACTTTCTCATTGTATTCTCATCTCTTCCTCTACCCTTTATTTCCTTTGTTTTCAGGATCCTTGTTTTTAAATGCTGTGTTGGTCCTGGTCATCTTGTTGTTAACGTTAATTTATGCCCATTGGAAGTGTGCAAATGCCAAAGATGACACCTCTCTTACTTTGAAATCATGATTACCTCAAATGACAGGGCAAGACTTAAACAAAAATTCGTTTCCAATTAGAAAATATTTTGCCCAAAAGTTTCATCTGGAATATGATGATGAGGATTTTGTTATTCTATTTTTCCATTATATTAGACTTTTAATTTTCCTTTATATGTCTTTGTCCCATATATCCAGTTCTTATCATGGATAGTATTAGATCATACTCAATCTTTAAATCCCTTTTAAAATTTACCTTTTCTTGAAACCAATATACATTTTATGTGACAATGTAACCATAAAGATATTTTCAAAACCTGACAAAATGCAATTCATTTTACCCTTGCCCACAGGACAAGGTTTGTGAAAATATATCAATAAAAATGTTTGAGGAATAAATAAATATTTGTGACATGGAGAGGCCGAATAACACCTATGCACAACCACTGAAAGAGACGGATCAAGAAGCGAAAAGTTTCTACTTAGTCTGCTGTTTATTTCTTTATGATTACTGTTATAGCAACATTGAAAATGTTTGATGATAGCAGAGAAGAAAGCACACCACTCTGTATATATCAAACACCAGAGATTGTACACTTTCAATTAATTTGGTATTATTCAAATATGTACCCATAAAACAGATTTCTTTAATGGATGATCCCAGTAAATGCACACCAAAGTGAGCCATGGATCACAATTCCTTGCTGTATTTCAATGATGCTCTTGCTGAGTTATTGAAAATGAGTTACAATTCAAGATCTAGATGGAGCTGTGATATATAGGAAACCTGCATGTGGTTATGCCTTTTATTTTCTCTATTTGGACATTTGGCACTTCTTTTTTTTTCTATATATACATGTATGAATGCTATCCATCACTGAAAAATAAATTAAGAGAAAGAGGGCCATGTGAGTAAAGGTTTTGGACTCACCTGCCTCTCTAAACTGATCCTCCTTTATTTTCCTCCCATGTTGGTGACTATGATCACATGTGCCAAGGTGTGGAAGGGTGGTACACACTGCCTGATGGATTATGTCCTTCAATTTTAAGAACCATCTGCCTCCCCGCAGATATCTAGTGAAAAGGAGAGTTGCTCTTTGAAAGATGATTGATCCTACAGGTTTCTTTTCTTTCCAGGTCTGTTCTAGCCATTCTCATAATCCTCAGCAGAAATTTTGAGTTTAGGTGTTGTTTGTACATGGAGTTCTTTTGCTTTCTGCTTGTGTCTATTTGGATTCCACTTATATTGTAAGAAAATTTTTGATTTTGTATAAATTAATTTCTAAAATTTTGAATATGCAAAAGCAGCAGTTATAGTTACATGAACAACAACATCATGATCTCTCTGCACTCAAGAACAAATCATACATATCGAGAAATTAAAAAATACTGTGGTGTAACAAAACCTAGGGGATTCTAACCATCTTGTAAAGATTTGCTAATTCATGTAAATATATATCCCATGCCAGATCAATATAAAATTGGGAATATTAAAAAGAACTAAAGCCTGACAAGCATTTCTTGTCTTCCCATTTTTATTTTATAAGTTAGAGTAGTTTAATATTATTTTATTAACATTAAGCAGAAAATCTAGTCCAGAAATATGCATCCCACCTGCATTCTGCATTGATTCATATGATGGTAGACTCTTGATTTTGAAGAATTTAATTAAAAAAAAAGAAAAAAAAAAGCTTTCATTTCCAAAGAGCGATGAATGTATCTCTGGAATAATTTTTCCTCTCTCCAGTAAAGATTTGTTCAAAGATATTAATAGATAGTTATCCATTCTTTCAAATTTTTTATTTTGTCTAGTTCTTAAAAATGTTTTTTTATATATTAGATACTCCAAATATATATATTAGAGACTATCAATCCAACGTGAGTTATATCTGAAATCCATTGATTTCAAGTCTTGTTTTCACCTCCAACCCACCATTCTTATTTTTGTAAATACATTATTTTGAACAGAAAATGGGATCTTCCAAACTATTTATGCATTCTGTCAGAATTTTGATAGCACCTAAGTCAAAAATCACGTAAAACCGTGGTGCGCGATTTCTTCCAGCTCATGACAAAATATCAGGAATTGTTACCATGAGCCACGTTCCATACAATATGTTCGAAACATGTTTCCCAAATGCCACCTTCAACGAGTATGTGTAGCTCTGTGTATATGGAGTGTCTGTTTTGGAGTCACTTATGATTTTATTTTCTCACATTTTCTTGCATTTGATGATTTGATTTTTGTTTTACTTCTATTTTTGTAACAGTAGCACAAATCACTGACAAGGAGAATTAGAGCTGAGTTGCTATTCACTAGGACTCTTCATTTTCTTCCCTTTCCTTTCTATATTTAGCAGTGCCATTGCTCATGCTGTCTTTGCAAAGAACCACCACTCCACGGCTTCAAGCTCCCAGGAATGATTCTTTGGAAATGTGTGTTTAATACGCATCTATTGTCATGCCTTGAAGGAGAGGAAAGAAGTCAGGGTTTGCTTGTGGGTATGAAACTGCCTCCCTGGCCATTTAACTCCAAGGCAATGAGACGGTGAGCTTGATTCACACCTGCCAGCCTCCATTAGTAAGAGCCATTTTGACCCCAAGGAGAAAATATCAATATCAGGAAACTTGAAATGGCAGTCCAATTTATTAAGCTGTGTAGGCGTTGGTGTCTGGTGAATTTTTATAATGTTGGCTCTTCATTGAGAATGCAATACCATCTCATTGTATTATCATTTCTTTCTCTACCCTTTACTTCCTTTCTTTTTAGGATCCCAGTTTGTAAATGCTGTGGTGGTCCTGGTCCTCTTGTTATTAAGGTTAAAATGTGCAAAAATGAAAGATGAAACCCTTCTTAATTTGAATGCATGATTACATCAATAGACATGGCACAACTTAAACAAAAATTCATTTCCAATTACAGACAGTTTTGTCCAAGAGTTTCAGCTGGAATATGAGGAGGAGAATATTTTACACTATTTTTCCATTATATTAGACATTTTATTTTCCTTTATATATCTTTATCCCATATATATAACTTGCTTATCATGGATAATAGTCCATTTAAAATTTACCTTTCTTTCCATCCAATCTCCATTTTATGTGACAATGTTACAATTAAGATCTTTTCAACACCTGATAATAAGCTCTTCATATTCCCCATGCCCACAGGACATTGTGGGTGAAAATATAGCAATAAAATGTTTGATGAAGAAGTAAATATCTGTGACATGGAGGGCCAGATTAACACCTATGCCCAGCCATGGAAAGAGAGTAATTGATAGTTGAAAAGTTTCTGTCTAATCAGCTGTTTATTTATTTATGATTACTGATATACTAACACAGAAAAGGTTTAATAATGATAGCAGAGAAAAAGCATACATCTCTGAATATATCAAACACCAGAGATTGTACACTTTCAATTAATTTCATATTGGACAAATATGTATCCATAAAACTGATTTCTTTTAATATTGGGAGGATCCCAGTAAATCACATGAAATTGAGCCATGGATCAAACTTCCTTATTGTATTTCAATGATGCTCTTGCTGAGTTTTTGAAAGTGACTGACCATTAAAAATTCAGATGGAGCGGTGATATATGGGTCCCCCGCATGTTGATATGCCTTGAATTTTCTCCATTTGCACCTTTTGTACTTCATTTATTTTTCAGTATATTCATGTATGAATGCTAACCATCAAAAAAAAATTAATTAATTAAGAGAAAGTGGGCCATGTGAGTAAAGAAAAACTTTTGCATTCACCTGGCTCCCTAAATTTTTCCTACTTTGTTTCCCTCCCATGTTGGAGACTAACATCACCTGTGCCAAAGGGTGGAAGGGTGGTACACTCTGCCTGACGGATTATGTCTTTAAATTTTAAGAACAATCCCCCTCCTTTCAGATATCTAGTGAAAACAGAGTTGCTTTTTCAAAGATGATTCATCCTACAAGTGACTTTTCTCTCCTGGTTAGTTCTAGCAATTCTCCCAAGCCTCAGGAGAAGTTTTCAATTTGGGGGCTGTTGGTACATGGAGTTCTTTTGCCTTCTGTTTGTGTCTCTGTGGATTCCACTTATATTGGAAGAATAAATTTGATTTTGTATAAATTATTTCTAAAAATTTAGAATATGCAATAGCAGCAGTTATTTCTATTTGAACACCAGCATTATGATCTCCCTGCACTCAAGAACAACTCATAGATAACAAGACATTAAAAACTACTGTCAGGTAACAGAACTTGGAGATTCTAACCATATTGTAAAGATTTCTGAAGTCATGTAAATATATTTCCAGTGAATGATCAACTTAATTTTGGGAATATTAAAAAGGGAGGAAAGCCTGACAAGCAGTTGTTGACTTCACATTTTTATTTTCTAATTTAGAGTAATTTAATATTATTTTATTAGCTATTAAGAAGAAAATCTAATCCAGAACTATAAGTCCCAACATTCTGCCGACATTCATATTATGGTAGCCTCTTCTTTTTAAAGAGTTTAATTGAAAAAAAAATGCTTTCATTTCTAAAGAGTGATGTCTATATCCCTGGAATAATTATTTCTCTCTCCGATAAAGATTTATTCAGAGATCTTTTTACATAGTGATCCATTCTTCAATATCTGTATTTTGCCTGGTTCTTAAAGCAAATTTTTTTTTTACATACTCGAAATCTATATAGGAGAGACTATCATGCCAAGGTGAGTTATATCTGGATTCCATTGATTTCAAGTCTTGTTTTTACCTCATACACACCACAAACATATATTTGTAAATACATTTTTCTGAACAGAAAATGTTATCTTCCAAAATATTTATGACTTCCTTCAGAATTTTCATACCACCTAAGTCCAAAATCATGCAAAACCATGGTGCCCAATTTCTACCAGCTCATGACAAAATATCAGGAGTGGTTACCATGAGCCATGTTCCATACAATTTGTTCAAAACACATTTCCCAAATGCCACCTTCAATGTGTATGTGTAGCTCTATGTACATTGAGTGTCAGTTTTGAAGTCACTTATGATTTTATTTTTCCACATATTCTTGCATTTGATGAGTGGATTTTTGTTTTACTTCTATTTTTGGAACAGCAGCACAAATCACTGACAAGGAGAATTAGAGCAGAGTTACTTTTCACTAGGATACCATTTATTTCCTTCCCTTTCCTGTCTATATTTAGCAGTGCCTTTTTCGATGCTTTCTTTGCAAAGAGTCCACACCCCACGGCTTCAAGCTCCCAGGAATGATTCTTTGGCTTTCTGTGGGTATCACCCCCCTATGGTCATGCCTTGGAGGAGAGGAAAGAAGACAGGTTTGCTAGTGGCTATGAAACCACCTCCATGGCCATTTCACTGGGTGTCAATGTGAGGGTGAGCTTGATTATCATCTGCCAACCTCCACTAGTCTAAACCATTTTAACCCCTAGGAGAAAATATCAGTATCATGATTCTTGGAATTGTTGTCCAATTTAATAAGCTTGAATGTAGCTATGTCTGATAAATTTTGATAATGTTGGCTCTTCACTGAGAATTCTATACTATCTTATTGTATTCTCATTTCATTCTCTACCCTTTACTTCCTTTTTTTTTCAGTATCCCTTTTTGTAAATGTTTTGGTATTCCTAGTCATCTTGTTATTAACTTTAATTTATGCCAATTGGAAGTGTGCAAATATGAAAGATGAAAACTTTCTTACTTTGAAAGCATGATTACATCAATAGACAATATATGATTTAAACAAAAATTCATTTCCAGTTAGAGACGGTTTTGTCCATGTGTTTCAGTTGGAATATGAGGATGAGAATTTTTTTACACTGTTTTTCTCTTATATCAGAATTTTTATTTTCATTTATACATCTTTATCCCATATATCCCTTTCTTATGATGGATTATATTAAATCACACCCAATCTGATAATCCCTTTTAAAATTTACATTTCTTTCAATCCAATATCCATTTTATGTGACAATATTACCATAAAGATCCTTTTAACACCTGAAAAATAGCTGACATAGTGACATGGAGGGACAGAATAACACCTATGCACAGCCACGGAAAGAGAGGAATCAAGAGGTGAAAATTTTCTACTCTATCTGCTGTTTATTTCTTGATGATTACTGATTTGGGAACACAGAAAATGTTTTATAATGATAGCAGAGATGTAAGCACACCTCTCTGAATATATCAAACACCAGAGATTGTACAGTTTCAATTAATTTGATATTGGTAAAATATGTATCCATAAAACAGATTTCTTTTAATATTGGTAGGATCCCGGTAAATCACATGAAAGTGAGCCATGGATCACAATTCCTTGTTGTATTTCAATGATGCTCTGACATTTAATCTGACAATTAATTTAATCTGACAATTAAAGATCCAGATGGAGCTGTGATATAGGGGACCCTGTATGTTTATATGCCTTGTATTTTGTCCATTTGCACCTTTTGTACTTCATTCATTTTTCGGTATATTCATTCATAATTGCTAGCCATCAAAAATATAAATTAAGAGAAAGAGAGCCATGTGAGTAAAGAAAAAGTTTTGGATTCACCTGGCTCTCTAAACTGTTCCTCTTCATATTCCTTCCATGTTGGAGATTATGATCACATGTGCCTAGGGATGGAGGGGTGGTACACTGTGCCTTATGGATTATATCCTTCAATTTTAAGAACCATCCCCCAATCCTGAAACCTAGTGAAAAGATGAGTTGCTCTCTGAGATGTGATTCATCTGACAAGTGGGTTTTCTCTCCTGGTTTGTTCTAGCATTTCACCCAAGACTCAGGAGACGTTTTCAAGGTGTGGGCTGTTGTTAAACAGAGATCTTTTGCCTTCTGTTTGTGTCTCTGTGGATTCCACTAATATTGTAAGAATAATTTTGATATTGTATAATTTAATTTCTAAAAATTTAGAATATGTAATAGCAGCAGTTATTTCTATTTGAACACCAGCATTATGATCACGCTGCACTCGAGAACAACTCATAGAAATAGAGAAAATGAAAAATACTGTCAGGTAACAAAACTTGGGGAATTCTGACGATATTGTAATGATTTCTGAAGTCATGTAAATATATTTCCAGTGAATGTCCAACCTAATATTGGGAATATTAAAAAGTGAGGAAAGCCTGACCAGCAGTTGTTGACTTCACATTTTTATTTTCTAAGTTAGAATAGTTTAATATTATTTATTTAACTATTAAGCAGAGAATCTAGTCAAGAAATATGGGTACCAACTGCACTCTGCAGACGTTTATATCATCATACCCTCTTGTTTTTAAGGAGTTTAATTGAAAAAAAAATGCTTTCATTTCTAAATAGTGATGACTGTATCCCTGGAATAATTTTTTCTCTCTCTGGTAAAGATTTATTCAAAGTGATCCCTTCTTTCAAGATTTGTAATTTGCCTAGTTCTTAAAAATGATTTTTTTTTTAAATTGTAGATACTCCAAATATATATATGAGAGACTATCATCCCAAGGTAAGTTATATCTGGATTCCATTGATTTCAATTCTTGTTTTCCCCTGCAATCCACCACGTTCTTATGTTTGTAAAAACATTATTCTGAACAGAAAATGTCATCTTCCAAAATATTTATGCATTCGTTCAGAAATTTGATACCACCTAGGCCCAAATCACACAAAACCATGGTGCCCAATATCTTCCAGCTCTCTACAAAATATCAGGAATGGTTACCATGAGCCACGTTCTATAAAATATGAATGAAACACGTTTCCCAAACGCCTCCTTCAACGTGTATGTGTAGTTCTGTGTTTTTATTTTTCCACATATTCTTGCAGTTGATGAGAGGATTTTTTGTTTTACTTCTATTTTTGGATCAGCAGCACAAATCATGGACAAGGAGAATTAGGGCAGAGTTAGTTATCACTAGGATACCATTCGTTTCCTTCCCTTTCCTGTCTATATTTAGCAGTGCCTATTTAGATGCTGTCTTTGCAAAGAGCCCACACTCCACATCTTTAAGTTCCCAGGAATGATTCTTTGGAATTGTGTGGGTAAGACCCACTGATAGTCATGCCTTGGAAGAGAGGAAAGAAGATAGGGTTTGCTGGTGGCTATGAAACTGCCTCCACAACCATTTCACTGGGAAGCAATGAGAGGGTGAGCTTGATTCTCACATGCCAGCCCCCACTAGTCAGAGCAATTTTGACCCCAAGGAGAAAATATCAATATCAGGACCCATGAAATGGCTGTCCAATTTACTAAGCTGGGATGTAGTTGGTGTCTGGTGAATTTTTATAATGTTGGCTCTTCATTGAGAATGCAATACTATCTCATTGTATTCTCATTTCTTTCTCTACCTTTTACTTCATTTCTTTTCAGGTTCCCAATTTGTAAATCATGTGGTGGTCCTAGTCATCTTGTTATTAACATAAATTTATGCCAATTGGAAGTGTACAAATACCAAAGATGAAACCTTTCTTACTTTGAAAGCATGATTACCTCAATAGACACTGCAACTTAAACAAAAATTCATTTCCAGTTAGAAAATGTTTTGTACAATAGTTTCAGCTGGAATATGGTAATGAAAATTTTGTTACTCTATTTTTTAATTACATTAGACTTTTTATTTTCCTTTATATATCTTTCTCCACTATGTCCATTTCTCATGATGAATTATATTAAATCATATCCAATATGATAATCCCCTTTAAAATTTACCTATCTTTCAGTCCAATATCCATTTTATGTGACAAATATCACCATAAAGATCTTTTCAGCACCTGACAAAAAGCTCTTCATATTCCCCTTGCCCACAGGACATTGTGGGTGAAAATATATCAATAAAAGGTTTTGATGAAGATATAAATATTTGTGACATGGAGAGTCAGAATAACACCTATGCGCAACCATGGAAAGATATGGACCGAGAAGTGAAAAGTTTCTACTTTGTCTGCTGTTTATTTCTTTATGATTACTGATATAGCAAAATTGAAATTGCGTAATAATTATAGCAGAGAAGAAAGCACACCTCTCTGGATATATCAAACACCAGAGATTATACGCTTTCAATTAATTTGATATTGGTCAAATATGTATCCATAAAACAGATACCTTTTAATTTTGGGAGGATCCCAGTAAGTGCACACCAAAGTGAAGTATGGATCACAATTCTTTGCTGTATTTCAATGAAGCTTTTGCTCAGTTTTTGAAAATAACTGACAATTCAAGATCCAGATGGAGCTGTGATATATAGGAAACCTGAATGTGGTTATGCCCTGTATTTTCTCCGTTTGGAAGTTTGGCACTTATTATTTTTCGGTATATTCATGTATGAAAACTGTCCCTCAATAAAAAAATAAATTAAGAGGAAGAGGGCCACGTGAGTGAAGAAAAAGTTTTGGGCTAACCTGGCTCTCTAAACTAATCCTCGTTTATTTCCCTCCCATGTTGGAGCTCTGATCACCTGTGCCAAGGTGTGGAGGGGTGGTACAATCTGCCTGATGGCTTATGTTCTTCAATATTAAGAAACATCCCCCTCCCCGCAGATATCTGGTGAAAAGATGAGTTGCACTTTGAAAGATGTTTGATCCTACAAGTGTGTTTTCTCTCCTGCTTAGTTCTAGCAGTTCTCCCTAGCTTCATGAGGAATTTTCAAGTTGGAGACTGTTGGTACACTGAGTTATTTTGCCTTTTGTTTGTGTCTCTGTGGATTCCACTTATAGTGTATGAATAAGTTTGATTTTGTATAAATTAATTTCTAAAAATTTGAATATGCAATAGCAGCAGTTATTTCTATTTGAACAACAGCATTATGATCTCCCTACTCTCAAGAACAACTCATAGATATGGAGAAAAAAAAATTGTCAGGTAACAAAACCTGGGGGATTCTAACCATATTGTAAAGATTTCTGAAGTCCTGTAAATATATTTCCAGTGAATGATCAATTTAATATTTAGAATATTAAAAAGGGAGGTAAGCCTGACAAGTAGTTTTGACTTCACACATTTATTTTCTAAGATAGAGCAGTTTAATATTATTTTATTAACAATTAAGCAGAAAATCTAGTCCAGAAATATAAGTCCCAAATGCATTCTGCTTTAATTCACCTCATGGTAGCCTCTTGTTTTTAAAGATTTTAATTAAAAAAAAAAAATGCTTTCATTTCCAAAGTGCGATGACTGTATCTCGGGAATAATTTTTTCTCTCTCTGGTAAAGAATTATTCAAAGATATTATTAGATAGTGATCCCTTGTATCAATGTTTGTATTTTACCTAGTTCTTAAAAATGATTTTTTAAAATTTTAGGTTCTCCAAATATATATATATATGAGAGACTGTCATCCTAAGGTGAGTTATATCTGGATTCTATTGATTTCAAAACTTGTTTTCACCTCCAACCCACCACATTCTTATTTTTGTAAATCAATTATTCTTAACAGAAAATGTGATCTTCCAAATTATTTATGCATTCATTCAGAATTTTGATTCCACCTGCATCCAAAATCACGCAAAACCATGGTGTCCAATTTCTTCCAGCTCATGACAAAATATCAGCCATTGTTACCATGAGCCAAGTTCCATACGTTATGTTTGAAACTCGTGTCCCAAACACTGCCGTCAACGTGTACCTATAGATCTATATATATGGAGTGTCTGTTTTGAAGACATTTATGGTATTATTTTTCTACATATTCTTGCCTTTGATGAGTGGATTTTTTGTTTTACTTCTATATTTGGACCAGCAGCACAAATCACTGACAAGGAGGATTGCATTCATTTCCTACCCTTTCCTGTCTCGTATTTAGCAGTGCCTTTTTAGATGCTGTCTTTGAAAAACCCACACTCCAAGGCTTCAAGCTCCCAGAAATGATTGTTTGGAATTCTGAGGGTAACATCCACCTATGGTCATGTCTTGGAGGAGAGGAAAGAAGACAGGGCTTGCTAGTGGCTATGAAACCAGCCTCACGGCCAATTCACTGGGTGGCAGTTTGGAGTGTGCGCATGGGTCTCAATAGCCAGCCTTCACAGTCAGAGCCATTTTGTCCCCAGAATGAAAATATCAATATCATGGTCTTTGAAATGGCTGTCCAATTTACTAAGCTGTGATGTAGTTGGTTTCTGCTGAATTTTGATAGTTTTGGCTCTTCATTGAGAATGCAATACTTTCTCATTCTCGTTTCTTCCTATATTGTTTACTTCCATTTTTTTCAGTTTCCCTGTTTGTAAATGCTGTGGTGGTCCTAGTCATCCTGTTATTAACGTTAATAATGGGAATTCCAGTGGGTTCTGTGTAATATTTTGGGTAATCTAAGCACCTCGTAAGCAAATGCACATATATACATATATATTTATATATCATGCAAATGTTGGTGTGAATTGTGTAATTTTGATTTTTACCCACAATGAAAAAAAAACCACACACACACAAAAATAAATGTTATTGGAAGTGTGCAAATACCAAAGATGAAACCTTTCTCACTTTGAAAGCATGATTATGTCAATAGACACTGCACTACTTAAACAAAATTTCATTTCCAGTTACAGACTGTTTTGTCCAAGAGTTTCAGGTGGAATATGATAATGAGTATTTTGTTACTCTATTTTTCCCTTATACTAGACTTCTCATTTTCATTTATATGTCTTTGTCCCATATGACCATTTCTTATCATGCATTATATTTAATAGTACCCAATATGGTAATCCCCTTTAAAAATTACCTTTTATTCAAATCAATATCCATTTTATGTGACAATGAGACATTAAAGATCTTTTCAACATCTGACAAATAGCTCTTCATATTCCACTTGCCCACAGGACATGGTGTGTGATAATATAGGAGTTAAAGTGATTGTTGAAGAAATAAATATTTGTGACAAGAAGATTCAGAATACCACCTATGCACAGCCATGGAAAGAGAAGGATCATTAGGTGAAAAGTTTCTACTTAATCTGCTGTTTATTTCTTCATGATTACTGATATAGCAACACTGAAAATATTTAATAATGATAGCAGAGAAGAAAGCACATCTCTCTGAATATATCAAACCCTAGAGATTTTACACTTTGAATTAATTTCATATTGGAAAATTATGTATCCATAAAACAGATTTATTTTAACATTTGGAGTATCCCTGTAAATCATACAAAAGTGAGCCATGGGTCACAATTCCTTGCTGTATTTCAATGATGCTCTTGCCGAGTTTTTGAAAATGACTGACAATTAAATATCCAGATGGAGCTGTGATATATGGGACCCCTGCATGTGGTAATGCCTTATATTTTCTCTGTTTGCACATTTTATACTTCATTTATTTTTCAGTATATTCATGTATGAATGCTATCCATCAAAAAAAATAAATAAACTAAGAGAAAGAGGGCCATGTGAGTAAAGAAAAAGTTTTTGGGATAACCTGGCTCTCTAAACTGATCCTCATTTATTTCCCTCCCATGTTGGAGACTTTGATCACCTGTGCCAAATTGTGGAGGGGTGGTACAATCTGCCTGATGGATTATGTCCTTCAATATTAAGAAACGTCCCCCACCCCGCAGATATCTAGTGAAAAGATGAGTTGCTCTTTGAAAGATGTTTGATCCTACAAGTGTATTTTCTGTCCTGGTTAGTTCTAGGAGTTCTCCCTAGCTTCGGGAGAAATTTTCAAGTTGGGGACTGCTGGTACATGGAGTTATTTTGCCTTCTGTTTGTGTCTCTGTGGATTCCACTTTTATTATAAGAATAAGTTTGATTTTGTATAAATTAATTTCTAAAAATTTGAATATGCAATAGCAGCAGTTATTTCTATTTGAACACCAGCATTATGATCTCCCTGCACTCGAGAACAACTCATAGTTATCGAGAAAATAAAAAATAATTTCGGGTAACAAAACCTGGGGGATTCTAACCATATTTTAAAGATTTCTGAAGTCCTGTAAATATAATTCCAGTGAATGATCAATTTAATATTGGGAATATTAAAAGGAAGAAAAGCCTGACAAGCAGTTGTTGACTTCACATTTTTATTTTCTAAGTTACAGAAGTTTAATATTATTTTATTAACTATTAAGAATAAAATCTAGTCCAGAAATATAGGTCCAAACTGCATTCTGCATTCCTTCATATCATGGTAGCCTCTTGTTTTTAAAAAGTTTAATTTTAAAAACTGCCTTAATTTCCAAATAGCGATGAATGTAACTCTGGAATAATAATTTTCTCTCTGATAAAGATTTATTCCAAGATAGTAATATATAGTGATCCCTTCTTTCAAGATTTGTATTTTGCCTAGTTCTTAAAAATGATTTTTTTTTAGATACTCCCAATATAAATATGTGATACTATCATCCCAAGATTAGTTATATCAGGATTCCATTGATGTCAAGTCTTGTTTTCACTTTCAACCCACCACATTCTTATTTTTGCATATACATTATTCTGAACAGAAACTGTGATCTTCCAAAGAATTTATGCATTCGGTCAGAATTTTGATACCTCCTGAGTCCAAAATCACGCAAAACCGTGGTGCCCAATTTCTTCCAGATCATGACAAAACATCAGGAATGGTTACCATGAGCCACATTCCATACAATATGTTCAAAACTCATTTTCCAAACGCCACCTTCAACGACTATCTATAGCTCTGTGTATATGGAGTGTCTGTTTTGAAGTCACTTGTGGTTTCATTTTTCCACGTAGTCCTGCATTTGATAAGTGGATTTATTATTTTACTTCTATTTTTGGACCAGCAGCACAAATCACTGACAGGGAGAATTAGAGTAGAGTTACTTTTCAGTAGCTTCCATTCATTTCCTTCCCTTTTATGTCTATATTTAGCAGTGACTTTTTGATGCTGTCTTTGCAAAGAGCCCACACTCCATGTCTTTAAGCTGCCAGGAATGATTTTTTGGAATTGTGTGTGTAACGCTCCCCTATGATCACACCTTGGAGGAGAGGAAAAAGACAGGGGTTGCTAGTTGCTGTGAAACCACCCCCAAAGCCAATTTCAGGGCTGCAATTGAGAGGGTGAGCATGGCTCTCAATAGCAAGCCTCAACAGTCAGAGCCCTTTTGTCCTGAGAGTGAAAATATCAATATCATGATCCTTGAAATGGTTGTTCAATTTAATAACATGGGACGTAGCTGGGGTCTGGTGAATTTTGATGATCTTTGCTCTTCGTTGAGAATGCAATACTTTCTCATTGTTTTGTCATTTTTTCCTCTACACTTTTCTTCCTTTGTTTTCAGTATCCATGTTAGTAAATGCTGTGGAGGTCTTAGTCATCTTGATATTAACGTTAATTTATGCCAATTGGAAGTGTGCAAACACCAAAGATGAAACCTTTCTTACTTTGAAAACATGATTACCTCAATAGACATGGCATGACTTAAACAAATATTCATTTCCAATTAGAGATTGTTTTGTCCAAGAGTTTCAACTGGAATATGATGATGAGAATTTTGTTACTCTATTTTTCCATTATATTAGACTTTTTATTTTCATTTATATATCTTTGTCCCATATATCTGTTTCTTATCATGGATTATATTAAATCGTACCCAATATGATAATCCTTTTTAAAATTGAAATTTTGGTCAATCCAATATCAATTTTATGTGATAATGTGACACTAAAGATCTTTTCAACATTTGAAAAAAAAATCTTCATATTCACCTTGTCCACAGGAGATATTGGGGGAAAATATAACAATAAAAGTGTTTGATGAAGAAATAAATATTTGTGACAAGAAGAGCCAGAATAAAACCTATGCCCAGCTATGGAAAGTGAGGGATCGAGAGGTGAAAATTTCTATTTAGGCTGCTGTTTATTTCTTTATGATTACTGATATAGCAACATTGAAAATGTTTAATAATGATAGCAGAGAAGAAAGCACACCTCTCTGGGTATATAGAAAAGCCGAGATTGTACACTTTCAACTAATTTGATATTGGTCAAATATGTATCCACAAAACAGATTTCTGTTTTATTGGGTGGATCCCAGTAAATGCATACCAAAGTGAGCCATGGATCAAAATTCTCTGTGGTATTTCAAACATGCTTTTGCAGAGTTTTTGAAAATGAGTGACAATTTAAGATCCAGATGGAGCTGTGATATATAGGAAACCTGCATGTGGTTATACCTTGTAATTTCTCTGTTTGGATGTTTGGCATTTCTTTTATTTTTTGGTGTATTCATGCATGAAAACTATCCATCACTAAAAAATAAATTAAGAGAATGAGGGCCATGTGAGTAAAGAAAAGGTTTTGGACTCACCCGGCTATCTAAACTGACCCTCCTCTATTTCTCTTGCATGTTGGAGATTTTGATCACCTATGCCAGGGGGTGCACTCTGCCTGATGGATTATGTCCTTCAATTTCAGGAACCCTCCCCTTCCCCACAGATATCTAGTGAAAAGGATAGTTGCTCTTTCAAAGATGATTCATCCTACAAATGTCTACTCTGTCCTGGTCCGTTCTAGCAGTTCTCATAATCCTGAGGATAAGTTTTTAAGTTGGGGGCTGTTTGTACATGGAGTTCTTTTGCTTTCTCTTTGTGTCTCTGTGGATTCCACTTATATTGTAAGAATAAGTTTGATTTTGTATAAACTATTTTTTAAAAATTTAGAATACTCAAAAGCACAAGTTATTTCTATATGAACACCAGCATCATGATCACTCTGCACTCAAGAACAAGTCATACGTATTGAGAAAATAAAAAATACTGTCATGTAATAAAACCTAGGGAATTCTAACCAAATTCTAAAGATTTCTAAAGTCATGTAAGTACATATCCAATGAATGATTAATTTAAAATTGGCAATATAAAAATGGGAGTAGACCCTGACATGCATTTGTTGTATTCCCATTTTTAATTTCTAAGTTAGAGTAGTTTAATATTATTTTATTAACTATTAAGCAGAAAATCTAGTCCAGAAATATAGGTCCCAACTGCATTTTGCTATATTTTTGGACCAGGAGCACAAATCACCGACAAGGAGAATTAGAGCAGTGTTACTTTTCACTTCTATATCATTCATTTCCTTCCCTTTACAGTCTGTATTTAGCAGTATCTTTATAGATGTTGTCTTTGCAAAGAGGCCATACCCCACGGCTTCAAGCTCCCAGGAATGATTGTTTGGAATTGTGTGGGTAACACCCACCTCTGATCATGCCTTGGAGGAGAAGAAGACAGGGTTTGCTAGTGGCTCTGAAACCACTTCCATGGCCATTTCAATGGGTGGCAATGAGAGGGTGAGCTTGATTCTCACCTGCCAGCCTCCACTAGTCGGTGCCATTTTGAACCCAATGAGAAAATATCAATATCAGGAACCTTGAAATGGCTGTCCAATTTACTAAGCTTGGATATAGTTGGTGTCTGGTGAATTTTTATAATGTTGGCTCTTCATTGGCAATGCAATACTATCTCATTGTATTCTCATTTGTTTCTCTACCTTTTACTACATTTCTTTTCAGGATCCAAAATTGTAAATGCTGTGGTGGTCCTAGTCATCTTGTTATTAACGTTAATTTATGCTAATTGGAAGTGTGCAAAAACAAAAGATGAAACCTTCTTACTTTGAAAGCATGATTACCTCAATAGACATGGCACGACTTAAACAAAAAATCATTTTCAATTAGAGTTTTGTCCAAACATTTCAGCTGGAATATGAGGATGAGAATTGATTTACACTATTTTTCCATTGTATTTGAATTTTTATTTTCCTTTATTTATCTTTATCCCATACATCCCTTTCTTAACATGGATGATATTAAATCGTACCCGATCTGAGTACTGTTATGGCGATGGATGTGGGCCATTTTGATAATCCCTTTAAAATTTACGTTTCTTTCAATCCTATACCCATTCTATGTCACAATGTTAAAATAAAAATCTTTTCAACACCTGATAAAAAGCTCTTCATATTCCCCTTGTCCACAGGACATGGTGGGTGAAAATATATCAATAAATGTGTCTGATGAAAAAGTAAACATTTGTGACATTTGGGGTCAGAATATCACCTATGCATAGCCATGGAAAGAGAGGGGTCAAGAGGTGAAAATTTTCTACTTAATCTGTTGTTTATTTCTTTATGATTACTGATATGGAAATACTGAAAATATTTAATAATGATAGCAGAGAAGAAAGCACACCTCTCTGAATATATCAAACACCAGAGATTGTACACTTTCAATTAATTTCATATTGGACAAATATGTATCCATAAAACAGATTTCTTTTAATGTTGGGAGGATCCCAGTAAATCACATGAAAGTGAGCCATGGATCACAATTCCTTGTTGTATTTCAATGATGTTCTTGCCGAGTTTTTGAAAATGACTGACAAAGATTCAGATGGAGCTGTGATATATGGGACCCATGCATATGGATATGCCTTGTATTTTTCCCATTTGCACCTTTTGTACTTTAGAAAGAGAGCCATGTGAGTAAAGAAAAAGTTTTGGATTCACCTGGCTCTCTAAACTTTCCCTCCTTTGTAAAACTTCCATGTTGAAGACTATGATCACATGTGCCAAGGGATGGAGCGGTGGTACATTCTGCCTGATGGATTATGTCCTTCAATTTTAAGAACCATCCCCCCCCCACGATATCTAGTGAAAAGATGAGTTACTCTTTCAAAGGTGATTCATCCTACATTGGTGTTTTCGCTCCCGGTTAGTTCTAGCAGTTCTCCCAAGCATCAGGAGAAGTTTTCAATTTCACAACTGTTGGTACAAGGAGTTCTTTTGCCTTCTGTTTGTGTCTCTGTGGATTCCACTTATATTTTAAGAATAAGTTTGATTTTGAATAAATTAATTTTTTAAAAAATTTGGAATATGCAATAGCAGCAGTTAGTTCTATTTGAAAACCAGCATTATGATCATCCTGCACTAGAGAACAACTCATAGATATCAAGAAAATAAAAAATACTGTCCTCTAACAAAACCCGGGGGATTCTAACTATCTTGTAAAGATTTTCTGAGACATGTAAATAAATATCTAATGACTGATCAATATAAAATTGGGAATATTAAAAAGGGAGGAAAGCCTGACATGCATTTGTTGTCTTCCCATTTTTATTTTCTAAGAGTTGTTTAATATTATTTTATTAACTATTAAGCAGAAAATATAGTCCAGAAATATAGGTCCCAACTGCATTCTGCATTTATTCACATCACTGTAGCCCCTTGTTTTTGAATAGTTTAATTTAAAAAAAAGCTTTTATGTCCAAAGAGCGATGAATGTGTCTCTGGAATAATATTTTTCTCTCTGGTAATGATTTATTCCAAGATATTAATGTATCGTGATCCCTTCTTTGAAGATTTGTATTTCGCCTAGTTCTTAAAAATGATTTTTTTTTAATTTTAGATACTCCCAATATATATATCAGAGACTATCATCCCAAGGTGAGTTATATCTGAATTCCAATGAATTCCCTTGATGTCAATGCTTGTTTTCACCCCCAACCCGTCACATTCTTCTTTTTGTAAATACACTATTTTTTTCTTTTTAAAAATTTATTTATTTATATATATATAAATATATTTTAAGAGGTGCTTAGATTACCAAAAATATTACACAGAACCCCCTGGGATTCCCACGTTGCCCACCCCCCACACCTCCCACCAAGTTCCACACAAACATCTCCCACAAGTGTGGCCCACCACCCTCAATGGAGTTACACATCCTGGGGCCTTGCCACCAACCATAGACCACAGTTCACATCATAGACCACACTCTCTCCCACACAGTTCTGAGTGGTGTGTGCTGATTTAAAATGGCCTACATCCTTTGCCACAACGGTACTCAGGACAACCACCAAATCCCAAAGAAGTCCCTGTATTTCAACTATTCATCCCCTCCCAGCTCCCATAGTGTCAAGTGGCCACTGGCTCCATCTCATTGTTATAATTTATTCCATTGCTAGAATCATCATATGTGTACAACAGAATACCATCAAGTCCACTCTAGCCCATGTTTCTTCCCCCAATTCTGAGAGGACTGGGATGGTGATGTCCACTCCACCTCCAAGTGAGAGAGGGCTTATATCCCATGGATATGGTGGGTGGGATGATCTTGCCTGCAATTGCAGGCCCTCTCCATTCCCTGGGATGGCCGTTGCCCATCGTTGTCTCCTCGCCAGGTGACTTGGATGAGTCCATTGAGCTGTAGGGTAGGAGTTGCAGCTCCACCGAGATTCCATGCACACCTGCCACATAGGTAGGCCAGAGGCTCCAGTATCTGGAAGTATACCTAAAAATTTCTGCATCACATATAGGTTTGAATAGAAGGGACTGATGAACCATGTGCAGGGAGGACTTATTTGAGTCCAATTCTGTCACTCTCAGGAGCACAGATTCCAAAGTAGAGCCCACTGATAAGGCATCAGTCTCTGGGGCAATCCCCACTTATATAGGACCTGGGTGTCACCAGAGCTCTAAGGAGCCCCTCTGTGTAGGGTGATAGGCACATTATTCTGAACAGAAAATGTGATCTTCCAAAATATTTATGCATTCAGTCAGAATTTTGATAACAACTAAGCCCAAAATCACGCAAAATCGTGGTGCCCAATTTCTTCCAGCTCATGACAAAACATCAGGAATGGTTGCCATGAGCCATGTTCCATACAATATGTTTGAAACATGTTTCCCAAATGCAGCCTTCAACATTCATATATAGTTCTGTGTATATGAAGTGTCTGTTTTGAAGGCATTTACGGTTTTACTTTTCCACATAGTCTTGCATTTGATGAGTGGATTTTTTGTTTTACTTCTATTTTTGGACCAGCAGCACTCATCACTGACAAGTAGAATTAGAGCAGAGTTTTATTCACTAGGATTCCGTTCATTTCCTTCCCTATACTGTCTATATTTAGCAGTGCCTATTTAGATGCTGTCTTTGCAAAGCGCCCACACTCCACATCTTTAAGCTCCCAGGAATGATTGTTTGGAATTCTGCGTGTAACCCTCCCATATGATCATGCCTTGGAGGAGAGGAAAGAAGACAGGGTTTGCTAGATGCTATGAAACTAAACCCACAGCCAATTTCTGGGCTGCAATCGAGAGGGTGTGCCTAGTTCTCATTAGCCAGCCTCCACAGTCAGAGCCTTTTTGTAACGAGAGTGAAAATATCAATATCATGATCCTTGAAATGGCTGTCCAATTTAATAACCTGGGATGTCGCTGGTGTCTGGTGAATTTTGATAATCTTTGTTCTTTATTGAGAATGCAATATGTTCTCATTGAATTCTCATTTCTTCCTCTACCCTGTACTTCCTTTGTTTTCAGTATCCATGTTAGTAAATGCTGTTGTGGTCCTAGTCATCTTGTTATTAATGTTAATTTATGCCAATTGGAATTTTGGAAATACGAAAGATGAAATTTTCTTACTTTGGAAGCATGATTACAACAATAGACACTGTACGACTTAAACAAAAATTCATTTCCAATTAGAAAGAGTTTAGTCCAAGAGTTTCAGTGCGAATATGAGGATGATAATTTTTTTTACAGTATTTTTCCATATTATCTGAATTTTTATTTTCCTTCATATATCTTTATCCCATATACCCATTTCTTATCATGGATTATATTAAATCATACCCAATCTGATAATCCCTTTTAAAATTTAGCTTTCTTTCAATCCAATATCCATTTTATGTGACAATGTGACAATAAATATCATTTCAACATCTGATAAAAAGCTCTTCATATTCCCCTTGCCCACAGAACATGGTGGGTGGAAATATATCAACAAAAGTATTTGATGAAGAAGTAAATACTTGTGACATGGAGGGGCAGAATAAGAACTATGCACAGCCATGGAAAGGGCGGGATCAAGAGGTGAAAATTTCTTCCTAATCAGCTGTTTAGTTCTTTATGATTACCGAAAAGGGAACACAAAAAATGTTTAATAATGATATCAGAGAGGTAAGCACACCTCTCTGAATATATCAAACACCAGAGATTCTACACATTCAATTAATTTCATATTGGACAAATATGTATCCATAAAACAGATTTCTTTTAATATTGTGATGATCCCGGTAAATCACACGAAAGAGCACATTGGATCACAATTCCTTGTTGTATTTCAAAGCTGCTCTTGCTGATTTTTTGAAAATGACTGACAATTAAATTCCAGATGTAGCTGTGATATAGGGGACTCCTGCATGTGGACATGCCTTATATTTTCTTTATTTGCACCTTTGTACTTCATTTATTTTTTGGTATATTCTTGTATGAATGCTATCCATCAAAAATAATAAATTAAGAGAAAGAGGTTTGTATGAGTAAAGAAAAAGTTTTGGATTCACCTGGCTCCCTAAACGGTTCTTCCTTTGTTTCCCGCCCATGTTGGACATTATGATCACCTGTACCCAGGGGTGGAGGGGTGGTAAAATGTGCCTGAGGATTATGCCCTTCAATTTTAAGAACCATCCCCCATCCCCTAATATGTAGTGAAAAGATGAGTTGCTCTTTGAAAGGTGATTCATCTGACAAGTGTGTTTCCTCTCCTGGTTAAACCTACCAGTTCTCCCAAGCCTAAGGAGAAATTTTCAATTTGGGGCATGTTGGTACACAGAGTTCTTTCGCCTTCTGTTTGTCTCTCTGTGGATTCCACATATATTGTTTGAATAAGTTTGATTTTATATAAATTAATTTCTAAAAATTTATAATATGCAATAGCAGCATTTATTTCTATTTGATCACCAGCATTATGATCTCCCTGCACTCAAGAACAACTCTTAGATATCGAAAAAATAAAAAAATACTGTTTTGTAACAAATCCTGGTGTATTCTAACCATGTTGTAAAGATTTCTGAAGTCATGTAAATATATTTCCAGTGAATGATCAGTTTAATATTGTGAATATTAAAAAGGGAAGAAAGCCTGAGAAGCAGTTGTAGACTTAATATTTTTATTTTCTAAGTTAGAGTAGTTTAATATTATTTTATTAACTATTAAGAAGAAAATCTAGTCCAGAAATTTAGGTCCCAACTGCATTCTGCAGAAATTCATATCATCTTAGCCTCTTGTTTTTAAAGAGTTTAATTGAGTTTAAAAATATGCTTTCATTTTAAAGAGTGATGACTGTATCTCTGGAATAATATTTATCTCTCCGATAAAGATTTTTGTGGAGATCTTTTTAGATAGTCATCCCTTCTTCAATATTTGTATTTTGCTTAGTTCTTAAAAATGTTTTCTTCTTTCTTTTAGATACTCCAAATGTATATAGGAGAGACTAGCATCCCAAGGTGAGATATATCAGGATTCCATTGATTTCAATTCTTGTTCTTACCTCCTACCCACCACATCCATATTTTGGTAAAAACGTTGTTCTGAACAGAAAATGTTATCTTCCAAAATATTTTTGCCTTCAGTCAGAATTTTGATAGGACCTAAGTCCCAAATCATGCAAACCATGGTCCCCAATTTCTTCCATCTCATGACAAAATATCAGGAATGATTACCATGAGCCAAGAACATACAATTTTTTTGAAACACGTTTCCCATAGGCCGCCTTCAACGTGTATCTATACCTGTGTGTAAAAGGAGTGTCTGTTTTGAAGTCACTTCTGGTTTTATTTTCCACATGGTCTTGCTTTGATGAGTGGATTTTTTGTTTTAATTCTATTTTTGGAACAACAGAAAAAATCACTGACAAGAAAAAATAGAGCAGAGTTTCATTTCACTAGTATTCCATTCATTTCCTTCTCTTTCCTGTCTATAATTAGTAGCGTCATTTTAGATGCTGTCTTTGCAAAGAGCTCACGCTGCAGGGCTTCAAGCTCCCATGAATGATTCTTTGGATGTTTGGGTAACACCCATCGATGAGCATGCCTTGAAGGAGAGGAAAGAAGACAGGGTTTGCTAGTTGATCTGAAACTGCCCCCATGGCCATTTCACTGGTCCACAATGAGAGGGTTAGCTTGATTCTTATCTGCCATCCTCCACTAGTCGGAGCCATTTTGACACCACGGTGAACATACCAATATCAGGACACTTGAAATGGCTGTCCAATTTACTAAGCTGGGATGTAGTTGGTGTCTGGTGGATTTTGATAATGTTGGCTCTCCTTTGAGAATGCAATACTATCTCATAATATTCTCATTTTTTTCTCTACCCTTTGCTTCCTTTGTTTTCAGGATCACTGTTCTTAAATGCTGTGGTTGTCCAAGTCATCTTGTTATTAACGTAAATTTATGCCAATTGGAAGTGTGCAAACACCAAAGATGAAATCTTTCTTACTTTGAAAGCCTGATTACCTCAATAGATACGGCATGACTTAAACAAAAAATTCATTTCCAATTAGAGAGAGTTTTCTCCACGTGTTTCAGCTGGAATATGAGGAAGAGAATTTTTTTAAACTCTTTTCCATTGTATGTGAATTATTAATTTCCTTTATATACCTTTATCCCTATATCCCTTTCTTATCATGGATAATATTAAATCATACCCAACCTGATAATCCCTTTTAAATTTACCTTTCTTTCAATCCAAAATCCATTTTATGTGACAATGTTACAGTAAATATATTTTCATCTCCTGACAAAAAGCTCTTCATATTCCCCCTGCCCACAGGACATGGTGGGTGAAAATATATAAATAAACGTGTTTGATGAAGAAGTAAATGTTTGTGACATGGAGGGCCACATTAACAGCTATGCACAGCCATAGAAAGAGAGGGATCGATAGGTGAAAAATTTCTACCTAATCAGCTGTTTATTTCTTTATGATTACTGATATAGGAAAACAGAAAATATTTAATAATTATAGCAGAGAAGAAAACACACCACTCTGAATATATCAAACACCATAGATTTTACACTTTCAACTAATTTCATATTGGACAAATATGTATCCATAAAACAGATTTCTTTTAATATTGTGAGGATCCCATAAATCACACAAAAGTGCATCATGGATCACAGTTCCTTGTTGTATTCCAATGATGCTCTTGCTGAGGTTTTGAAAATGTCTGACAATTAAAGTTCCAGATGGAGCTGTGATATATGGGGCCCCTGCATGTGGTTATGCCTTATATTTTCTCCATTTGCACCTTTTGTACTTGTAATATTTTTCAGTATATTCATGTATGAATGCTATCCCATCAAAAAAATAACTTAAGTGAAAGAGGGCCATGTGAGTAAAGAAAAAGTTTTGGATTCACCTGGCTCTCTAAACAGTTCCTCCTTCATAACCCTTTCTTGTTGGAGACTATGATCACATATACCTAGGGATGGAGGGGAGGTACACTCTGCCTGATGGATTTTGCCTTCAATTTTAAGAACCATCCAACACCCCCTGATATCTAGTGAAATGATGAGTTCCTCTTTGAAAGGTGATTCACCCTACAAGTGTGTTTTCTCTCCTGGTTAGTTCTAGCATTTCTCCCAAGCCTCAAGAGTAGTTTTCAAGTCAGGGGCTGTTGGTACATGGAGTTCTTTTGCCTTCTGTTTGTGTCTCTGTGGATTCCACTTATATTGTAAGAATAAGGTTGATTTTGTACAAATAAATTTATAAAAATGTAGAATATGCAAAAGCAGTTATTATTTCTATATGATTACAAGCATCATGATCTCTCTGCAGTCGAGAACAATTCATATGTATTGAGAAAATAAGAAATACTCACGTGTAAAACAGCCTGGGGGATTCTGACCATATTGTAATGATTTCTTGTAATCATGTAAAAATATATCCAATGAATGGTCAATTTAAAATAGGCAATTTTAAAAAAGGAGGAAAGACTGACAAGCATTTGTTGTCTTCCTATTTTTATTTTCTAAATTAAAGTAGATTAATATTATTTTACTAACCGTTAAGGAGATAATCTAGTCCAGAAATATAGGTTCCAAATGCATTTTGCATTCATGCATATCATGGTAGCCTCTTGTTTTTAAAGAGTTTAACTTTATAAAAAAATGTTTCATTTCCAAAGTGTGATGGTTGTATCTCAGGAAAAAATTGTTCTCTCTCCAGTAAAGATTTATCGGAAGGCATTATTAGATTGTGATCCCTTCTTTCAAGATTTGTATTTTCCCTAGTTCTTAAAAATGATTTTTTTTTTACTTTTAGGCACTCCAAATATATATATATGAGAGACTGTCATCCCAAGGCGAGTTACATCTGGATTCTATCGATTTTAAGTCTTGTTTTCACCTCCAACCCACCATATTCTTATTTTTGTTAATACTTTATTCTGAACAGAAAATGAGATCTTCCAAAATATTTATGCATTCGGTAAGAATTTTGACACCACCTGAGTCCAAAATCATGCGAAAATATCGTACCCAGTTTCTTCCAGCTCATGACAAAATATCAGCAATGGTTAACATGAGCCACGTTCCATAAAATATAAAAACACGTTTCCTGAACACCCCCTTCAAAGTATATCTATAGCTCTGTGTATATGGATTGTCTGTTTTGAACTCACTTATGGTTTTATTTTTCTACATAGTCTTGCATTTGATGAGTGGGTTTCTTGTTTTACTTCTATTTTTGGACCAGCAGCACTAATCACTGACAAATTTAGATCAGAGATACTTTTCACTAGGATTCCATTCATTTCCTTCCCTATCCTTTCTATATTTAGCAGTGCCTTTTTAGATGCTGGCTTTGCAAAAAGCCCTCACTCCACATCTAACAAAACCAAGTTATTCTAACCATATTGTAAAGATTTGCTAAGTCATGTATATATATATATCCAATGACTGATCAATATAAAATTGGGAATATTAAAAAGGACTAAAGCCTGACAAGCATTTGATGTCTTTCCATTTTTTTTTTTATAAATTAGAGTAGTTTAATATTATTTTATTAACTATTAAGCAGAAAATCTAGTCTAGATATATAGGTCCCTAGATATATAGGTCCATTCTGCGTTCATTCATATTATGATAGACTCTTGATTTTAAAGAGTTTAATTTTTTTAAAAATCTTTCGTTTCTAAAGATCGATGAATGTATCTCTGGAATAATTTTTTCTCTCTGCAGTAAAGATTTATTCAAAGATATTAATAGACAGTGATCCCTTCTTTCAAGATTTTTATTTTGCCTAGTTCTTAAAAAGGATTTTTTTATATATTAGATTCTCCAAATATAAGAGATTATCATTCCAACGTGAATTATAATTGAAGTACATTGAATTCAAGACTTGTTTTCACCTCCAACCCACCACATTCTTATTTTTATAAATACATTATTATGAACAGAAAATGTGATCTTCCAAACTATTTGTGCATTCTGACAGAATTTTGATACTACATAAGTACAAAATCATGCAAACTGTGATGCCCAATTTCTTCCAGCTCATGACAAAATATCAGCAATGGTTACCATGAGCCAAGTGCATTCAAAATGTTTGAAACACAATTCCCATACTCAGCATACACGTGTATCTAACTCTGTGTATAAGGAGTATATTTTTTGAAGTCACTCAGGATTTTATTTTTCCACATATTCTTGCATTTGATGAGTGGATTTCTTGTTTTACTTCTATTTTTGTAACAGTAGCACAAATCTATGACAAGGAGAATTAGAGCAGAGTTGCTTTCCACTAGGATTCCATTCATGTTCTTCCCTTTCCTGTCGATAATTAACAGTGCCTTTTCAGATGCTTTCTTTGCAAAGAGCCAACACTCCATGGCTTTAAGCTCCCAGGAAAGATTGTTTGGAATTGTGTGTGTAACACCCACATATGATCATGCCTTGGAGGAGAGGAAAGAATACAGGATTTGCTAGTGGCTATGAAAATGCCTCCACGGCCACTTCACTGGGCGTCAAGAGAGGGTGAGCTTGAATCTCACGTGCCAGCCTCCACTAGTCCAAGCAATTTTGACCCCAGGGTGAAAATGACAATATCAGGACACTTGAAAGGGCTGTCCAATTTACTAAGCTGGGATTTAGTTGCTGTCTGGTGAATTTTGATAATGTTGGCTCTCCATTGAGAATGCAATACTATCTCATTGTATTCTCATTTCTTTCTCTACCCTTTACTTCCTATGTTTTCACAGTCCCTGTTTGTAAAGGCTGTGGTGGTCTTAATCATCATGTTATTAATGTTAATTTATGTGAATTCAAAGTGTGCAAATACCAAATATGAAGCCTTTCTTACTTTGAAAGCATGATTGCCTCAGGAGACATGAAATGACTTAAACAAAAATTCATTTCCAATTAGGGACTGTTTTGTCCCAGAGTGACAGCTGGAATATGAGGATGAGGTTTTTTTACACTATTTTTCCATTGTATTTGAATTTTTATTTTCCTTTTATATCTTTATCCCATATATCCCTTTCTTTTCATAGATAATATTAAATCGTACCTAGTCTGATAATCCCTTTTAAAATTTACCTTTCTTTCAATCCAATATCCATTTAATGTGACAAGGTTACAATAAAGATCTTTTCAACTCCTGAAAAAATCTCTTCATATTCCACTTGCCCACAGAACATGGTGGGTGAAAATTCATTAATAACAGTGTTTGATGAAGAAATAAATATTTGTGACATGGAGAGACCGAATAACACCTATGCACAGACATGCAAAGAGAGGGATCGTGAGGAGAAAAGATTCAACTGAGTCTGCTGTTTAGTTCTTTATGATTACTGATATAGGAACACAGATAATATTTAATAATGATAGCAGAGAAGAAAGCACTCCTCTCTGAATATATCAAAGACCAGAGATTGGACACTTTCAATTAATTTCATATTGGACAAATATGTATCCGTAAAACAGATTTCTTTTAATATTGTGAGGATCCTGGTAATCACACGAAATTGCACCATGGATCACAATTTCTTGTTGTATTTCAATGATGCTCTTGTTGAGTTTTTGAAAATGACAGACAGTTAAAGATCCAGATGGAACTGTGATATAGGGACTCCTTCTTTTGGATATGCCTTGTATTTTCTCCATTTGCACCTTTTGTACTTCATTTATTTTTCGGTATATTCATGTATGAATGCTATCCATCCAAAAAAATAAATTAAGAGAAAGAGGGCCATGTGAAGAAAGTAAAATTTTGGATTCACCTGGCTTCCTAAACTCTTCCTCCTTTGTTTCCCTCCCATGTTGTAGTCTGTGATCACCTGTGCCCAGGTATGGAGGGGTGGTTCACTGTGCATGATGGATTATGTCATTCGTTTTACAAATCATCCTCCACCCCTTGATATCTAGTGAAAAGAGGAATTGCTCTTCAAAAGGTGATTCATCCAACAAGTGTGTTTTCTCTCCTGGTTATAATTAGCAGTTCTCCCAAGCCTCAGAAGAAGTTTTCAAGTTGGGAACTGTTGGTACACGGAGTTCTTTTGCCTTCTGTTTGTCTTTCTGCGGATTCCACATATATTGTAAGAATAAGTCTGAATTTGTATCAATTAATTCTACAATATGATATTCTAACCATATTGTGAAGATTTCTGAAATCATGTAAATATATTTCCAGTGAATGATAAATTTAATATTGTGAATATTAAAAAGGGAGGAAAACCTGACAAGCAGTTGTTGACTTCACATTTTTATTTTCTAATTTAGAGTAGTTTGATATTATTTTATTAACTATTTAGAAGAAAATATAGTCCAGAAATATAGGTCCCAAATGCATTCTGCAGACATTCATATCATGTTAGCCTCTTGTTTTTAAAGAGTTCAATTGAAAAAAAAAATGCTTTCTTTTCTAAAGAGTGATGACTGTATGTCTGGAATAATATTTTATCTCTCCGGTAAAGATGTTTTTGGAGATCTTTTAGATAGTGATCGGTTCTTTAATATTTGTATTTTGCTTAGTTCTTAAAAATGTTTTTTTTCTTTATTTTAGATACTCCAAATGAATATAGGAGAGACTCGCATCCCAAGGTGAGTTTTATCTGGATTCCATTGATTTCATGTTTAGTTCTTACCTTCTACCCACCACATCCATATTTTGGTAAAAACATTTTTCTGAACAGAAAATGTTATCTACCAAAATATTTATGCCTTCTGTCAGAATTTTGATATGACCTAAGTCTCAAATCATGCAAACCGTGGTACCCAATTTCTTCCAGCTCATGATAACATATCAGGAATGATTACCATGAGACACGTACATACAATATGTTTGAAACACGTTTCCCATATGCAGCCTTCAACGTGTATCTATACCTCTGTAATAGTAGTGTCTGTTTTGTAGTCACTTATGGTTTTATTTTTCCACATAGTCTTGCATTTGATAAGTTGATTTTTTTTTTACTTCTATTTTTGGACCAGCAGCACAAATCTCTGACAAGGAGAATTAGAGAAGAGTTACTTTTCACTAGGATTCCATTCATTTCTTTCCCTATCCTGTTTATAATTAGCAGTGCCTTTTTAGATGCTGTTTTGCAAAGAGCAAACACTCCAGGGATTCAAGCTCCCAGGAATGATTGTTTGGGATTGTGTGGGTAACACCCACCTATGATCATGCCTTAGAGGAGAGAAATGAAGTCAAGGCTTGCTAGTGGCTATGAAACCGGCCCCATGACCATTTCACTGGGTGGCAATAAGAGGGTGAGCATGGTTCTCAATAGCCAGCATCCACAGTCAGAGCCATTTTGACCCCAGGGTGAAAATATCAATATCGTGATTCATGAAATGGTTGTCCAATTTACTAAGCTGGGATGTAGCTGTTGTCTGGTGAATTTTGATAATGTTGACTCTTCATTGAGAATGCAGTACTTTCTCATTGTGTTCTCATTTCTTCCTCGAAACTTTACTTCCTTTGTTTTCATTATCCCAGTTTGTAAATGCTGTGGTGGTCCTAGTCATCTTGTTATTAATGTTAGTGCAATTTTAAGAACCATCCCCAACCCCTGGTATCTTGTGAAAAGATGAGTTGCTTTTTGAAAGGTGATTCATCCTAGAAGTGTGTTTTCTCTCCTGGTTAGTTCTAGCTCTTCTCCCAACCCTCAACAGAAGTTTTCAAGGTGGGGGCTGTTGCTGCATGCACTTATTTTCCCATCTGTTTGTGTCTCTGTGGATTCCACTTATATTGTAAGAATAAGCTTGATATTGTATAAATTAATTTCTAAAAATTTAGAATATGCAATAGCAGCAGTTATTTCTATTTGAACACCAGCATTATGATCTCCCTGCACTTGAGAACAATTCATACATATCGAAAAATAAAAAAATACTGTCGTGTAACAAAACATGGCAGATTCTTACCATAGTGTAAATATATCTGAAGTCATGTAAATATATATCCAAAGAATGATCAATTTAAAATTGGGAATAATAAAAACGGAGGAAAGCCTTACAAGCATTTTTTGTCTTCCCATTTTTATTTTCTCGGTTAGAGTAGTTTAATTTTTTTTTATTAATTATTCAAGAAGAAAATATAGTCCAGAAACGTAGTTCCCAACAGCATTCTGCATTGATTCATATCATGGTAGCGGCTTTTTTTAAGAGTTTAATTTTTTTTAAATAAATGCTTTCATTTCCAAAGAGTGATGACCACGTCTCTGGAATACTTTTTTTTCTCTATGGTAAAGATTTATTCAAAGATATTATTAGATAGTGATCCTTCTTTCAAGATTTGTATATTACCTAGATCTTAAAAATGATTTTTTTTAAATTTAAATACTCCAAATATGTATATATGAGAGGCTATAATCCCAAGGTGAGTTATATCTGGATTCTATTGATTTCAAGTCTTGTTTTTACCTCCAACCCACCACATCCTTAATTTTGTCAATACATTATTCTGAACAGATAATGTGACCTTCCAAATTATATATGAATTTGGTCAGAATTTGGTTACATCCCGAGTCCAAAATCACACAAAACCATGGTGCGCAATTTCTTCCAGCGCAAGACAAAATATCAGCAATGGTTACTGTGAGCCACATTGCATACAATATGTTCAAAACTCGTTTCCCAAATGCCAACTTCAACGTGTATCTATATCTCTGTATATAAGGAGTGTCTGTTTTGAAGTCACTTATATATTTTTTTTCTACATAATCTTGAATTTGATGAGTGGATTATTTGTTATACTTCTATTTTTGGACCAGCAGCACAATTCACTGACAAGGAGAATTAGAGGAGAGTTACTCTTCACTAGGATTCCATTCATTTCCTCCCATTTCCTGTCTCTATTTAGCAGTGCATTTTTAGATGCTGTCTTTGCAGAGACCACAATCCATGGCTTCATACTCGCAGGAATGATTGTTTGGGATTGTGTGGGTAACACCCACCTATGATCATGCCTTGAAGGAGAGGAAAGGAGACAGGGCTTGCTAGTGCCTAAGAAATCACCCCCACAGCCAATTTCTGGGTGGCCATTGAGAGGATGACCTTGATTCTCAATAGCCAGCCTCCAAAGTCAGAGACATCTTGAACTCAGAGTGAAAATATCAATGTCATGATCCTTGAAATGGTTGTCTAATTTACTAAACTGTAATGTGGGTGGTGTCTGGTGAATTTTAGTAATGTTGCCTCTTCAGTGAGAATGCAAAACTTTCCCATTGTATTCTCATTTATTCTTCTACCATTTATTTCCTTTGTTTTCAGGATACCTCTTTGTAAATGCTGTGGTTGTCCTAGTCATCTTGTTATTAACGTTAATTTATGCCAATTGGAAGTGTGGAAATACCAAAGATGAAAGTTTCCTTACTTTGAAATCATGATTGTCATAATAGAAACTGCAGCATTTATACAAAAATTCATTTCCAGTTAGAAATTGTTTTGTACAAGGGTTTCAGCTGGAATATGATTATGAGAATTTTGTTACTTTACTTTTCCATTATATTAGACTTTTTATTTTCCTTTATATAACTTTGTCCCATATACCCATTTCTTATCATGGATTATATTGAATCGTACCCAATCTGATAATCCCTTTTAAAACTTACCTTTCTTTCATTCCAATATCCATTTTATGTGACAATGTTAACATAAAGATCATTTCAACACCTGACAAATAGCTCTTCATATTCCCCTTGCCCACAGGACATGGTTTGTGAAAATATATCAGTAATAGTGTTTGATGAAGAAATAAATATATGTGACATTGAGAGCCAGAATAACACTTATGCTCAACCATGGAAAGAGAGGGATCAAGAGGTGAAAATTTTCAACTTACTCTGCTGTTTATTTCTTTATGATTACTGATATAGCAACTTTGAAAATCTGTAGTAATGATGGCAGAGAAGAAAGCAAACCTCTCTGGATATATCAAACACCAGAGACTGTATACTTTCAATTAATTTGATATTGGTGAAATATGTACCCATAAAACAGATTTCTTTTAATATTGGGAGGATCCCAGTAAATGCACACCAAAGTGAGCCATGGATCACAATTCCTTGCTGTATTTCAATAATACCCTTGCTGTGTTTTTGAAAATGAGTGACAATTCATGATCCAGATGGAGCTGTGATATATAGGAAATCTGCATATGGTTGTGCCTGGCAATTTCTCTGGAAGTTTGGCACTTCTTTTATTTTTCGGTATATTCATGTATGGAATCTATCCATCACTAAAAAACAAATTAAGAGAAAGAGAGCTATGTGAGAAAATAAAAAGTTTTGAACTCACCCGGCTATCTAAACTGATCTCCTCTCTTTCACTTGCATGTTGGAGACTATGATCACCTGTGCCAAGGGGTGGAGGGGTGTTACACTCTCTCTGATGGATTATGTCCTTCAATTTTAAGAACCATCCCACTCTCCTTAGATATCTAGTGAAAAGTAGAGTTGTTCTTTGAAAGATGGTTTATCCTACAGGTGTCTTTTCTGTCTTGTTCCGTTCTAGCGTTTCTGAAAATACTCAGCAAAAATTTTGTTGTTGGGGGCTGTTTGTACATGGAGTTCTTTTGCTTTCTTTTTGTGTCTCTTTGGATTTCACTTCTATTGTAAGAAAAGTTTGATTTTGTATAAATTAATTTCTAAAAATTTTGAATATGCAAAAGTAGCAGTTGTTTCTTTATGAATACCAGCATCATGATCTCTCTGCACTCGAGAACAATTCATACATATCGAGAAATTAAAAAATTCTGTCGTGTAACAAAACCTAGGGGATTCTATCCATCTTGTAAAGATTTTTTGTGGCATATAAATATATATCTAAAGACTGATGAATATAAAATTGCGAATATTAAAAAGAGTGGAAGTCTAACAGGCAATATGTTGTCTTCCCATTTTTATTTTCTATGTTAAAATAGTTTAATATTATTTTATTAATTATTAAGCAGAAAATCTAGTCCAGAAATATAGGTCCCAACTGCATTCTGCGTTCATTCATATCATGGTAGCCTCCCGATTTTAAAGAGATTAATTAAATAAAAAAGGTTTCATATCCAAATAATGATGACTGTATCTCTGGAATAATTTTTTCTCTCTCCAGTAAAGATTTATTTGAAGATATTAATATATAGTGATTCCTTCTTTCAAGACTTGTCTTTGCCTAGTTCTTAAAAATGTTTTTTTTTTTTATTTTAGATACTCCATATATTGATATGAGAGACTATCAACCCAAGGTGAGTTATATCTGAATTCAACTGCTTTCAAGTCTTGTTTTCACCTCCAACCCACCACATTCTTATTTTTGTAAATATATTATTCAAAACAAAACATGTGATCTTCCAAGATATTTACGCAGTCGGTCAGAATATTGATACCCCTAAATCCAAAATCATGCAAAACTGTGTCGCCCAATTTCTTCCAGCCTATGACAAAACATCTGGAATTGATTCTATGAGCCACATTCCATACAATATGTTCAAAACACGTTTCCCAAATGCAGACTTCAACGTGTATGTGTAGCTCTGTGAATATTGAGTGTGTTTTGAAGTCAATTTTGGTTTTATTTTTCCAAATATTCTTGCATTTGATGAGTGGATTTTTTGTTTTACTTCTATTTTTTGACCAACAGCACTAATCACTGACAAGGAGAATTAGAGCAGGTTTACTTTTCACTAGGATACCATTCATTTCCTTCCCTTTCCTATCTATATTTAGTTGTGTCTTTCTAGATGCTGTCTTTGCAAAGAGCCCACACTCCACTGCTTCAAGCTCCCAGGAATGTTTCTTTGGAATTTTTGGGTATCACCCCCTATGGTCATGCCTTGGAGGAGAGGAAAGAAGACAGGGTTTGCTAGTGGCTATGAAACCGCCCCCATGGCAATTACACTGGGAGGCAATGAGAAGATGAGTTTTATTCTCACCTGCCAGCCTCCCCTACTCAGAGCTATTTTGACCACAAAGAGAAAATATTAATATCAGGACCCTTGAAATGGCTGTCCAATTTACTAAGCAGGGATCAAGTTGGTGTCTGGTGAACTTTGATAATGTTGGCTCTTCATTGAGCATGCAATACTATCTCATTGACTCCCATTTCTTTCTCTACACTTTACTACCTTTCTTCTCAGGATCCCTGTTTGTAAAGGCTCTGGTGGTCTCTGTCATCTTGTTATTAACGTTAATTTATGCCAATTGGAAGTGTGCAAATACTAAAGATGAAACCTTTCTTACTTGAAAGTATGATTTCCTCAATAGACACAGCATGACTTAAAGAAAAATTCATTTCCAATTATAGACAGTTTTGTCCAAGTGTTTTGACTGAAATATGAAGATGAGAATTTTTTTTACACTATTTTTCCATTGTATTTGAATTTTTATTTTCTTTTATAATATCTTTATCCCTTATATCGCTTTCTTATCCTGGATTATATTAATTCCTACCCAACCTGATAATCCCTTTTAAAATATTCCATTCTTTCAATCCAAGATACATTTTATGTGACTATGTTACCATAAAGATCTTTTCAACACCTGATAAAAAGCTCTTCTTATTCCCCTTGCCCACAGGATATATTGGGTGAAAATATATCAATAAAAGTGGTTGATGAAGAAGTAAATGTTTGTAACATGGAAGGCCAGAATAACACCTATGCACAGCCATGGAAAGAGAGGGATTGAGAGGTGAAAAGTTTCTACATAATCAGCTGTTTATTTCTTTATGATTACTGATATAGGAACACAGAAAATATTTAATAATGATACCAGAGAATACAGCACACCTTTCTGAATATATCAAACACCAGAGATTGTACACTTTCAATTAATTTCATATTGAACAAATATGTATACATAAAACACATTTCTTTTAATATTGTGAGGATAGCGGTAAATCACAGGAAAGTGCGCCATGGATCACAATTCCTTGTTTTATTTCAATGATGCTCTTGCTGAGTTTTTGAAAATGACTGACAATTAGAGATACAAACGGAGCTGTGATAAATTGGACCCCTGCATGTGGATATCCCTTGTATTTTCTCCATTTGCTCCTTGTGTACTCCATTTATTTTTCGGCAAATTCATGTATGAATGCTATCCATCAAAAATAAATAAATTAAGAGAAAGTGGGCCATGTGAGTTAAGAAAAAGGTTTGGATTCACCTGGCTCCCTAAACTCTTCCTCATTTCTTACCCTCCCTTGCTGGAGACTATGAGCACCTGTGCCCAAGTGTGGAGGGGCATAGTGTACACTATGCCTGATGGATTATGACCTTCAATTTTAAGAACCATCCCCCACCCCTTAGCATCTAGTAAAAAGACGACTTCCTGTTTGAAAGGTGATTCATCCAACAAGTGTGTTTTCTTTCCTGGTTAGAACTAGCATTTCTTCCAAGCCTCAGGACAAGTTTTCAAGTTGGGGCCTGCTGGTACATGGAGTTCTTTTGCCTTCTGTTTGTCTCTTTGTGGATTCCACATATATTGTAAGAATAAATTTGTTTTTGTATAAATTAATTTCTAAAAATTTTGAATATGCAATAGCAGCACTTATTTCTATTTGAACACCAGCATTATGATTTCCCTGCACTCGAGAACAACTCATTGATATCGAGAAATAAAAAATACTGTCGGGTAACAAAACTTGGTTGATTCTAAGCATATTGCAATGATTTCTGAAGTCATGTAAATATATTTCTTGTGAATGATCAACTTAATATTGTGAATATTAAAATGGGTGGAAAGCCTGACAAGCAGATGTTGACTTCACATTTTTATTATCTAAGTTAGAGTAGTTTAATATTATTTTATTAAGTATTAAGAAGAAAATCTAGTCCAGAAATATAGGTCCCAACTGCATTCTGTGGACATTCATATCATGTGAACCTCTTGTTTTTAAAGAGTTTAATTGAAATTTTAAAAAATGCTGTCATTTGTAAAGAGTGATGACTGTATCTCTGGAATAATATTTTACCCCTCCGGTAAAGTTTTTTTTGGAGATCTTTTTAGATAGTGATCCCTTCTTCAATATTTATATTTTGCTTAGTTCTTAAAAATGTTTTTATTTATATTAGATACTCCAAATGTATATAGGAGAGACGAGCATCCCAAGGTGAGTTATATCTGGATTACATTTATTTCAAGTCTTGTTCATAACTCCTACCCACCACATCCCTATTTTGGTAAAAACACTTTTTCTGAACATAAAATATTATCTTTTAAATCATTTATGACTTCCATCAGAATTTTGATTTGACCTAAGTCCCAAATCATGCAAACAGTGGTGCACAATTTATTCCAGCTAATGACAAAATTTCAGGAATGATTACCATGGGCCACATCCATACAATATGTTTGAAACACTTTTACCATACCCGCTTTCAACTTGTATCTATACCTCTGTGTAAAAGGAGTGTCTGTTTTGAAGTCACTTCTTGTTTTATTTTCCACATAGTCTTGTTTTTCATGAGTGGATTTTTTGTTTTAATTCTATTTTTGGAACAACAGCACAAATCACTGACAAGAAAAATTATAGCAGAGTTAGTTTTCACCAGGATTCCATTCATTTCCTTCCCTTTCCTGTCTATAATTAGCAGTGACTTTCAGGATGCTGTCTTTGCAAAAAGCACAACTCCAGGGATTCAAGCTCCCATGAATGATTCTTTGGAATGGGTGGGTGACACCCAGCTATGATCATGCCTTGTAGGGGAGGAAAGAATGCAGAGGTTGCTAGTGGCTATGAAACCACTCCCACGGCCATTTCTCTGGGTGGCAATGAGAGGGTGAGCTTGATTCTCACCTAACAGCCTCCACTAGTCAGAGTCATTTTGACCCCATGGCGAACATACAAATTTCAGGACACTTGAAATGGCTGTACAATTTACTAAGCTGGGATGTAGTTGGTGTCTGGTGAATTTTGATAATGTTGGCTCTCCCTTGAGAATGCAATACCATCTCATAGTATTCTCATTTCTTTCTCTACCCTTTGCTTCCTTTGTTTACAGGGTCCCTGTTTGTAAATGCTGTGGTCGTCCAGTCATCTTGCTATTAATGTAAATTTATGCCAATTGGAAGTGTGCAAACACCAAAGATGAAAACTTTCTTATTTTGAAAACCTGATTACCTCAATAGACACGGCATGACTTAAACAAAAATTCATTTACAATTAGACAGAATTTTCTCCAAATATTTCAGCTGGTTTATGAGGATGAGATTTTTTTTTACACTCTTTTCCATTGTATGTGAATTATTATTTTCCTTTATATATCTTTATCCCAGATATCACTTTCTTATCATGCATAATATTAAATCATACCCAAACTGATAATCCCTTTTAAAATTTACCTTTCTTTCAATCCAATATCCATTTTATGTGACAATGTTACAATAAAGATCTTTTCATCTACAGAAAAAAGCTCTTCATATTCCCCTTTCTCACAGGACATGGTGGCTGAAAATATATCAGTAAAAGTGTTTGAGGAAGAAATAAATATTTGTGATATGGAGAGTCAGAATAACACCTATGCACATCCATGGAAAGAGAGGGAATGAGTTGTGAAAAGTTTCTACTTAATCTGCTGTTTATTTCTTTATGATTACTGATATAGCAATACTGAAAATGTTTAATAATGATAGCAGGGAAGAAAGCACACCTTTCAGAATATGTCAAACACCATATATTGTACACTTTCAATTATTTTCTTATTGGAAAAATATGAATCCATAAAACAGATTTAATATTGGGAGGACCCCAATGAATCAGATGAAATTGAGCTATGGATCACAATTCATAGTTGTATTTCAATGATGCTCTTGTTGTGTTTTTGAAAATGACTGAAATTAAAGATCCACTTGGAGCTATGATATTTAGGAACAAAGCATGTGGTTATGCCTTTTATTTTCTCCATTTGGACGTTTGGCACTTCGCTTATTTTTCGGTATAATCATGTATGAATGCTATCCATCACTAAAAATTAAATGAAGAGAAAGAGGGCCATGTGAGTAAAGAATAAGTTTTGGACTCACCTGGCTCTCTAAACTGATCCTCCTTTGTTTCCCTCCCATATTGGAGACTATGATCACCTGTGCCTAGGTGTGGAGGGGTGGTTCATTCTGCCTGATGGATTATGTCCTTCAATTTTAAGAACAATCCCCTGCCCACAGATACCTAGTGAAAAGGAGAGTTTTCCTTTGAAAAATATTTCATCCTTAGGTGTCATTTCTGTCCTGAGGAATGTTCTAGCATTTCTCATAATCCTCAGCAGAAATTTTGAGGTTGTGGTCTGTTTGAACTTGGAGTTCTTTTGCTTTCTGTTTGTGTCTCTGTGGATTCCACTTATACTCTAAGAATAAGTTTGATTTTATATAAAGTAATTTCTAACAATATAGAATATGCAAAATAAGCAGTTACTTCTATATGAGCACCAGCATCATGATCTCTCTGCCCTCGAGAGAAATTCATACATATCGAGAAAATAAGAAATACTGTCGTGTAACAATAACTGTGGGATTCTAACCATGTTCTAAATATTTCTGAAGTCATGTAATTATATATCCAGTGATTGATCAATATAAAATTAGGAATATTAAAAAGAGAGGAAAGCCTGACAAGCATTTGTTGTCTTCCCATTTTTATTTTATAATTTAGAGTAGTTTAATAATATTCTATTAACTATTAAACAGAAAATCTAGTCCAGAAATAAAGGCCCCAACTGTATTATGTGTTCATTCACATTATGGTAGCCTCTTGTTTTTAAAGAGTTTAATTAAAAAAAAAAAAAAAGCTTTCATTTCCAAAAACGATGAGTATATCCCTGGAATAATTTTTCTCTCTCCGGTAAAAATTTATTCGAAGATCTTTTTACATAGTTATCCCTTCTTCAATATTTGTATTTTGCCTAGTTCTTAAAAATGATTTTTTTTAAATTTTTGGTACTACAAATATATATAGGATATATTATCATCCCAAGTTGAGTTATATCTGGATTCCATTGATTTCAAGTCTTGTTTTTACCTCCTACCCACCACATCCATATTTTTATAAAAACATTTTTATGAACAGAAAATGTTATCTTCCAAAATATTTATGCCTTCAGTCAGAATTTCGATATGACCTAAGTCACAAATCAGGCAAATTGTTGTGCCCAATTTCTTCCAGCTCATGACAAAATGTCAGAAATTGTTACCATGAACCACGCCCATACAATAGGTTTGAAACACGTTTCCCATAGTCCGTCTTCAATGTGTATCTGTTCCTCTGTGTATAAGGAGTGTCTGTTTTGAAGTCACTTATGGTTTTATTTTCCACATAGCCTTGCTTTTGATGTGTGATTTTTTTGTTTTAATTCTATTTTTGAACAACAGCACAAATCACTGACAAAGAAAATTAGAGCAGTTATTTTTCATTAGAATTCTATTCATTTCCTTCCCTTTCCTGCCTATGATTAGCAGTGTCTTTTTAGATGAAGTCTTTGCAAAGAGCCCACACTCCACGGCTTCAAGTTTGCAGGAATGATTCTTTGAAATTGTGTGGGTATCACTCACCTATGTTCATGCCTTTGAAGAGAGGAAAGAAGATGGTTTGCTGATGGCTATGAAACCTCCTCCACGGTCATTTCACTGGGAGGCCATGAGAGGGTGAGCTTGATTCTCACCTGCCAGTCTCCACTAGTCAGAGTCATTTTGAACACAAGGACAAAATATCAATATCAGGACCCTTGAAATTGTTGTCCAATTTATTAAGCTGGGATGTTGTTGGTGCCTGGTGAATTTTTATAATGTTGGCTCTTAATTAAGAATGCAATACTATTTCATTGTACACTCATTTCTTTCTCTACCCTTTACTTCCTTTCTTATCAGAATCCCAGTTTGTAAATGTTGTGGTGGTCCTAGTCATCTTGTTATTAACGTTAATTTATGCCAAATGGAAGTGTGCAGATATGAAAGATGAATCCTTTCTTACTTTGAAGGCATTATTACCTCAATAGGCACGGCACAATTTAAACAAAAATTCATTTCCAATTAGAGACAGTTTTGTCCAAGAATTTCAGCTGGAACATGAGCATGAGTATTTTTTTACACTATTTTTCCATTGTATTTGAATTTTTATTTTCCTTTATATATCTTTATCCCATATTTGCTTTCTTATCATGGATAATATTAAATCAAACCCAATCTGACAATCCTTTTAAAATTTACCTATCTTTCAATCCAATCTCCATTTTCTGTGACAATGTTACCATAATGATCTTTTCAACACCTGATAAAAAGTGCTTCATATTCCCCTTGCTCACAGGACATGGTGGGTGAAAATATAGCAATAAAAGTGTTTGATGAAGAAGTAAATATTTGTGACATGGAGAGCCAGAGTAACACCTATGCACAGCCATGGAAAATGTGGGATCAAGAGGTGAAAAGTTTCTACCATATCAGTTGTATAGTTCTTTATGATTACTGATATAGGAACACCCAAAATGTTTAATAAAGATAGCAGAGAAGAAAGTACACTTCTCTGAATATATCAAACACCAGAGATTGTACACTTTCAATTAATTTCATATTGGACAAATATATATCCATAAAACAGAGATCTTTTAAAATTGGGTGTATCCCAGTAAATCACACAGAAGTGAGCCATGGATCACAATTTCTTGCTGTATTTCAATGATGCTCTTGCCGAATTTTTGAAAATACTGACAATTAAAAGTCGAGATTGAGCTGTGATATATGGGACCCATGCATGTGGTTATGCCTTATATTTTCTCCATTTGCACCTTTTGTACTTCGTTTGTTCTTGGTATATTAATGTATGAATGCTATCCATCAAAAAATAAATTAATTGAAAGAGGGCCATGTGAGTAAAGAAAATGTTTTGGATTCACCTGGCTCTCTAAATTGTTTCTCCTTCGTATCCCTTCCATGGTGGAGACTATGATCACATGTGCCTAGGGATGGAGGGGTGGTACACTCTGCCTGATGGATTAGGTTATTCAATTTTAAGAACCATTGCCCACAGCCTGATATCTAGTGAAATGGTGAGATGCTCTTTAAAAGGTGATTCATCCTACACATGTGTTTTCTCTCCTGGTTAGACCTAGCTATTCTCCAAAGCCTCAAGAGAAATTTTAAAGTTGAGGCTGTGGGTACACGGAGTTCTTTTGCCTTCTGTTTGTGTCTCTGTAGATTCCACTTATATTGTAAGAATAAGTTTGATTTTGTATAAATTAATTTCTAAAAATTTAGAATATGCAATAGCAACAGTTATTTCTATTTGAACCACAGCATTATGATCTCCCTGCACTCAAGAACAATTCATAGATATTGAGAAAATAAAAAATGCTCTTGGGTAACAAAACCTGGGGGTTCTAACCATATTGTAAAGATTTCTGAAGTTATGTAAATATATTTCCAGTGAATGTTCAACTTAATATGCAGAATATTAAAAAGTAAGGAAAGCAAAACAAGCAGTTGTTGACTTCACATTTTTATTTTCTAATTTAGTGTAGATTAATATTATTTTATTAACTATTAAGAAGAAAATCTCTTCCAGAAATATAGGTTCCAACTGCATCCTATGGACATTTATATCATGGTAGCCTCTTGTTTTTCAGGAATTTAATTGAAAAAAAAAAAAAAAGCTTTCATTTCTAAAGAGTGATGACTGTATCCCTGGAATATCTTTTTCTCTCTCTGGTAAAGATATATTCAGAGATCTTTTTACATAGTGGTCCCTTCTTCAATATTTATATTTTCCCTTGTTCTTAAAAATTTTTTTTTTTTTTTTTTTTAATTTAGGTACTCCAAATGTATATAGGAGAAATTATCATCCCAGGGTGAGTTTTATCTGGATTCCATTGATTTCAAGTCTGTTTTTACCTCCTACCCACCACATCCATATTTTTGTAAAAACATTTTTATGAACAGAAAATATTATCTTCCAAAATATTTATGATTTCTGTCAGAATTTTGATAAGACCTAAGTCCCAAATCACGCAAACCGTGGTACCCAATTTCTTCCAGCTCATGATAAATATCAGAATTGTTTACCATGAGCCACATCCATACAATATGTTTGAAACATATTTCTCTTATGCCGCCTTCAATGTGTCCTTGCAAAGAGCCCACACTCCAGGGCTTCAAGCTCCCAGGAATGATTCTTTGGAATTGTGTAGGTAACACAAACCTATGATCATGCCTTTGAGGGGAGGAAAGAAGACAGGGTTTACTAGAGGCTATGAAATCGCCCCCATGACCATTTCATTGGGCGGCAATGAGAGGGTAAACTTGATTCTCACCTGCCAGTCTCCATTAGTCACAGAAATTTTGACCCCAAGGCGAAAATACCAATATCAGGACACTTAACATGGCTGTCCAATTTACTAAGCTGGGATATAGTTGCTGTCTGGTGAATTTTATAATGTTGGCTCTCCATTGAGAATGCGATACTATCTTATTGTATTCTCATTTCTTTCTCTACCCTTTACTTCCTTTGTTTTCAGGATCCCTGTTTGTAAATGCTGTGGTGGTCCTAGTCATTTTGTTATCAATGTTAATTCATGCCAATTGGAAATGTGCAAATACCAAAGATGAAACCTTTATTACTTTGAAATCATGATTACCTCAATAGATACAGCACTACTTAAACCAAAATACATTTCCAGTTAGAAACTGTTTTGTCCAAATATTTCATCATGAATATTATGATGAGAATTTTGTTACTCTATTTTTCCATAATATTAACCTTTTATTTTCCTTAATATATCTTTGTTCCATATATACATTTCTTATCATGGATTATATTAAATCGTACCCAATCTGATAATCCCTTTTAATATTTACCTTTCTTTCAATCCATTATCCATTTTATGTGACAATGTCACCATATAGATATTTTCAACACCTGAAAAAATGCACTTGATTTTACCCTTGCACACAGGACATGGTTTGTGAAAATATATTAATAAACGTTTTTGATGAATAAATAAATATTTGTGACATTGAGAGGCAGAATAACACCTATCCACAACCATGGAAAGAGAGGGATCAAGAGGTGAAAAGTTTCTACTTATTCTGCTGTTTATTTCTTTATGATTTCTGTTATAGCAATGTTGAAAATGTTTGATAATGATAGCAGAGAAGAAATCACACCTCTCTGTATAGTTCAAACACCAGAGATTGTACACATTCAATTAATTTGATATTGGTCAAATATGTACCCATAAAACAGATTAGTTTTAATATTGAGAGGTTCCCAGTATATGCACTCCAAAGTGAGCCATGGATCACAATTAATTGCTGTCTTTCAATGATGCTCTTGCTGAGTTATTGAAAATGAGTGACAATTCAAATCTAGATGGAGCTGTGATATATAGGAAGCCTGCATGTGGTTATGCCTTGTATTTTCTCCGTTTGGACCTTTGGCACTTCTTTTATTTTTTGCTATATTCATGTATGAAAGCTATATATCACTAAAAAACAAATTAAGAGAAAGAGACCCATGTGAGTAAAGAAAAGGTTTTGGACTCACCTGACTCTCTAAACTGATCCTCCTTTATTTCCCTCCCATGTTGGAGATTATGGTCACCTGTGCCAAGGTGTGGAGGGGTTGTACACTCTGCCTGATGGATTTTGCCCTTCAATATTAAGAACCATCCCTCTCCCCACAGATATCTAGTGAAAAGGAGAGATGCTCTTTGGAAGATGATTGATCCTGCAGGTGCCTTTTCTCTCCAGGTCTGTTCTAGCAGTTCTCATAATTCTCAGTGGAAATTTTGAGGTTAGGGGCTGTTTGTACATGGAGTTCTTTTGATTTCTCTTTATGTCTCTTTGGATTCCACTTATATTGTATAAAATTTTAGATTTTGTAAAAATTAATTTCTAAAAATTTTGAATATGCAAAAGCAGCCATTATTGCTATATGAACACCAGCATCATGATCCCTCTGCACTCACTAACAATTCATACATAACAAGAAATTAAAAAATACTGTGGTGTAACAAAATCTAGGGGATTCTTACTATCTTGTAAATATTTGCTAAGTCATGTAAATATATATCCAATGACTGATGAATATAAAATTGGGAATATTAAAAATGACTAAAGCCTGACAAGCATTTGTTGTCTTCCCATTTTATTTTATAAGTTACAGTAGTTTAAAATTATTTTATTAACTATTAAGCAGAAAATCTAGAGCAGAAATATAGGTCTATCCTGCATTTCGTGTTCATTCATATGATGGTAGACTCTTGATTTTAAAGAGTTTAATTTAAAAAAAAGCTTTCATTTCCAAAGAGAGATGAATGTATCTCTGGAATAATTTTTTCTCTCTCCGGTAAAGATTTATTCGAAGATATTAATAGATAGTGATCCATTCTTTCAAGATTTTTATTTTGACTAGTTCTTAAAAATGATTTTTTATATAATAAATACTCCAAATATATATATAATAGACTATCATTCCAATGTGAGTTACATCTGAAATCCATGATTTCAAGTTTTGTTTTCACGTCCAACCCACCACATTCTTATTTTTGTAAATATATTATTATGAACAGAAAATGTGATCTTCCAAACTATTTATGCATTCTGTCAGAATTTTGATACCACCTAAGTCAAAAATCACGTAAAACCGTTGCGCCCAATTTCTTCCAGCTCATGACAAATTATCAACAATTGTTATGATGAGCCACGTTCCATACAATATGTTCGAAACACGTTTCGCAAATCCCGCCTTCAACGTGCATGTGTAGGTCTGAGTATATGGAGTGTCTGTTTTGGAGTCACTTATGATTTTATTTTTCCACATATTCTTGCATTTGATGAGTGGATTTTTTGTTTAACTTCTATTTTTGTAACAGTAGCACAAATCACTGACAAGGAGAATTAGAGCAGAGATGCTTTTCATTAGGATTCCATTCATTTCCTTCCTTTTCCTGTCTATATTTAGCAGTACCTTTGTAGATGCTGTCTTGGCAAAGAACCCACACTCCACGGCTTCAAGCTCCCAGAAATGATTCTTTGGAAATGTGTGTGTAACAGCCACCTATGGTCATGCCTTGGAAGAGAGGAAGGAAGACAGGGTTTGCTAGTGGCTATGAAATTGCCTCCATGGCCATTTCACTGGGAGGCAATGAGAGGGTGAGCTTGATTCTCAGATGTCAGCCTCCATTTGTCACAGCCATTTCGACTCCAAGGAGAAAATATCAATATCAGGACCCTTGAAATGGCAGTCCAATTTACTAAGCGGGGAAGTAGTTGGCGTCTGGGAATTTTTATAATGTTGGCTCTTCATTGAGAATGCAATACTATCTCATTGTATTCTCATTTCTTTCTCTACTCTTTAGTTCCTTTCTTTTCAGCATCCCAGATTGTAAATGCTGTGGTTGTCCTAGTCATTTTGTTATTAATGTTAATTTATGCAAATTGGAAGTGTGCAAAAATGAAAGATGAAACCCTTCTTAATTTGAATGCATGATAACCTCAATAGACATGGCATGACTTAAACAAAAATTCATTTCCAATTAGAGAGAGTTTTTTCCAAGAGTTTCAGATGGAATATGGGGAGGAGAATATTTTACACTATTTTCCCATTGTATTTGAATTTTTATTTTCCTTTATATATCTTTATCCCATATATAACTTTCTTATCATGGATAATATTAAATCGTACCGAAACTGATAATCCCTTTAAAATTTAAATTTCTTTCAAACCAATATCCATTTTATGTGAAAATGTTACAATAAAGATCTTTTCAGCACCTGATAAAAAGCTCTTCATATTACCCTAGCCCACAAGATATGGTGGGTGAAAATATATCAATAACAGTGTTTGATGAAGAAATAAATATTTGTGACATGGAGAGCCAGAATAACACCTATGCACAACCATGGAAAGAGATGGATAGAGAGTTGAAAAGTTTCTACCTAATCAGCTGTTTATTTCTTTATGATTACTGATATAGTAACATTGCAAATGTTTAATAATGGTAACAGAGAAGAAAGCACACCTCTCTGGATATATCAATACCAGAGATTGTACACTTTCAATTAATTTGATATTGGTCAAATTTGTATCCATAAAACAGAATTCTTTTAATATTGGGAGGATCCCAGTAAATGCACACCAAAGTGAGCCATGGATCACAATTCCTTGCTGTATTTCAGTGATGCTCTTGCTGAGTTTTTGAAAAGCACTGACAATTCAAGATCCAGATGGAGCTGTGATATATAGGAAAACTGCATTGGTTATGCCTTGTATTTTCTCCGTTTGGACGTTTGGCCCTTCTTTTATTTTTCAGTATATTCATATATGAGAGCTATCCATCACTAAAAAATAAATTAAGAGAAAGAGTGCCGTGTGAGTGAATAAAAAGTTATGGACTCACCTGGCTCTCTAAACTGATGCTCCTTTATTTCCCTCCCATGTTGGGGACAATGATCACACCTGTGTCAAGGTATGGAAGGGTGGTACACTCTGCCTGATGGATTATGTCCATCAATTTTAAGAATCATTCCCCTCCCTGCAGATATCTAGTGAAAAGGGGAGTTGCTCTTTGAAAGGTGATTCATCTTACAGGTGCCTTTTCTGTCCTGATCCGTTCTAGCAATTCTCATAATCCTCAGCAGAAATTTTGAGGGTGGGGCTGTTTGAACATGGAGTTCTTTTGCTTTTTGTTTGTGTGTTTGTGGATTCCACCTATATTGTAAGAATAAGTTTGATTTTATAAATTTTAATTTCTAAAAATGTAGAATATGAAAAAGCAGCAGTTATTTCTATATGAACACCAGCATCATGATCTCTCTGCACTCGAGAACAATACATACATATTAAGAAATTAAAAAATACTGTCGTGTAACAAACCCTGGAGTATTCTAACCATATCGTAAAGATCTCTGAAGTCATGTAAATACAATTTCAATGACTGATCAATATGAAATTGGGAATATTAAAAAGGGAAGAAAGCCTGACAAGTATTTGTTGTCTTCCCAATTATTTTCTAAATTAAAGTAGTTTAATATTCTTTTATTATCTATTAAGCAGAAAATCTAGTCAAGAAATATAGGTCCCAACTACTTTCTGTGTTAATTCATATGATAGTAGCCTCTTGTTTTTAAAGAGTTTAATTAAAACAAAAAAAGCTTTCATTTCAAAAGAGTGATTATTTTAAATCTGGAATAATTTTTTTTCTCTCTGGTAAAGATTTATTTGAAGATATTAATAGATGGTGATCCCTTCTTTCATGATTTGAATTTTGCCTAGTCCTTAAAAATGATTTTTTTTTAAATTTTAGACTCTCCAAATATATATTATAGAGACTATCATCCCAAGGTGAGTTATATCTGGATTCCATTCATTTCAGGTCTTGTTTTCACCTCCAACAGACCACATTCTTATTTTTGTAAATAAATTATTCTGAACAGAAAATATGATCTTCCAAAATATTTACGCATTCGGTCAGAATTTTGATACCACCTAAGTTCAAAATCACACAAATCCGTGGTGCCCAATTTCTTCCAGCACATGATAAAATACCAGAAATGTTTACCATGAGCCACATTCCATACAAAATGGTCAAAACACGTTTCCCAAACGCCGCCTTCAATGTGTATGTGTAACTATTTTTATTTGGACAGTCTGTATTGAAGTCACTTATGGTATTATACTTTCACATATTATTGCATTTGATGTATGGATTTTTTGTTTTACTTCTATTTTTGGAAAAGCAGCACAAATCACTGACAAGGAGAATTAGAGCAGAGTTATTTTTCACTAGGATTCCATTCATTTCCTTCCCTTTCCTGTCTATATTCTGCAGTGCCTTTTAGATGCTGTCTTTGCAAAGGGCCCACACTTCACCTCTTTAAGCTCCCAGGAATGAGTCTTTCGAATTGTGTGGGTAACATCCACCTATGATCATGCCTTGGAGGAGAGAAAAGGAGACAGGGTTTGCTAGAGGCTATGAAACCGACTCCATGACCATTTCACTGTGCAGCAATGAGAGGGTGAGCTTGATTCTCACCTGCCAGCCTCCAGTACTCAGAGCCATTTTGACCCCAAGGAGAGAATATCAATATCAGGACCCTTGAAATGGCTGTCCAATTTACTAAGCTGGGATATAGTTGGTGTCTGGTGAATTTTTATAATGTTGGCTCTTCATTGAGAATGCAATAATATATCATTTATTCTCATTTCATTCTCTACCCTTTAAATCCTTTCTTTTCAGGATCACAGTTGTAAATGCTGTGGTGGTCCTAGTCATCCTGTTATTAACATTAATTAATGCCAATTGGAAGTGTGCAAATATGAAAGATGAAACCTTTCTTACTTTGAAATAGTGATTACCTCAATAGACAATGCATGACTTAAACAAAAATTCATTTGCAATTAGAGATAGTTTTGTCCAACGGTTTAATCTGGAATATGAGAATGAGAATTTTTTTACACTAATTTTCCATTGTATTTTAATTTTTATTTTCCTTTATATATCTTTATCCTATATATCCCTTTCTTATCGTGGATTATATTAAATCATTTCCAATCTGATAATTCCTTTTGAATTTGCCTTTCTTTCAATCCAGTATCCATTTTATGTGACAATGTTATAACAAAGATCTTTTCAACACCTGATAGAAAGCTCTTCATATTCCCCTTGCCCACACGACATGGTGGGTGAAAATATATCAATAAAACTGTTTGATGAAGAAGTAAATATTTTTGACATGGACGGCGAGAATAAGACCTATGCACAGCCATGGAAAGAGAGGGATCAAGAGGTGAAAAGTTTCTTCATAATCTGCTATTTATTTCTTTATGATTACTGATATAACAACATTGAAAATGTTTAATCATGATAGCAGAGAAGTAATCACACCTCTCTAATTATATCAAACACTAGAGATTGTACACTTTCAATTAATTTCGTATTGGACAAATATGTATCCATAAAAAAGATTTCTTTTAATATTGGAAGGATCCCAGTAAATCAAACGAAACTGATCCATGGATCATATTTCCTTGTTGTATTTCAACGATGCTCCTGCCTAGTTTTTGAAAATGACTGACAATTAAAGACCCATATATAGTTGTGATATATGGGACCTCTGCATGTGGTTATGCCTTATATTTTCTCCATTTTCACCTTTTTTATGTCATTTATTTTTTGGTATTTTCATGTATGAGTGGCATCCAAAAAAAAAAAAAATTAATTAAGAGACAGAGGGCCACGTGAGTAAAGAAATAATTTTTCCTTCACCTTGCTCTCTAAAGTGTTCTTCCTTCGTATCCCTGCCATGTTGGAGACTATCATCACATGTGCCTAGGGATGGAGGGGTGGTACAATCTCCCTGATGGATTATGTCATTCAATTTTAAGAACCATCCCCCACCCCCTGGTATCTTGTGAAAAGATTAGTTGCTCTTTGAAAAGTGATTCATCTTACAAGTGTGTTTTCTCTCCTGGTTAGTTCTAGCAGTTCTCCCAAGCATCAAGAGTAGTTTTCAAGGTGGGGGCTGTTGGTGCAAGGAGTTCTTTTGCCTTCTGTTTGTGTCTCTGTGGATTCCACATATATTGTACGAATAAGTTTGATTTTGTATAAATTAATTTCTAAAAATTAAGAATTTGCAATAGCAGCAGGTATTTCTATTTGAACACCAGCATTAAGATCTCCCTGCACACATGAACAACTCATAGATATCGAGAAAATAAAAAATACTGTCGGGTAACAAAACCTGGGGGATTCTAACCATATTGTAAAGATTTCTGAAGTCATGTAAATATATTACCATTGAATGATCAATTTAATATGGTGAATATTAAAAATGGAGGAAAGCCCGACAAGCATTTTTTTTAAAAGATTTTATTTATTTATTCATTTATCCCCCACTTGCTGCTTGTGCTCGCTGTGTTAGCTAACCACGCCTTGCGGGCAAGCTTGCCTTCACCAGGAGGCCCCGGGAACCGAACCCGGGGCCTCCCATATGGTAAACGGGAGCCCTACTGATTGAGCCACAGCTGCTTCCCAGCCACAGCTGCTTCCCTGACTAGCATTTTTTAACTTCACATTTTATTTTCTAAGTTACAATAGTTTAATATTATTTTATTAACTATTAAGAAGTAAATCTACTCCAGAAATATAGGTCCCAACTGCATTCTGCAGACATTCATATCATGTTAGCCTCTTATTTTTAAAGAGTTTAATTTTAAAAAATGCTTTAATTTCCAAAAAGTGAAGACTGTACATCTGGAATAATTTTTTCTCTCTCCGGTAAAGATTTATTCGAAGATATTGTTAGATAGTCATCCCTTCTTTCAAGATTTCTATTTTGCCTAGTTCTTTAAAATGATTTTTTTTTTATTTTAGATACTCTAAATATATATATATGAGAGACAATAGTACGAAGGTGAGTTATATCTGGATTGTATTGATTACAAGTATTGCTTTCTTCTCCAAACACCCACATTCTTAGTTTTGTAAATACATTATTCTGAACAGAAAATATGAGCTTCCAAAGTATTTATGCATTCCTTCAGATTTGTTATGCCAACTGAGTCCAAAATCACGCAAAACTGTGGAAACCAATTTCTTCCAGCTCATGACAAAATATCAGCAATGGTTACCATGAGCTTCATTCCATACAATATGTTCAAAACTCATTTCCCAAACGCAGCCTTCAACGTGTATCTATAGCTATGTTTGTATGGAGTGTATGTTTTGAAGTCACTTATGGTTTCATTTTTCTACATATTCTTGCATTTGATCAGTGGATTTTTTGTTTTACTTCTATTTTTGGACCAGCAGCACAAATCACAGATGAGGAAAATTAGCGCAGAGTTATTTTTCACTAGGATTCCATTCATTTCCTTCCTTTTCCTGTCTCATATTTAGCCATGCCATTTTTTTCTTTTTTTTTTTTTTTAATTTCTTGTGGGTAAAAATCAAAATTTTCATAATGCATAGCAACATTTGCACAATGATATATAAATATATATGCATATATGTGCTTTTGCTTACAAAAATGTTATATATATTTTAAGAGGTGCTTAGATTACCTAAAATATTACATGGAACCTACCAGGATTCCCATGCTCCCCACCTCCCACACCTCCCACAGCATCCCATACAAACATCTCCCACAAGTGTGTCCCATCACCCTCAAAGGACTTACACATCCTGGGGCCTTGCCATCAACCATAGACCATAGTTCACATCGTAGACCACACACTCTCCCTCACAGTTATGGATGGTGTGTGCTGATTTAAAATGGCCTACATCCGTTGCCACCAACAGCACTCAGGACAACCTCCAAATCCCAAAAAAGCCCCTGTATTTCAACTGCACATCCCCTCCCTTCCCCAAAAGTGTCCAGTGGCCACTGGCTCCACCTCATTGTTATAATTTCTTCCATTGCTAGAATCACCATTTTTGTACAACAGAATACCATCAAGTCCACTCTAGTCCATAGTTCTTCCCCCAATCCTGAGGGGACTGGGATGGTGATGTCCACGCCACCTCCAAGTGAGAGAGGGCTTATATCCCATGGAAGCCATGACTATTTAGATGCTGTGTTTGCAAAAAGCCCACACTCCATGACTTCAAGCTCCCAGGAATGATTGTTTGGAATTGTGTGGGTAACACCCACCTATTATCATGCTTTGGAAGAGTAGAAAGAAGAGATTGGCTTGCTAGTGGCTATGAAACCATCCACACAGCCAATTCACTAGGCAGCAGTTGAGAGTTTGAGCATGGTTCTCAATAGCCAACCTCCACAGTCAGAGTCATTTGGATCCCAAGGTGAAAATATAAATATCATGATCCTTGAAATGATTTTCCCATTTACTAAGCTGGGATGTAGCTGTTGTCTGGTGAATTTGGATAATGTTTGCTCTTCTTTGAGAATGCAATACTTTCTCATTGTATTCTCATTTCTTCCTCTACCCTTTACTTCCTTTGTAAACCACAGGACATGGTTTGTGAAAATATATCAATAAAAGTTTTTGATGAAGATATAAATATTTGTGACATGGAGAGGCAGAACAACACCTATGCACATCCATGGAAAGAAAGGTGTAGAGAGGGGAAAAGTCTCTACATAGTCTGCTGTTTATTTCTTTATGATTAGTGATATAGCAACATGGATAATGTTTAATAATGATAGCAGAGAAGAAAGCACATCTTTCTGTATATATCAAACACCAGAGATTGTACACTTTCAATTAATTTGATATTGGTCAAATATGTACCCATAAAACAGATTTATTTTAATATTGGGAGCATCCCATTAAATCCACACCAAAGTGAGACATAGATCACAGTACCTTGCTGAATTTCAGTCATGCTCTTGCAGAGTTTTTGAAAATGAGTGACAATTCAAGATCCAGTTGGAGCTGTGATATATAGGAAACCTGCATGTGGTTATGCCTTGTAATTTCTCTGTTTGGAAGTTTGGCACTTCTTTTATTTTTCGGTATATTCATGTATGGAATCTATCCATCACTAAAAAATAAATTAAGAGAAAGAGGGCCATGTGAGTAAAGAAAAGGTTTTGGACTCACCCGGCTATCTAAACTGATCCTCCTCTATTTCCCTTGCATGTTGGAGACTATGATCACCTGTGCCAAGGTGTGGAGGCAGTGTGGTACACTCTGCCTGATGGATTATGTCCTTCAATTTTAAGAAACATCCTTCTCCCTGCAGATATCTAGTGAAAAGGAGAGTTGCTCTTTGAAAGATGATTGATCCTACCGGTGTCTTTTCTGTCCTGGTCCGTTCTAGGCTTTCTCAAAATCCTCAGCAGAAATTTTGGGGTTGGGGTCTGTTTGTACATGGAGTTCTTTGCTTTCTATTTGTGTCTCTTTGGATTCAACTTATATTGTAAGAAAATTTGATTTTGTAAAAATTAATTTCTAAAAATTTAGAATATGCAAAACAGCAGTTATTTCTATATGAACACCTGCATCATGATCTCTCTGCACTCAAGAACAATTCATACACATCGATTAATTAAAAAATACTGTCGTGTAACTAAACCTAAGGGATTTTAACCATCTTGTAAAAATTTGCTGAGGCATGTAAATAAATATGCAATGACTGATCAATATAAAATTTGGAATATTAAAAAGGGAGGAAAGCCTGACAGGCATTTGTTGTCTTCCCATTTTTATTTTCTAAGAGTACTTTTATATTATTTTATTAAATATTAAGCAGAAAATCTAGTCCAGACATATAGGTTGCAACTGCATTCTGCATTCATTCATATCATGGTAGCCTCTTGTTTTTAGAGAGTTTAATTAAAAATAAATGCTTTCATTTCCAAAGAGTGATGAATGGACCTCTGGAATAATATTTTTCTCTCCAGTAAAGATATATTCCAATATATTAATATATAGTGATCCCATTTTTCAAGATTTTTATTTTACCTAGTTCTTAAAAATGTTTTTTTTTTTATTTGAGATACTCCCAATATATATATGAGAGACTATCATCTCAAGGTGAGTTATGTCTGGATTCCATTAATTTCAAGTCTTGTTTTTACCTCCAATGCACCACATTCTTATGTTTGTAAATATATTATTCTGAACAGAAAATGTGATCTTCCAAAATATTTATGCATTCGGTCAGAATTTTGATACGACCTAAGTTCAAAATAACGCAAAACTGAGGTGCCCAATTTCTTCCAGCTCATGACAAAACATCAGGAATTGTTACCATGAGCCACGTTCCATAAAATATGTTTGAAACATGATTCCCAAATGCCACCTTCAATGTGTATCTATAGCTCTGTGTATATTTCTTATGTTTCTTATCATGGATTGTATTAGATTGTACCCAATCTTATAATCCCTTTTAAAATTTACCATTCTTTCAATCCAATATCCATTTTATGTGCCATCACCATAAAGATCTTTTCAACACCTGACCAAAAGCTCTGAATATTTCCCTTGCACACAGGACGTGGTGGGTGAAAATATATCAAGAAAAGTGTTTGATTTAGAAATAAATATTTGTGACATGGAGAGCGAGAATGTCACCTATGCACAACCGTGCAAAGAGAGGGAATGTGAGGGGAAAAGTTTCTACTTCTTTATGATTACTGATATAGCAACACTGTAAATGTTTAATAATGATAGCAGAGAAGAAAGCACACCTCTCTGAATATATCAAACACCAGAGATTGTACACTTTCAATTAATTTCATATTGGACAAATATGTATCCATAAAACAGATTTCTTTTAATATTGGGAGGATCCCAGTAAATCACACGAAAGTGAGCCATGGATCACCATTCCTTGTTGTATTTCAATGATGCTCTTGCCGAGTTTATAAAAATGATGGACAATTAAAAATCCAGCTGGAGCTGTGATATATGGGACCCCTGCATATGGTTATGCCTTATATTTTTTCCTTTTGCACCTTTTGTACTTCAATTATTTTTCAGTATATTCATGTCTCAATGCAATTCATCAAAAAAATACCTTAAGACAAAGAGGGCCATGTGAGTAAAGAATAAGTTTTAGATTCACCTGGCTCTCTATATACTTCCTCCTTCGTATCCCTTCCATGTTGGAGACTATGGTCACATGTGCCAAGGGATGGATGGGTGGTACAGTCTCCCTGATGGATTATGTCCTTCAATTTTAAGAACCATCACCCACCCGCTGATATCTAGTGAAAAGATGAGTTGCTCTTTGAAAGGTGATTCATCCTACAAGTGTGTTTTCTCTCTTGCTTAGTTTGAGCACTTCTCCCAAGCCTCAGGAGAGGATTACAAATTGGGGGCAATTGATACACGGATTTCTTTTGATTTCTGTGTGTCTGTGGATTCCACTTATTTGGTAAGAATAAGTTTGATTTTGTTTAAATAAATATCTAAAAATTTAGAATATGCAATATTCAGTTATTTCTATATGAACACCAGCATCATGATCACTGTACACTCGAGAAAAATTCATACATATCGACAAAATAAAAAATACTGTCGTGTAACCAAACCTGGCAGATTCTAACCATATTATAAAATTTCTGAAGTCATGTAAATATATATCCAATGAATGGTCATTTTAAAACTGGGAATAATAAAAAGGGAGGAAAGCCTCACAAGCATTTGTTGTATTCCCATTTTACTTTCTCTGTTAGAGTAGTTTAATATTTATTTATTAACTATTAAGCAGAAAATCTAGTCCAGAAATATATATGTCCCAACGGCATTCTGCCTTCTTTCATATCATGGTAGCCTCTTATTTTTAAAGAGTTTAATTTTAAAAAATGCTTTAATTTCCAAAAAGCAAAGTCTGTATCTCTGAAATAACTTTTTCTCTCTCCGGTAAAGATTTATTCAAAGATATTATTAGATAGTGATCCCTTGTTTCAAGATTTGTATTTTGCCTAATTCCTAAAAATGATTTTTTTTAAAATTTTAGGTTCTCCAAGTATATATATATGAGAGACTGTCATCCCAAGTTGAGTTATATCTGAACTCCATTGATTTCAAGTCTTGTTTTCACCCCCAAACTCATCACATTCTTGTTTTTGTAAATACATTATTCTGAACAGAAAATTTGATCTTCCAAAATATTTATGCATTCTGTCAGAATTTTGATAACTCCTGAGTCCAAAATCATGCAAAACCGTGGTGCCCAATTTCTTCCAGCTCATGACAAAATATCAGGAATGGTTAACATGAGCCACATTCCATACAATATGTTCTAAACACGTTTCCCAAACACCGCCTTCAACGTGTATGTGTAGCTCTGTGTATATGCAGTGTCTGTTTTGAAGTCACTTATGGTTCTTTTTTTCTACATAGTCTTGCATTTTATGAGTGAATTTTTTGTTTTACTTCTATTTTTGGACCAGCAGCCCAAATCACTGACAAGGAGATTTAGATCAGAGTTACTTTTCACTAGGATTCCATTCATTTCCTTCCCTTTCCTGTCTATATTTAGCAATAACTTTTTAGATGATGTCTTTTGAAAGAGCCCACATTCCACATATTCAACTCCCTGGAATGATTCTTTGGAATTGTGTGGGTAAGCCACACTGATGGTCATGCCTTGGAAGAGTGGAAAGAAGACAGGGTTTGCTAGTGGCTATGAAACTGCCTCCATGACCATTTCACTGGGAGGCAATGAGAGGGTGAGCTTGATTCTCACCTGCCAGCCTCCACTAGTCAGAGCCATTTTGACACCAAGGAGAAAATATCAATATCAGGACCCTTGAAATGGCTGTCCAATTTACTAACCTAGGATGAAGTTGGTGTATGATGAATTTTTATAATGTTGGCTCTTCATTGAGAATGCAATACAATCTCATTGTATTCTCATTTCTTTCTCTACATTATTCTTCGTTTCTTTTCAGGATCCCTATTTGTAAATGCTGTGGTGGTCCTACTCATCTTGTTATCAATGTTAATTTATGCTAAATGGAAGTGTGAAAAAATGAAAGATGAAACCTTCTTACTTTGAAAGCATGACTACCACAATAAACATGGCACTACATAAAAAAAAAATTCATTTCCAAATAGATACAGTTTTGTCCAAGTGTTTCTGCTGGAATATGAGGATGAGAAGTTGATTTACACAATTTTTCCATTGTATTTGAATTTTTATTTTCCCTTATTTATCTTTATCACATATATCCCTTTCTTATCATGGATAATAATAAATAGTACCCAATCTGATAATCCCTTTTAAATTTACCTTTCTTTCAATCCAATAACCATTTTATGTGATAATGTAACAATAAAGATCTTTTCATCTCCTGACAAAAATCTCTTCATATTCCCCTTGCCCAGAGGACATGGTGGGTAAAAATATACAAATAAAAGTTTTTGATGAAGAAATAAAAATTTTGACATGGAGAGCCAGAATAACACCTATGTACAACCATGGAAAGAGAGGGATCAAGAGTAGAAATGTTTCTACTAACTCTGCTGTTTAGTTCTTTATGATTACTGATACAGCAACACTGAAAATGTTTAATAATGATAGCAGAGAGGAAAGCAAACCTCTCTGGATATATCAAACACCAGAGATTGTACACTTTCCATTAATTTGATATTGTTCAAATATGAATTCATAAAACAGATTTCTTTTAATATTGTGAGGTTCTCAGTAGAGGCACACCAAAGTGAGCCATGGGTCACAATGCCTAGTTGTATTTCAATGATGGTCTTGCTGAGTTTCTGAAAATGACTGACAACTCAGAATCCAAATGGTGCTGTGATAAATAGGAAACCTGCATATGCTTATGTCTTGTATTTTCTCCGTTTAGACGTTGGGCACTTCTTTTATTTTTCGTTATATTCATGTATGAAACTTTTCCATCACTAAAAGATAAATTATGTGAATGAGGGCCATGTGAGTAAAGAAAACGTTTTGGGCTCACCTGGCTCTCTAAACTGATCCTCGTTTATTTCCCTCCCATGTTGGAGACTAGGATCACCTGGGCCAAAGAATGGAGTGGTGGAACACTCTGCCTGATGGATTATGTCCTTCAATTTTAACAAACATCCCATTCCCCACAGATATCTAGTGAAAAGGGGAATTGCTCTTTGAAACATGATTGATCCTACAGGTGTCTTTTCTGTCCTGGTCCAGTTTAGCAGTTCACATAATCCTCACCAGAAATTTTGATGTGGGGGCTTTTTGTACATGCAGATCTTTTGTTTTCTGTTTGTGTGTCTTTGGATTGCACTTATATTGTAAGAATAAGTTTGGTTTTGTATAAATTAATTTTTATAATTTAGAATATGCAAAAGCAGCATTTGTTTCTATATGAACACCAGCATCATGATATCTCTGCACTCGAGAATAATTAATACATATCTAGAAATTAAAAAATACTGTCATGTAACAAAACCTAGGGGATTCTTTCCATCTTCTAAAGATTTGCTGTGGAATGTAAATATATATTCCAAAGACTGATCAATATAAAATTGGGGATATTAAAAGGACATGAAAACCTGACAGGCTTTTGTTGTCTTCCCATTTTCATTTTCTATGTTAGAATATTGTAATATTTTTATTAATTATTGAACAGAAAATCTAGTCCAGAAATATAGGTACCAATTTCATTCTGCGTTAATTCATACCATGGTAGCCTCTTGTTTTTATCAGAGTTTAATTAAATAAAAAAAGCTTTCATTTCCAAAGAATGATGAATGTATATCTGGAATAAATTTTTCTCTCTCTGGTAAAGATGTATTTGAAGATATAAATATATCGTGATCCCTTCTTTCAAGAATTGTATTTTGCCTAGTTCTTAAAATTGATTTTTTTTAATTTTAGATACTCCAAATATAGATATGAGAGACTATCATCCCAAGGTGAGTTATATCTGAATTCCATTAATTTCAAGTCTTGTTTTCACCTCCAACCCACCACATTCTTATTTGTGTAAATACATTATTCTGAACAGGAAATGTGATCTTCCAAAATATTTATGCATTCTTCAGAATTTTGATATCACCTAAGTCCAAATTCATGCAAAACCTTGGGGCCCAATTTCTTCCAGCTCATGACAAAACATCAGGAATGGTTACCATGAGCCTCGTTCCATACAATATGTTCGAAACACATTTCCCAAATGCCGCCTTCACCGTGTATTTTTAGCTCTGTGTATATGGAGTGTCTGTTTTGAAGTGACTTATGGTTTTCTTTTTCCAAATATTCTTGCATTTGATGAGTGGATTTTTGTTTTACTTCTATTTTTGGACCAGCAGCACAAATCACTGACAAGGAGAATTAGAGCAGAGTTACTTTTCACAAGGATACCATTCATTTCCTTCCCTTTCCTGTCTATATTTAGAAAAGCCTTTGTAGATGCTGCCTTTGTAAAGAGCCCACACTCAATGGCTTCAAACTCCCAAGAATGTTTCTTAGGAATTTTTGGATAACACCCCCCTATGATTATGCCTTGGAGGAGAGGAAAGAAGGCATGGTTTGATATTAGCTATGAAACCAACCCCATGACCATTACACTGGGAGGCATTGAGAGGATGAGTTTGATTCTCACCTTCCAGCCTACACTAGTCAGTGCTATTTTGACTCCATGAGAAAATATCAGTATCAGGACACTTGAAATGGCTGTCCAATTTACTATGCTGGGATGTAGTTGATATCTGGTGAATTTTTATAATGTTGGCTCTTCATTGACAATGCAATACTATCTCATTGTATTCTCATTTCTTTCTCTACCATATTCTTCATTTCTTTTCAGGATCCCAATTTGTAAATGCTTTGGTGGTCCTAGTCATCTTGTTGTCAATGTTAATTTATGCCAAATGGAAGTATGAAAAAATGAAAGATGAATCCTTCTTACTTTGAAAGCATGATTACCGCAATAAACACAGAACAACTTAAACAAAAAATCATTTCCAATTAGAGACTGTTTTGTCGCAGTGTTTCAGCTGGAATATGAGTATGAGAATTGATTTACACTATTTTTCCATTGTATGTGAATTTTTTTTCTTTTATTTACCTTTATTACATATATCCCTTTCTTATCATGGATAATATGAAATAGTACCCTATCTGATAATTCCTTTTAAATTTACCTTTCTTTCAATCCAATATACATTTTATGTGATAATGTAACAATAAAGATCTTTTCATCTCCTGACAAAAAGCTCTTCATATTCCCCTTGCCCAGAAGACATGGTGGGTGAAAATACACGAATAAAAATGTTTGATGAATTAATAAAAATTGTGACATGGAGAGACAGAATAACACCTACGCACAACCATGAAAAGAGAGGGATTGAGAGGAGAAAAGATTCTACTTACTCTGCTGTTTAGTTCTTTATGATTACTGATACAGCAACATTGATAAGTTTTAATAATGATAGCAGAGAGGAAAGCAAACCGTCTGGATATATCAAATACCAGAGATTGTAAACTTTCCATTAACATGATATTGTTCAACTATGAATCCATAAAACAGATTTCTTTTAATATTGTGAGGAGCTCAGTAGAGGCACACCAAAGTGAGGCATGCATCACAATTCCTAGTTATGTTTCTATGATGCTCTTGCTGAGTTTTTGAAAATGACAGACAACTCAAAATCCAAATCCTGCTGTGATATATAGGAAACCTGCATGTGCTTATGTCTTGTATATTCTCCGTTTGGACGTTGGGCACTTCTTGTATTTTTCGGTATATTCATGTATGAAAGCTATCCATCATTAAAAAATAAATTAAGTGAAAGAGGGCCATGTGAGTAAAGGAAAAGTTTTGGGCTCACCTGAATCTCTAAACTGATCCTCGTTTATTTCCCTCCCATGTTGGAGACTAGGATCACCTGTGCCAAAGGGTGGAGGGATGATACACTCTCCCTGACGGATTATGCCGTCAATTTTAAGAAATAATATCCTCCCCACAGATATCTAGTGAAAAGGGGAACTGCTCTTTGAAAGATGATTGATCCTACAGGTGTCTTTTCTGTCCTTGTCCGTTCTAGCAGTTCTCATAATCCTCAGCAGAAATTTTGATGTTGGGGGCTGATTGTACATGGAGTTCTTTTGCTTTCTGTTTGTGTGTCTTTGTATTCCACTTATATTGTAAGAATAAGTTTGATTTTGTATGAATTAATTTCTAAAAATTTTGAATATGCAAAAACAACAGTTATTTCTATATGACCACCAGCATCATTATCTCTCTGCACTCAAGAACAATTCATACATATTGAGAAGTTAAGAAATACTGTCGTGTAACAAAACCTGGGGTTTCTAACCATGTTGTAAAGATTTCTGTAGTCATGTAAATATATATCCAATGAATGATCAATTTAAAATTGGGAATATTAAAAAGGGAGGAAAGCATGCCAAGACATTTTTTTTTTCTTCCCATTTTTACTTTCTAAGTTAGAGTAGTTTAATATTATTTTATTAAGTATTAAGCAGAAAATCTAGTCCAGAAATATAAGTACCAACTGCATTCTGCGTTAATTCATATCATGGTAGCCTCTTGTTTTTAAAGAGTTTAATTTAAAAAAAAATGCTTTCATTTCAAAAGAGCGAAGACAGTATCTCCGGAATAATGTTTTTCTTTCTCCGGTAAAGACTTATTTGAAAATTCTATTTTATAGTGATCACTTCTTTCAAGATTTTTATTTTGACTATTTCTTAAAAAAGATTTTTTTAAAATTTAGATACTCCAAATATATATATATGAGGGACTCTCATCCCAAGGTGAGTTTTATCTGGATTCTATTGATTTCAAGTCTTGTTTTCACCTCCAACCCACCACATTATTATTTTGTAAATACATTGTTCTGAAGAGATAATGTGATCTTCCACAGTATTTATGCATTCGGTCAGAATTTTGATAAAACTGAGTCCAAAATCACGGAAACCCGTGGTGCCCAATTTCTTCCAGCTCATGACAAACATCAGCAATGGTTACCATGAGCCACATTCCATCGAATGTATTTGAAACTCGTTTCCAAACGCCGTCTTCAACGTGTCTATATAGCTCTGTGTACATGGAGTGTCTGTTTTGAAGTCACTTATGATTTTATTTTTCCACATAGTCTTGCATTTGATGAGTGGATTTTCTGTTTTCCTTCTATTTTTGGACCAGCAGCAGAAATCACTGACAGGGAGAATTAGAGTAGAGTTAGTTTTCACTAGGATTCTATTCATTACCTTCCCTTTCTTGTCTATATTTAGCAGTGAATATTTAGATGCTGTCTTTGCAAAAAGCCCACACCCCATGGCTTCAAACTCCCAGGAATGATTGTGTGGATTTGTGTGGGAAACACCCACCTCTGATCATGCCTTGGAGGAGAGGAAAGAAGACAGAGCTTGCTAGTGCCTATGAAACCACCCCCACAGCTAATTTCTGGGCGGCACTTGAGAGGGTGAGCTTGGTTCTCAATAACCATCATCCACAGTCAGAGCCATTTTGACCCCAGGGTGAAAATATCAATATCACGATCCTTGAAATGGTTGTCCAATTTATTAAGCTGGGATGTAGCTGGTGTCTGGTGAATTTTAATAATGTTGGCTCTTGATTGACAATGCAATACTTTCTCATTGTATTTTCATTTCTTCCCCTACCCTTTTCTTCCTTTGTTTTCAGTATCACTGTTTGTAAATGCTCTGGTTTTCCTAGTCATCTTGTTATTAATGTTAATTTATGCCAATTGGAATTGTGCAAATACCAAAGTTGAAACCTTTCTTGCTTTGAAAGCATGTTTACCTCGATAGACACTGCAACTTAAACAAAAATTCATTTCCAGTTAGAAAATGTTTTGTCCAAGTGTTTCAGCTGGAATATGATGATGAGAATTTTGTTGCTCTATTTTTCCATTATATTAGACTTTTTATTTTCCTTTATATATCTTTGTCGCATATATCCATTTCTTATAATGGATTATTTTAAATCAAACCCAATCTGATAATGCCTTTTAAAATTTACCTTTCTTTCAATCCAATATCCATTTTATGTGACAATGTTACCATAAAGATCTTTTCAACCCCTGACAAAAAGCTCTTCATATTCTCCTTATCCACAGGACATGGTTTGTGAAAATATATCAATAATAGTGTTTCATGATGAAATAAATATTTGTGACAAGGAGAGCCAGGATAAAACTATGCACAACCATGGAAAGAGAGGGATCAAGAGGTGAAAAGTTTCTATTTAGTCTGCTGTTTATTTCTTTATGATTACTGATATAGCAACATTGAAAATGTTTAATAATGAGAGCAGAGTAGGAAACACACCTCTCTGGATATATCAGACACCAGAGATTTTTGCACTTTCAATTAATTTGATAATGGTCAAATATGTATCCATAAAACAGATTTCTTTTAATATTGGGAGGATCCCAATAAATGCCCACCAAATTGAGCCATCGATCCCATTCCTTGCTGTATGTCAATCATGGTCTTGCTGAATTTTTGAAAAAGAATGACATTTCAAGATCCAGATGGAGCTGTGATATATACAAAACCTTCATGTGTTTATGCTTTGTAATTTCTATGTTTGGTGGTTTGACACTTCTTTTATTTTTCAGTATATTCATGTAAGAATGCTATCCATCATTAAAAAATAAATTAAGAGAAGAGGACCATGTGAGTAAATAAAAAGTTTTGGACTCACCTGGCTATATAAACTGATCCTCCTCTATTTCTCTCGCATGTTGGAGACTATGATCACCTGTGCCAAGGGCTGGAGGGGTGGTACACATTCCCTGATGGATTATGTCCTTCAATATTAACAACCATCCCCCTCCCCTCAGATATCTAGTGAAAATGAGAATTGCTCTTTGAAAGATGATTGATCCTACAGGTGTCTTTTCTGTCCCGGGTCCATTCTAGCATTTCTAAAAATCCTCAGCAGTTGGGAAGCGGCTGTGGCTCAATCAGTAGGGCTCCCGTTTACCATATGGGAGGCCCCGGGTTCGGTTCCCGAGGTCTACTGGTGAAGGCAAGCCCACCCGCACGGCGTGGTTAGCTGACCCAGCGAGCACAAGCAGCAAAGGGGGGATGAATAAATAAATAAAATCTTAAAAAAAAAAAAATCCTCAGCAGAAATTTTGAAGTTGGGGGCTCTTTGTACATGGAGTTCTTTGGCTTTCTGTTTGTGTCTCTTTGGATTCTACATATAGTGTAAGAAATGTTTGACTTTGTATAAATTAATTTCTAAAAATTTAGAATATGCAAAAGTAGCATTTGTTTCTATATGAACACCAGCATCATGATCTCTCTGCACTCAAGAACAATTCGTACATATCGAGAAATTAAAAAATACTGTCGTTTAACAAAATCTAGGGGATTCTATCCATCTTCTAAAGATTTGCTGTGGAATGTAAATATATATCCAAACACTGATCAATATAAAATTGGGAATATTAAAAAGGGATGAAAACCTAACAGGCATTTGTTGTCTTCCCATTTTTATTTTCTATGTTAGAATAGTTTAATATTTTTATTAATTATTAAACAGAAAATCTAGTCCAGAAATATAGGTACCAATTGCATTCTGCGTTCATTCATATCATGAGAGCCTCTTGTTTTTATAGAGTTTAATTAAATAAAAGAAAGCTTTCATTTCCAAAGAATGATGAATGTATATCTGGAATAATTTTTCTCACTCCGGTAAAGATGTATTTGAAGATATAAATATATTGTGATCCCTTCTTTCAAGAATTGTATTTTGCCTAGTTCTTAAAAAAAATTTTTTTTTTATTTTAGATACTCCAAATATAGATATGAGAGACTATCATCCCAAGGTGAGTTATATCTGAATTCCATTGATTTCAAGTCTTGTTTTCACCTCCAACCCACCACATTCTTATTTGTGTAAATACATTATTCTGAACAGAAAATGTGATCTTCCGAAATATTTATGCATTCCTTCAGAATTTTGATACCACCTAAGTCCAAAACCATGCAAAATCTTGGGGCCCAATTTCTTCCAGCTCATGACAAAACATCAGGAATGGTTACCATGAGCCTCGTTCGAAACAAATTTCCCAAATGTCGCTTTCACTGTGTATGTGTAGCTTGTGTATATGGAGTGTGTGTTTTGAAGTCATTATGGTTTCATTTTTCCAAATATTCTTGCATTTGATGAGTGGATTTTTGTTTTACTTCTATTTTTGGACCAGCAGCACAAATCACTGAAAAGGAGAATTAGAACAGAGTTACTTTTCACAAGGATACCATTCATTTCCTTCCCTTTCCTGTCAATATTTAGAAGAGCCTTTGTAGATGCTGTCTTTGTAAAGAGCCCGCACTCCACGGCTTCAAGCTCCCAGGAATGTTTCTTAGGATTTTTTGGATAACACCCCCCTATGGTTACACCTTGGAGGAGAGGAAAGTAGACAGGGTTTGCTAGTAGCTATGAAACCGCCCCCCTGGCCAATAAACTGGGAGTCAATGAGAGGATGAGCTTGATTCTCACCTGCTAGCCTCCACTAGTCAGAGCTATTTTGACCCCAATTAGAAAATAGCAGTATCAGTACCCTTGAAATGGCTGTCCAATTTACTAAGCTGGGATGTAGTTGGTGTCTGGTGAATTTTTATAATGTTGGTTCTTCATTGAGAATGCAATACTATCTCATTGTATTCTCATTTCTTTCTATACCATATTCTTCATTTCTTTTCAGGATCCCAATTTGTAAATGCTTTGGTGGTCCTAGTCATCTTGTTATCAACGTTAATTTATGCCAATTGGAAGTGTGCAAATACCAAAGATGAAACATTTCTTACTTTGAAATCATGATTACTGCAATAAACACGGAACGACTTAAACAAAAATTAATTTCCAATTAGAGACTGTTTTGTCCAAGTGTTTCAGCTGGAATATGAGTATGAGAATTGATTTACACTATTTTTCCATTGTATGTGAACTTTTATTTTCCTTTATTTATCTTTATCACATATATCCCTTTCTTATCATGGATAATATGAAATAGTTTCCAATCTGATAATCCCTTTTAAATTTACCTTTCTTTCAATCCAATATCCATTTTATATGATAATGTAACAATAAGGATCTTTTCATCTCCTGACAAAAAGCTCTTCATATTCCTCTTGTCCACAGGACATGGTGGGTGAAAATATACGAATAAAGTTTTTGATGAATTAATAAAAATTGTGACATGGAGAGCCAGAATAACACCTATGCACAACCATAGAAAGAGAGGGATCGAGAGGAGAAAAGATTCTACTTACTCTGCTGTTTAATTCTTTATGATTACTGTATAGCAACATTGATAAGTTTTAATAATGATAGCAGAGAGGAAAGCAAACTTCTCTTTATATATCAAACACCAGAGATTGTACACTTTCCATTAATATGATATTGTTCAAATATGAATCCATAAAACGGATTTCTTTTAATATTGTGAGGATCTCAGTGGAGGCACACCAAAGTGAGCCATGGGTCACAATTCCTAGTTGAATTTCTATGATGCTCTTGCTGATTTTTTAAAAACGACTGTCAACTCAAAATCCAAAGGGTGCTGTGATATATAGGAAACCTGAAAGTGCTTATGTCTTGTATTTTCTCCATTTGGACATTGGGAACTTCTTTTATTTTTTTGGTATATTCATGTATGAAAGTTATCCATCACTAAAAAATAAATTAAGTGAAAGAGGGCCATGTGAGTAAAAGAAAAGTTTTGGGCTCACCTTACTCTCTAAACTGATCCTCGTTTATTTACCTCCCATGTTGGAGATTATGATCACCTGTGCCAAAGGGTGGAGGGGTGGTACAATCTGCCTGATGGATTATGTCCTTCAATTTTAAGAAACATACCCCTCCCCACAGATATCTAGTGAAATGGGAAGATGCTCTTTGAAAAATGATTGATCCTACAGTTGCCTTTTCAGTCCTGGTCCGTTCTAGAAGTTCTTGACAAAACATCAGCAATGGATAACATGAGCCATGTTCCATGCAATGTATTCGAAACTCGTTTCCAATCGCCGCCTTCAACGTGTCTCTATAGCTCTGTGTACATGGACTGTCTGTTTTGAAGTCACTTATGGTTTTATTTTTCCACATAGTCTTGCATTTGATGAGTGGATTGATTGTTTTACTTCTATTTTTTGGACCAGCAGCACAAATCACTGATAAGGAGAATTAGAGCAGAGTTGCTTTTCACAAGGATTCCATTCATTCCCTTCTCTTTCCTGTCTCATATTTAGCAGTGCCTTTTTAGATGCTGTCTTTGCAAAAAGCTCACACTCCATGGCTTCAAGCTCCCAGGAATAATTGTTTGGAATTGTAATGGTAACACCCACCTATGATCATGCCTTGGAGGAGAGGATACAAGACAGTGCTGGCTAGTGGCTATGAAACCACCCCCTCTGCCAATTCACTGGGCGGCAGTTGAGAGGGTGAGTATGGTTCTCAAAAGTTTGTCTCCACATTCAGAGCTATTTTGTCCCCAGGGTGAAAATATCAATATCCTGATGCTTGAAATAGTTGTCCAAATTACTAAGCTGGGATGTAGCTGTTGTCTAGTGAATTTTAATAATGTTGGCTCTTTATTGAGAATGCAATACTTCTCATTGTATTTTCATTTCTTCCCCTACCCTTTTATTCCTTTGTTTTCAGTATCACTGTTTTTAAATGCTGTGGTTGTTCTAGTCATCTTGTTATTAACGTTAATTTATGCCAATTGGAATTGTGCAAATACCAAAGATGAAGTCTTTCTTCCTTTGAAAGCATGTTCAAAGACACTGCAACTTAAACAAAAATACATTTCCAGTTAGAAACTGTTTTGTCCAAGAGTTTCAGCTGGAATATGGTGATGAGAAATTTGTTATTCTACTTTTCAATTACATTAGACTTTTTATTTGCCTTTATATATCTTTGTCCCCTATATCCATTTCTTATCATGGATTATATTAAATCGTACCCAGGCTGATAATCCCCTTAAAATGTACCTTTCTTTCAATCCAATATCCATTTTATGTGACAATATCACCATAAAGATCTTTTGAGGACCTGACAAAATGCTCTTCATATTCCCCTTGCCCACAGGGCATGGTGGGTGTAAATATATCAATAAAAGAATTTGATGAAGAAATAAATATTTGTGACATGGAGAGCCAGAATATCATCTATGCACAACCATGGAAAGATAGGGATTGAGAGGTGAAAAATTTCTACTTTGTCTGCTGTTTCTTTCTTTATGATTACTGATATAGCAAAATTGAAAATGTGTAATATTGATAGCAGAGAAGATAGCACACCTCTCTGGATAAATCAAATACCAGAGATTGTACAATTTCAATTAATTTGATATTGTTCAAATATGTATCCATAAAACTGATTTCTTTTAATATTGGGAGTATCCCAGTAAATCACACAAAAGTTAGCCATGGATCAAAATTCCTTGTTGTATTTCAATGATGTCCTTGCCGAGTTTTTGAAAATGACTGACAAATAAAGATCCATATGGAGCTGTGATGTATTGGACCCCTGCATGTGTTTATGCCTTATATTTCCTCAGTTTCCAACTTTTGTGCTTCATTTATTTTTCAGCATATTCATGTATGAATGCTATCCATCAAAAAATAAATAAATTAAGAGAAAGAGGGCCATGTGATTTAAGAAACAATTTTGGATTCACCTGGCTGTCTAATGTGTTCCTACTTCGTAATACTTCCATGATGGAGACTATGATCAAATGTGTTAGGGATGCGGGGGTGGTACACTCTGCCTGATGGACTATGTCCTTCAATTTTAAGAACCATCCCCTACCCCCTGGTATCTTGTGAAAAGATGAGTTGCTCTTTGAAATGTGATTCCTCCTCCAAGTGTGTTTTCTCTCCTGGTTATTTCTAGCTGTTTTCCCAAGCCTCAAGAGAAGTGTTCAAGGTGGAGGCTATGGGTGCACGGAGTTCTTTTGCCTTCTGTTTGTATCTCTGTGTATTCCACTTATATTGTAAGAATAAGTTTGATTTTGTATAAATTATTTTCTAAAAATATAGAAGATGCAATAGCAGCAGTTATTTCTATTTGAACACCAGCATTATCATCTCCCTTCACCCAAGAACAATTAATATGTATCAAGAAAATAAAAAAAATACTTTTGTGTAACAAAACATGGCAGATTCTAACAAGAGTGTAAAGATTTCTGATGTCATGTAAATATATATCCAATGAATGATCAATTTAAAACTGGGAATAATAAAAAGGGAGGAAAGCCTGACAATCATTTTTTGTTTTCCCATTTTTTTTTTCTCTGTTAGAGTATTATAATATTTTCTTATTATCTATTAAGCAGAAAATCTCGCCCAGAAATATAGGTCCCAACTGCATTCTGCTTTCATTCATCTCATGGTAGCCTCTTGTTTTTAGAGTTTAATTTTTTAAAAAAATGTTCTCATTTCCAAAGAACGATGACTGTATCTGTGGAATAATTTTTTCTCTGTACGGTAAAGATTTATTCAAAGATATTATTAGATATTGATCCCTTCTTTCAAGATTTGTATATTGCCTAGATCAGAAAAATGATTTTTAAATTTAAATACCCCAAATACGTATACATGAGAGAATATCATCCCAAGGTGAGTTATATCTGGATTCTATTGATTTCAAGTCTTGTTTTCACCTCCAACCCACCACATTCTTAATTTTGTCAATACATTATTCTGAACAGAAAATGTGATCTTCCAAACTATTTATGAATTCGGTCAGAATTCGGATGCCTCCCGAGTCCAAAATCACGCAAATCCGTGGTGCGCAATTTCTTCCACGTCATGACAAAATATCAGCCATGGTTACTGTGAGCCACTTTCCATACAATATGTTCAAAACTCATTTCCCAAATGCCAAGTTCTACGTGTATCTATAGCTCTGTGTATAAGGAGTGTCTGTTTTGAAGTCACTTATTGTTTTATTTTTATACATAGTCTTGAATTTGATGAGTTGATTTTTTTTTACTTCTATTTTTGAACCAGCAGCACAAATCACTGACAAGGAAAATTAGAGGAGAGTTACTTTTCACTAGGATTGCATTCATTTCCTTCCCTTTCCTGTCTCTATTTAGCAATTCATTTTTAGATGTTGTCTTTGCAAAAAAACCACACTCCATGACTTCAAACTCCCAGGAATGATTGTTTGCAATTGTATGGGTAACACCCAAATATGATCATGCCTTGGAGGAGAGGAAAGAAGACAGGGCTTGCCAGTGCCTAAGAAACCAACCCCACAGCCAAATTCTGGGCGGCCCTTGAGAGGGTGAGCATGGTTCTCAATAGCCAGCTTCTACAGTCAGAGCCATTTTGATCCCAGGGTGAAAATATCAATATCATCATCCTTGAAATGGTTTTCCAATTTACTAAGCTGGGATGTAGCTGATATCTCATGAATTTTGATAATGTTGGCTCTTCATTGAGAATGCAGTACATTCTCATTGTATTCTCATTTCTTCCTCTACCTTTTACTTCATTTTCAGGATCCCTGTTTGTAAATGCTGTGGTGTTCCTATTCCTCTTCTTATTAACGTTAAATTATGTCAATTGGAAGTGTGCAAATATGAAAGACTAAACCTTTCTTACTTTGAAAGCATGATTACCTCAATAGACACTGCACTACTCAAACAAAAATTCATTTCCAGTTAAAGACTGTTTTGTCCAAGAGTTTAAGCTGGAATATGATGATTAGAATTTTGTTACTCTATTTTTCCATTCTTTTTTACTTTTTATATTCATTTATATATCTTTGTCCCATATGTCCATTTTTTATCATGGATTATATTAAATCGTACCCAATCTGATAATTCCTTTTAAAATTAACCCTTTGTTCACACCAATATCCATTTTATGTGTCAATGAGACATTAAAGATCTTTTCAACATCTGACAAAAAGCTCTGCATATTCCCCTTGCCCACAGGTCATGGTGGGTGAAAATATTGCAATAAAAGTGTTTGATGAAGAAATAAATATTTGTGACAAGAAGAGCTAGAATAACACCTATGCACAGTCAAGGAAAGAGAGGCATCCAGAGGTGAAAAGTTTCTACTTAATCTGCTGTTTACTTCTTATGATTACTGATATAGCAACACTGAAAATATTTTATAATGATAGCAGAGAAGAAAGCACACATCTTTGAATAAAACAAACACCAGAGATTGTTCAATTTCAATTAATTTCTTAATGGACAAATATGTATACATAAAACATTTTTTTTAATATTGGGAGGATCCAAGTAAATCACACGAAAGTGAGCAATGGGTCACAATTCCAAGCTGTATTTCAATGATGCTCCTGCCGAGTTTTTGAAAGCGGCTGACAATTAAAGATCCAGATGGAGCTGTGATATATGGGACCCCAGAATGTGCTTATGCCTTATATTTTCTCCGTTTGCACATTTTGTACTTCATTTATTTTTGGTACATTCATATATGAATGCTATCCATCAAAAAAATAAATAACTTAAGTGAAAGAAGGCCATGTGAGTAAAGAAAAAGTTTTGGATTCACCTGGCTCTCTAAACAATTCCTCCTTCGTATCCCTTCCATGTTGGAGACTATGATCACATGTGCCTAGGGATGGAGGGGTGATACACTCTGCCTGATGGAATATGTCCTTCAATTTTAAGAACCTTCCCAGACCCCCTATATCTAGTGAAAAGATGAGTTGCTGTTTGAAATGTGATTCATCCTTCAAGTGTGTTTTCCCTCCTTATAAAGTCTAGCAGTTCTCCCAAGCCTCAGGGGAAGTTTTCAAGTTGGGTGCTGTTTGTACACAGAGTTCCTTTGCCTTCGGTATGTGTCTCTGTGGATTCCAATTATATTGTAAGAATAAGTTTGAATTTGTATAAATTAATTTCTAAAAATTTAGAATATGCAATAGCAGCAGTTATTTCTATTTGAACCCAGAATTATGATGTCCCTGCTCTCAAGAACAACTCATATATATCGAGAAAATAAAATTTCTGTCGGATATCAAAATCTGGGTGATTCTAACCATATTGTAAAGATTTCTGAAGTCACATAAATATATTTCCAGTGAATGATCAATTTAATATTGGGAATATTAAAAAGGGAGGAAAGTCTGACAAGCAGTTGTTGTCCTCACATTTTTATTTTCTTAGTTAGAGTAGTTTAATTGTTATTTTATTAACTATTAAGAAGAAAATCTCATCCAGAAATATAGGTCCCAACTGCTTTCTGCAGAATTTCATATCATGGTAGCCTCTTGTTTTTAAAGAGTTTAATTAAAAAAAGAATTATTTCATTTCCAAAAACCGAAGATTGTATTTCTGGAATATTTTTTTCTCTCTGGTAAAGATTTATTCAAAGACATTATTAGAAAATGTTCCCTTCTTTCAAGTTTTGATTTTACTTCATCCTTAAAAAATGATTTTTAAAAAATTTTAGATACTCCAAATATATATATAAGAGACTGTCATCCCAAGGAGAGTTATATCTTTATTCCATTAATTTCAAGTCTTATTTTCACCTACAACCAACCACATTCTTATTTTTTTAAATATATTATTTTGAATGGAAAATGTGAACTTCCAAATTATTTAGGCATTTGGCCAGAATTTTGACAACACTTAATTCCAAAATCACACAAAACCATGGTGCCTAATTTCTTCCAGCTCATGACAAAATATCAGCAATGGTTACCAAGTGCGACATTCCATACAATAGGTTCAAAACTCGGTTTCCATACACTCCCTTCAACGTGTGTCTATAGCTCTATGTATATGGAGTGTCTCTTTTGAACTCACTTATGATTTTATTTCTCTACATATTCTTGCATTTGATGAATAATTTTTTTGTTTTATTTCTATTTTTGGACCAGCAGCACAAATCACTGACAAGGAGAATTAGATCACAGTTACTTTTCACTAGGATTCCATTCATTTCCTTCTCTTTCCATCTATATTTAGCATGCCTTTTTACATGCTGTCTTTGCAAAAAGTGCACACTCCACGGCTTCAAGTTACCAGAAATGATTGATTGGATTTGTGTGAGTAACACCCACCTTGTATCATGCCATTTAGTTGAGAAAAGAAGACAGGGCTTGCTAGTGGCTATGAAACCACCCCCACAGCCAATTCAATGGGCGGCAGTTGAGAGGGTGAGTATGGTTCTCAATAGCCAGCTTCCACTGTCAGAGCCATTTTGACCCCAAGGTGAAAATATCAGTATCATGGTCCTTGAAATGGTTGTCCAATTTACTAAGCTGGGATGTAGCTGGTATCTGGTGAATATTAATAATGTTGGCTTTTCATTAAGAATGCAATAATTTCTCATTGTATTCTCATTTCTTCCTCTACCCTTTACTTCTTTGTTTTCAGGATCCCTGTGTGTAAAAGCTCTGGTTGTCCTAGTCATCTTGTTATTAATGTTAATTTATGCCAATTGGAAGAGTGCAAATACCAAAGATGAAACCTTTCTTACTTTGAAAGCAAGATTACCTCAATAGACACTGGAACTTAAACAAAAATTCATTTCCAGTTAAAAACTGTTTTATCCAAGTGTTTCAGCTGGAATATGGTGATGAGAAATTTGTTACTCTATTTTTCAATTACATTAGACTTTTTATTTCTTTTATATATCTTTGTCCCCTATGTCCATTTCTTATCATGGATTACATTGAATCTTACCCAATCTGATTATCCCCTTTAAAATTTACCTATCTTTCAATCCAATATCCATTTTATGTGACAATATCACCATAAAGATTTTTCAGCACCTGACAAAAGCTCTTTATATTACCCTTGACCACAGGACTTTGTGGGTGAAAATATATCAATAAAAGGGTTTGATGAAGAAAGAAATATTTGTGACATGGAGAGCCAGAATAACACCTTTGCACAACCATGGAAAGATAGGGACTGAGAGGTGAAAAGTTGATACTTTGTCTGCAGTTTATTTCTTTATGATTACTGATATAGCAACATTGAAAATGCGCAGTAATGATAGCAATGCAGAAAGCACTCCTCTCTGGATGTATCAAACACCAGAAGTTATACACTTTCAATTAATTTGATATTGGTCAAATATATATCCATAAAACATCTTTCTTTTAATATTGTGATGATCCCAGTAAATGCAAACCAATGTGAGACATGGATCACAATTCCTTGCTGTATTTCAACAATGCTCTTGCTGAGTTTCTGAAAATGACTGACAATTCAAGATCCAGATGGAGCTATGATATATAGGAAATATGCATGTGGTTATGCTTTGTATTTTCTCCGTTTGGAGGTTTGGCACTTCTTTTATTTTATGGTATATTCATGTATGAAAACTAACCATCAATAAAAAATAAATTAAGAGAATGTGGAACATGTTAGTAGAGAAAAAGTTTTGGGCTAACATAGCTCTCTAAACTTATCCTCATTTATTTCCCTCTCATGTTGGAGACTTTGATCACCTGTGCCAAGGGGTGGAGGGGTGGGACCCTCTGCCTGATGAAAAATGTCCTTCAATAATAAGAAACATCCCCCTCCCCACAGATATCTAGTGAAAAGGGGAGTTGCTCTTTGAAAGTTGATTGATCTTACAGCTGTCTTTTCTGTCTTGGTCCATTCTATCAGGTCTCATAATCCTCAGCAGAAATTTTGAAGTTGGGGGCTGTTTGTACATGGAGTTCTTTTGCTTTCTATTTGTGTCTCTTTGGATTCCACTGATATTATAAGAATGTTTGATTTTGTATAAATTAAATTCTAAAAATTTAGAAAATGCAAAAACAGCAGTTATATCTATATGAACACCAGCATCATGAACTCTCTGCACTCGAGAACAATTCATACATATCGAGAAATTAAAAAAATACTGTCGTTTAACAAAACCTGGTGTTTCTAAACATATTGTAAAGATTTCGGAAGTCCTGTAAATATATATCCAATGAATGATCAATTTAAAATTGGGAATATTAAGAATGGAGGAAATCCTGACAAGCATTTGTTGTCTTCCCATTTTTGTTTTCTAAGTTAGAGTAGTTTAATGTTATTTTATAAAACATTAAGCAGAAAATCTAGTCAAGAAATATAGGTCCCAACCGCATTCTGCGTTAATTCACATCATGGTAGCCTCTTGTTTTTAAAGAGATTAATAAAAAAAATAATGCTTTCATTTCCATAGAGCAATGACTGTATCTGTGGATTAAATTTTCCTCTCTCCGTTAAAGATTTATTCAAAGATATTATTAGATAGTGATCCCTTCTATCAATGTTTGCATTTTTCCTATTTCTTAAAAATGATTTTTTTTAAATTTTACATTCTCCAAATTTATATATCTGAGAGACTGTCATCACAAGGTGAGTTATATCTGGATTCAATTGATTTCAAGTCTTGTTTTCACCTCCAACCCACCACATTCTTATTTTTGTAAATCAATTATGCTGAACAGAAAATGTGATCTTCCAAAGTATTTATGCATTCGGTCAAAATTTTGATACCACCTGCGCCCAAAATCACACAAAACGTGGTGCCCAATTTATTCCAGCTCATGACAATATATCAGCAATGGTTACCATGAGCCAATTTCCATACATTATGTTTTAAACTCGTTTCCCAAATGCCGCCTTCAACGTGTACTTTTAGCTTTTTGTATATGGAGTGTCTGTTTTGAAGTCAATTATGGTTTTATTTTTCAACATAATCTTGCATTTGATGAGTAGATTTTTTGTTTTACTTCTATATATGGTCCAGCAGCACAAATCCCTGACAAGGAGAATTAGAGCAGTTACTTTTCACTAGGATTCTATCCATTTCCTTCCCTTTCTTGTCTTATATTTAGCAGTTCCTTTTTAGATGTTGTCTTTGCAAAAAGCCCACACTCCAAATCTTCAGGCTCCCAGGAATGATTGTTTGGAATTGTGAGGGTAACTCCCACCTATGATGATGCCTTGGAATAGAGGTAAGAAGACAGGCTTGCTAGTGGCTATGAAATCAACCTCACAGCCAATTTCTTGGAGGCAGTTGAGAGAGTGTACATGGTTCTCAAAAACCAGCCTCCACAGTCAGAGCCATTTTGACCCCAGGGTGAAAATATCAATATCACGATCCTTGAAATGGTTGTCCAATTTTCTAAGCTGGGATGTAGCTGCTGTCCGGTGAATTTTAATAATGTTGGCTCTTCATTGAGAATGCTATACGTTCTCATTGTATTCTCATTTCTTCCCTTACCCTTTACTTCTTTGTTTTCAGCATCCCTGTTTGTAAATGCTGTGATTGCCCTAGTCATCTTGTTATTAATGTTAATTTATGCCAATTGGAAGTGTGCAAATACCAAAGATGAAAACTTTCTTACTTGGAAAGAATGATTTCCTCAGTAGACACTGCAAATTAAACAAAAATTCATTTCCAGTTAAAAACTCTTTTGTCCAAGAGTTTCAGCTGAAATATGGTGATGTGAAATTTGTTACTGTATTTTTCAATTACATTTGACTTTTTATTTCCTTTATATAACTTTGTCCCCTATATCCGTTTCTTATCATGGATTATATTAAATCATACCCAATCTGATAATCCCCTTTAAAATTTACCGATCTTTCAATGCAATTTCCATTTTATGTGACAATATCACCATAAAGATCTTTTCAGCAACTGACAAAAAGTTCTTCATATTCCCCTTGCCCACAGGACAGTGTGGGTGAAAATATATCAATAAAATGGTTTGATGAAGAAATAAATATTTGTGACATAGAGATTCAGAATAACACCTATGGACAAACATGGAAAGATAGGGACAGAGAGGTGAAAAGTTTCTACTTTTTCTGCTGTTTATTTCTTTAAGATTATTAATATAGCAAAATTGAAAATGTGTAATAATGATAGCAGAGAAAAAAGCACACCTCTCTGGATGTATCAAACACCAGAAATTTTACACTTTCAATTAATTTTATATGATCAAATATGTATCCATTAAACAGATTTCTTTTAATATTGGGAGGATCCCAGTAAATGCACACCAAAGTGAGCCATGGATCACACTCCTTGCTGTATTTCCATGATGCTCTTCCTGAGTTTTTGAAAATGACTGACATTTCAAGGTCCAGATGGAGCTGTGATACATAGGAAACCTGCAGGTGTTTAATGCCTTGTATTTTTTCCGTTTGGGGTTTGGCACTTCTTTTTTTTTTCGGTATATTCATTAGAAAACTCACCATCACTAAAAACTAAATTAAGAGAACATGGGCCATGTATGTAAAGAAAAAGTTTTGGGCTCACCTGGTTCTCTTAGCTGATCCTCATTTAATTCCCTCCCATGTTGGAGACTTTGATCACCTGTGCCAAGGTGTGAAGGGGTGGTACACTCTGCTTGATAGATTATGTCCTTCAATATTAAGAAACATCCCCTCCCCACAAATATCTAGTGAAAATGGGAGTTGCTCTTTGAAAGATGATTGATCCTACAGGTGTTTTTTCTGTCCTGGTCCATTCTATCAGTTCTCATAATCTTCAGCTGTAATTTTGATGTTGGGAGCTGTTTGTACATGGAGTTCTTTTGCTTTCTGTTTGTGTCTCTTTGGATTCCACTTATATTGTAAGAATAAGTTGGATTTTGTATAAATAAATTTCTAAAAATTTTGAATATGCAAAAACAGCAGTTATTTCTATTTGAACACCAACTTCATGATCTCTCTGCACTCAAGAACAATTCATACATATCGAGAAAATAAAAAATACTGTCATGTAACAACACCTGGGGTTTCTAAACATATTGTAAGGATTTTGGAATTCATGTAAATATATATTCAATGAATGATCAATTTAAAATTGGCAATATTAGAAAGGGAGGAAAACCTCACAAGTAGTTTTTGACTTCACATTTTTATTTTCTAAGTTAAAGTAGTTTAATATTATTTTATTTACCATTAAGCAGAAAATTTAGTCCAGAAATATTGGTCCCAACTGCATTCTGCATTAATTCACCTCATGGTAGCCTCTAGATTTTAAAGAGTTTAATTTTTTAAAAAATGCATTCTTTTCCAAACAGCAATGACTATATCTCAGGAATAATTTTTTCTCTCTCCGGTAAAGTTTATTCAAAGATATTATTAGATAGTGATCCCTTCTATCATTGTTTGTATTTTGCCTAGTTTTAAGAATGATATATATATATATATATATTTTGGTTCTCCAAGTATATATATATATATATATGAGAGACTGTAATCCCAAGGTGAGTTATATCTGGATTCTATTGATTTCAAGTCTAGTTTTTACCTCCAACCCACCACATTCTTATTTTTGTAAATCAATTATTCTGAACAAAAAATGTGATATTTCAAAGTATTTATGCATTCGGACAGAGTTTTGATACCACCTGCCTCTAAAATCATGCAAAACCGTGGTGCCCAATTTATTCCAGCTCATGACAAAATATCAGCAATGGTTAGCATGAGCCAAATTCCATATGTTATGTTTGAAACTTGTTTCCCAAATGCCACCTTGAAGGTGTACCTATAGCTCTGTGTATATGGAGTGTCTGTTTTGAAGACACTTATGATTTTATTTTTCTAAATAGTCTTGCATTTGATGAGTGGATTTTTGTTCTACTTCTATATTTGGACCAGCAGCACAAGTCACTGACAAGGAGAATTAGAGCAGTGTTACTTTTCACTAGGATTCCATTCATTTCCTTCCCTTTCCTGTCTCAACTATAGCAGTGCCTTTTTAGATGCTGTCTTTTCAAAAAGCCTACACTCCAAGGCTTCAAGCCCCCAGGAACGATTGTTTGGAATTGCGAGGGTAACTCCCACCTATGATCATGACTAGGAGGGGAGGAAAGAAGACTGGGATTGCTAGTGGCTATGAAACCACCAACACGGCCAATTCACTGGGCGGCATTTGAGGGGGTGAACATGGATCTCAATAGCCAGCCTGCACAGTCAGAGCCTTTTGACCCTAGGATGAAAATATCAATATCATGTTCTTTGAAATGGTTGTCCAATTTACTATGCTGGGATGTAGTTGGTGTCCGGTGAATTTTGATAATTTTTGCTCTTCATTGAGAATGCAATACATTCTCATTGTATTCCCATTTCTTCCTCTACCCTTTACTTCCCTTGATTTCAGTTTCCATGTTAGTAAATGCTGTGTTGGTCCTAGTCATCTTGTTATTAACATTAATTAATGCTATTGGAAGTGTGTAAATACCAAAGATGAAACTTTTCTTACTTTGAAAGCATGGTTACCACAATAGACACTGCACTACTTAAACAAAAATTCATTTCCGTTTAGACTGTTTTGTCCAAGAGTTTCAACTGGAATATGATGATGAGAATTTTCTTACTCAATTTTTCCATTATACTAGACTTTTCTTTTCATTTATATATCTTTGTCCCATATGTCCATTTCTTATCATGGGTTATATTAAATCGTACCCAATCTGATAATCCCTTTTAAAATTTACCTTTCATTCAAAGCAATATCCATTTTATATGATAATGTGACAGCAAAAATGTTTTTAACATCTGACAAAAAGCTCTTCATATTCCACTTCCCCACAGGACATGGTGGGTGATAATATAGCAGTAAATGTGTTTGATTAAGAAATAAATATTTGTGACAAGAAGAGCTAGAATAACACCAATGCACAGCCATGAAAAGAGAGGATTCCAGAGGTGAAAAGTTTCTACTTAATCTGATGTTTATTTCTTTATGATTACTGATAAAGCAACACTGAAAATGTTTAATAATGATAGTAGAGAAGAAAGCACACCTCTCTGAATATATCAAACACCAGAGATTTTTACACTTTCATATTGGACAATTATGTATCCATAAAACAGATTTCTTTTAATATTGGGAGGATACCAGTAAATCACACGAAAGTGAGCCATGGATCACAATTCCTTGCTGTATTTCAATGATGCTCTTCCTGAATTTTTGAAAATGACTGACAATTAAATATCCAGACAAATCTGTGATATATGGGACCCCTGCATTAGGTTATGCCTTTTATTTTCTCCATCTGCACATTTTGTACTTCACTTATTTTTCAGTATATTCATGTATGTATTCTATCCATCAAAAATAAATAAATTAAAAGAAAGGAGGTCATGTGAATAAAGAAAAAGTTTTGGATTCAGCTGGCTCTCTAAAATGTTCCTTCTTCATATCTCTTCCTTGTTGGAGACTATGATCACAGGGGCCAAGATTGGAGGGGTGGTCCAATCTGCCTGATGGATTATGTCCTTCAATTTTAAGAACCATCCCCCACCCCTGATATCTAGTAAAAATTGAGCTGTTCTGTGAAAGGTTATTCATCCTACAAGTGTGTTTTCTCTCCTTTTTAGTTCTAGCAGTTCTCCCCAACCTCAGGAGAAATTTTCAAGTTTGGGACTGTAGGTACATGGAGTTCTTTTGCCTTCTGTTTGGGTCTCTGTGGATTCCACTTATATTGTAAGAATAAGTTTGATTTTGTATAAATTAATTTCTAAAAAATTTGAATATGCAATAGCAAGAGTTATTTCTATTTGAACAACAGCATTTTGGTTTCCCTGACCTCAAGAACAGCTCATAGCTATGGAGAAAATAAAAAATACTGATGGGTAACAAAACCTGGGGGATTCTAACCATATTGTAAAGATTTCTGAAGTCATATAAATATATTTCTAGTGAATGATCAATTTAATATTTGGAATATTAATGAGGGAAGAAAGCCTGACAAGTAGTTTTTGACTTCATATTTTTATTTTCTAAGTTAGAGTAGTTTAATATTATTTTATTAATTATTAAGAAGAAAATCTAGTCCAGAAATATAGGTCCCAACTGCATTCTGTGGTATTTATTTCATGGTAGCCTTTTGCTTTTACAGAGTTTAATTGAAAAAAAAATGCTTTCATTTCTAGAGTGAAGACTGTATCCCTGGAATAATTTTTTCTCTCTCCAGTAAAGATTTATTTGGAGATATTTTTACATAGTGATCCCTTCTTCAATATTTGTATTTAGTCTAGTTCTTAAAAATGATTTTTTTTTAATTTTAGATACTCCAAATGTATATAGGACAGATATTCATCCCAAGTTGAGTTATATCTGGATTCCACTGTATTGAAGTCTTGTTTTTACCTCCTACCCACCACATCCATATTTTTGTAAAAACATTTTTATGAACATAAAATATTATCTTCCAAAATATTTATGATTTCTGTCAGAATTTTGATATGACCTACGTCCCAAATCACGCAAACCGTAGTGCCCAATTTCTTCCAGCTCATGACAAAATGTCAGAAATGGTTACCATGAGCCAAGCCCATGCAATATGTTCAAAACACATTTCCCATAGGATGCCTTGAACGTGTATCTGTACCTCTGTGTATAAGGAGTGTCTGTTTTGAAGTCACTTATGGTTTTATTTTCCACATAGTCTTGCTTTTGATGTGTGAATTTTTTTGTTTTAATTCTGTTTTTGGAACAACAGCACAAATCACTGACAAAGAAAATTAGAGCAGAATTACTTTTCACTAGAATTCCATTCATTTCCTTCCCTTTCCTGACTATGATTAGCAATGGATTTTTAGATGAAGTCTTTACAAAGACCCCACACTCCACGGCTTCAAGTTCCCAGGAATGATTCTTTGGAATTGTGTGGGAAACACTCATGTATGGTCATGCCTTGGAGGAGAGGAAAGAAGACAGGGTTTGCTTGTGGATATGAAACCTCCTCCAAGGTCATTTCACTGGGAGGCAATGAGAGGGTGAGTTTGACTCTCACCTACCAGCCTCCACTAGTCAGAGCAATTTTGAACCCAAGGACAAAATATCAATATTAGGACCCTTGAAAATGTTGTCCAATTTACTAAGGTAGGATGTTGTTGGAGCCTGGTGAATTTTTATAATGTTGGCTCTTCATTAAGAATGCAATATTATCTCATTGTATTCTCATTTTTTCTCTACCCTTTACTTCCTTTCTTATCAGGATCCCAGTTTGTAAATGCTGTGGTGGTCCTAGTCATCTTGTTATTTACGTTAATTTATGCCAATAGGAAGTGTGCAAATACAAAAGATGAAACCTTTCTTAGTTTGAAAGCACAGTTACCTCAATAGACACGGCACGGTTTAAACAAAAAATCATTTCCAATTCGAGACAGTTTTGTCCAAGATTTTCAGCTGGAACATGAGGATGAGAATTTTTTTACACTATTTTTCCACTGTATTTGAATTTTTATTTTCCTTTATATATCTTTATCCCATATATCCCTTTCTTATCATGGACAATATTAACTCATACCCAATCTGATAATACCTTTAAAATTTACTTTCCTTTCAATCCAATCTCCATTTTATGTGACAATGTTACAATAAAGATCTTTTCAACACCTGACAAAATGCTCTTCATATTCTCCTTGCCCACAGGACATGGTGAATGAAAATATATCAATAAAAGTGTTTGATGTAGAAGTAAATATTTGTGACATGGAGAACCAGAATAACACCTATGCACAGCCATGGAAAGACTGGGATCAAGAGGTGAAAAGTTTCTACCGAATCAGCTGTTTATTTCTTTATGATTACAGATATAGGTACACCGAAAATGTTTAATAATGATAGCAGAGAAGAAAGCACACCTCTCTGAATATATCAAACACCAGAGATTGTACACTTTCAATTAATTTCATATTGGACAAATATGTATCCTTAAAACAGATTTCTTTTAATATTGGGAGGATCCCAGTAAATCACAAGAAAGTGAGCCATGGATCAAAATTCCTTGTTGTATTTCAATGATGCTCTTGGCGAGTTTTTGAAAATGACTGACAATTAAAGATCCAAATAGAACTGTGATATATAGGATCCCTGCATGTGAATATGCCTTGTATTTTCTCCTTTTGCTCCATTTGTACTTCATTTATTTTTTGGTATATTCATGTATGAATGCTTTTCTTCAAAAAAAAAATAAATTAAGAGAAAGGGGGCCATGTGAGTAAAGAAAAACTTTTGGATTCACCTGGCTCCCTTAACTCTTCCTACTTTGCTTCGCTCCCATGTTGGAGACTAAGATCTCCGGTGCCAAAGCGTTGAGGCATGGTACACTCTGCCTGACATATTATGTCCTTCAAATTTAAGAACCATCCCCCTCGTTCCAGATTTCTAGTGAAAAGGAGAGTTGCTCTCTGAAAGATGATTCATCCTACAAGTGTCTTTTCTCTCCTGGTTAGTTCTAGCAATTCTCCCAAGCCTCAGGAGAAATTTTCAATTTGGTGTCTGTCGGTACACGGAGTTCTTTTGCCTTCTGTTTGTGTCTCTGTGTATTCCAATTCTATTGTAAGAATGTTTGTTTTTGTATAAATTAATTTCTAAAAATTTAGAATATGCAATAGCAGCAGTTATTTCTATTTGGACACAGGCATTATGATCTCCCTGCACTCTATAATTACTCATAGAGATCAAGAAAATAAAAAATACTGTCAGGTAACAGACCTGGTGGATTCTAACCATATTGTAAAGATTTCTGAAGTCATGTAAATATATTTTCAGTGAATGACCAATTTAATTTGGGGAATATTAAAAAGGGAGGAGCAGCTGACAAGACGTTGTTGACTTTACATTTTTATTTTCTAATTTAGAGTAGTTTAATATTATTTTATTAACTATTAAGAAGTAAATATAATCCAGAAATATAAGTCCCAACTGCATTCTGCAGACATTCATATTATGGTAGCCTCTTGTTTTTAAAGAGTTTAATTAAAAAAAAATTCTTTCATTTCTAAAGAGTGATGACTGTATCTCTGGAATAATTATTTCTCTCTCTGATATAGATTTATTTGGAGATCTTTATACATAGTGATCCGTTCTTCAATATTTGTATTTTGCCTAGTTTTTTAAAATTTTTATTTTATTTTCGAAACTCGAAATGTATATAGGAAAGACTATCATCCCAAGGTGAGTTATATCTGTATTCCATTGATTTCAAGTCTTGTTTTTACCTCCTACCCACCACATCCATATATTTGTAAAAACTTTTTTCTGAACAGAAAATGTTATCTTCCAAAATATTTATGCCTTCCATCAGAATTTTGATATGACCTAAGTCCAAAATCATGCAAAATGTGGTGCCCAATTTCTTCCAGCTCATGACAAATATCAGGAATGGTTACCATGGGCCATGTGCATACAACATGTTTAAAACACGTTTCCCATACTCCAACTTCAACGTGTATCTATAACTCTGTGTAAAAGGATTGTGTGTTTTGAAGTCTCTTATGATTTTATTTTCCACAAAGTCTTGTTTTGATGAGTGAATTTTTTTGTTTAATTCTATTTTCGGAAGAACAGCACAAACCACTGACAACGAAAGTTAGGGCAGAGTTACTTTTCACTGAGTTTCCATTCATTTCCTTCCCTTTCCTGTCTATAATTAACAGTGCCTTTTTAGATTCTGTCTTTGCAAATAGCCCACACTCCCTGGCTTAAAGCTCCCAAGAGTCATTCTTTGGAATTGTGAGTGTAACACCCAACTATTGTCATGATTTGGATGAGAGGAAAGAAGACAGGATTTGCTAGTGGCTATGAAACTGCCCCCAAGGCCATTTCACAGGGCGCCAATGAGAGGGTGAGCTTGATTCTCTCGTACCAACCTCCACAATTCTGAGCAATTTTGACCCTAGGGCAAAAATAAAAATATCAGGCAATTGAAAGGGCTGTCCAATTTACTAAGCTGTGATGTAGTTGCTGTCTGGAGAATTTTGATAATGTTGACTCACCATTGAGAATGCAATACTATCTCCTAGTATTCTCATTTGTTCCTCTACCCTTTACTTCCTTTGTTTTCAGGATCCCTGTTTGTAAATGCTCTGGTGGTCCTAGTCATCTTGTTATTAACGTTAATTTATGCCAATTCGAAGTGTAGAAATACCAAAGATGAAACCTTTCTTACTTTGAAAGCATGATTACCTCAATAGAAATGGCACAACTTAAACAAATATTCATTTCCAATTAGAGACAGTTTTGTCCAAGAATTTCAGCTGGAATATGAGAATGAGCTTTTTTTACACTATTTTTCCATTGTATTTGAAATTTTATTTTCCTTTATATTTCTTTATCCCATATATCCCCTTCTTTTCATGGATAATTTTAAATCAAACCCAGTCTGATAATCCCTTGTAAAATTTAACTTTCTTTCAATCCAAAATCCATTTTATGTTCCAATGTTACAATAAAGATCTTTTCAACTCCTGAAAAAATGTGTTCATATTCCCCTTGCCCACAGGACATGGTGGGTGAAAATATATCAATAACAGTGTTTGATGAAGAAATAAATATTCGTGACCTGGAGAGCCAGAGTAACACCTATGCACAGCCATGGAAAGAGAGTGATGCAGAGGAGAAAACTTTTGACTTTGTCTGCTTTTTAGTTCTTTATGATTACTGATATAGCAACATTGAAAATGGTTAATAATGGTAGCAGAGAAGAAAGCATATCTCTTTAGATATATAAAAAAACGAGAGATTGTACACTTTCAATGAATTTGATATTGGTCAAATATATATCCATAAAAAAGATTTCTTTTAATATTGGGAGGATCCCAGTAAATGCACACCAATGTGAGCCATGGATCACAATTCCTTGCTGTATTTCAATGATGCTCTTGCCGAGTTTTTGAAAATGACTGACAATTAAAGATCCAGATGGAGATGTGATATATAGGAACCCTGCGTGTGGTTATGGCTTGTATTTTCTCCATTTGGTTGTTTGGCAATTCGTTTATTTTTCGGTACATTCATTTATGAATGCTATCCATCACTGAAAAAATAAATTAAGAGAAAGAGGGCCATGGGAGTAAAGAAAAAGTTTTGGACTCACATTGCTCTGTAAACTGACCCTCCTTTGTTTCCCTCCCATATCGGAGACCATGATCACCTGTGCCAAGGGGTGGAGGGGTTGTACACTCTGCCTGATGGATTATGTCCTTCAATTTTAAGAACCATCCCCAACGCCACGATATCAAGTGAAAAGATGAGTTGCTCTTTGAAAGGTGATTTATCCTACACGGGTGTTTTCTCTCCTGGTTAGTTCTAGCAGTTCTCCCAAGCCTCAGGAGAAGTTTAAAAGTTCAGGACTGTTGGTACACCGAGTTATTTTGCCTTCTATTTGTGTCTCTTTGGATTCCACTTATATTGTAAGAATAAGTTTGATTTTGTATAAATTAATTTCTAAAAATTTAGAATATGCAATAGCAGCAGTTATTTCTATTTGAATGCCAGCATTATCATCTCCCTGCACTGAGAACAACTCATAGATATCGAGAAAATAAAAATTACTGTCGGGTAACAAAACCTGGGGGATTCTAACCATATTGTAAAGATTTCTGAAGTCATGTAAATAAAATTCCAGTGAATGATCAGTTTAATATTGGAAATATTTAAAAGGGAGGAAAGATGGACAAACAGTTGTTGACTTCACAGTTTTATTTTCTAAGTTACAGAAGTTTAATATTATTTCATTAACTATTAAGAAGAAAATCTAGTCCAGAAATATAGGTCCCAACTGCATTCTGCATTCATTCATATCATGGTAGCCTCTTGTTTTTAAAGAGTTTAATTTTAAAAAATGCTTTCATTTCCAAAGAACGACGACCGTATCTCTGGAATAATTTATTCTCGCTACGGTAAAGATTTAGTCGAAGATATTATTAGACAGTGATTCCTTCTTTCAAGATTTATACATTGCCTAGAACTTAAAAATGATTTTTTTTAAATTTAAATACTCCAAATATGTATATATGAGAGACAATCATCCCAAGGTGAGTTATATCGGGATTCTCTTGATTTCAAGTCTTGTTTTCACCTCCAACCCACCACATTCTTAATTTTGTCAATACGTTATTCTGAACAGAAAATATGATCTTCCAAACTATTTATGAATTCGGTCAGAATTTTGATTCCTCCTGAGTCCAAAATCACGCAAAACTGTGTTGCACAATTTCTTCCAGCTCATGACAAAATATCAACAATGGATACTGTGAGCAACATTCCATACAATATGTTCAAATCTTGTTTCCCAAATGCCACCTTCAAGTGTATGTATAGCTCTGTGTATAAGGAGTGTCTATTTTGAAGTCACTTATGGTTTTATTTTTCTACATAATCTTGTTTTTGATGAGTGAATTTTTTGGTTTAATTCTATTTTTGAAAAACAGCACAAATCACTGACAAGGAGAATTAGAGGAGAGTTACTTTTCACTAGGATTCCATTCATTTCCTTCCCTTTCCTATCTAATTAGCAGTGCGTTTTTAGATGCTGTCTTTGCAAAAAGACCACGCCCCGTGGTGTCAAACTCCCAGGAATGATTGTTTGGAATTGTGTGGGTAACACCCACCTATGATCATGCTTTTGAGGAGAGGAAAGAAGACAGGGCTGCTAGTGCATAAGAAACCACCCCCACAGCCAATTTCTGGACAGCCTTTGAGAGGGTGTGCATAGTTCTCAACAGCCAGCATCCACAGTCAGAGCCATTTTGACCCCAGGGAGAAAATATGAATATCATGATCATTGAAATTGTTGTCCAATTTACTAAGCGGGGGTGAGGGTTGTGTCTGGTGAATTTTAATAATGTTGGCTTTTCATTGAGAATGCAATAATTTCCCATTGTATTCTCATTTCTTCCTCTACTTTTTATTTCATTTGTTTTGAGGATGCCTGTTTGTAAATGCTGTGGTTGTCCTAGTCATCTTGTTATTAACGTTAATTTATGCCAATTGGAAGTGTTTAAATACAAAAGATGAAACCTTTCTTACTTTGAAAGCATGATTATCACAATAGACACTGCAGTACTTAAACAAAAATTCATTTCCATTTAGAAACTGTTTGGTCCAAGAGTTTCAGCTGGAATATGATGATAAGAATTTTGTTACTCTATTTCTCCAATATATAAGACTTTTTATTTTCCTTTATATAACTTTGTCCCATATATCCATTTCTTATAATGGATTATATTAAATCATACCCAATCTGATAATCCCTTTTAAAACTTACCTTTCTTTCAATCCAATATATATTTTATGTGACAATTTTACCATAAAGATCTTTTCAACACCTGACCAAAAGCTCTTCATATTCCCCTTGCCCACAGGACAAGTGAAAATATATCAGTAAAAGTGTTTGATGAAGAAATAAATATTTGTGACATGGAGAGCCAGAGTAACACCTATGCACAACCATGGAAAGAGAGGTATCATGAGGTGAAAAATTTCTACTTAGTCTGCTGTTTCTTTCTTTATGATTACTGATATATCAACATTGAAAATGTTTAATAATGATTGCACAGAAGAAAGCACATCTCTATGGATTTATCAAACACCAGAGATTGTACACTTTCAATTAATTTGATATTTGTCAAATATGTATTCACACACAAAAATTCATTTAATATTGGGAGGATCAAAGTAAATGCACACCAAATTGAGCTATGGATCACAATTCCTTGCTGTATTTTAATCATGCTCTTGCAGAATTTTTGAAAATAACTTACAATTAATCATCCAGATTGAGCTGTAATATATCGGAAACATGCATGTGGTTATGCCTTGTAATTTCTCTATTTGGATGTTTGGCGCTTATTTTATTTTTTGGTATGTTCATATATGAAATCTATCCATCATTATAAAGTAAATTAAGAGAAAGATGGCCATGTGAGTAATGAAAAAACATTGGACTTACCCGGCTACCTAAACTTGTCCTCCTCTATTTCTCTCGCATGTTGGAGACTATGATCACCTGTGCCAAGGGATGGAGGGGTGGTACACACTGCCTGATGGATTATGTCCTTCAATTTTAAGAACCATCTACCTCCATTCAGATATCTAGTGAAAAAGAGAGTTTCTCTTTGAAAGATGATTGATTCTACAGGTGTCTTTTCTGTCCTGGTCCGTTCTAGCATTTCTCGAAATCTTCATCAGAAATTTTGAGGTTGTCGGATGTTTGTACATGAAGTTCTTTTGCTTCCTGTTTGTGTCTCTTTGGATTCCACTTATATTGTAAGAAATGTTTGATTTTATATAAACTAATTTCTAAAAATTTAGAATATGCAAAAGCAGCAGTTGTTTCTATATGAACACCAACATCATGATATCTCTGCACTCGAGAACATTTCATAAATATCAAGAAATTTAAAAATACAGTCGTGTAACAAAACCTAAGGGATTCTAAACATATTGTAAAGATTTGCTGAGGCATGTAAATATATATCCAATGACTGTTCAATATAAAATTGGGAATATTAAAAAGGGAGGAAAGCCTTACGTGCATTTGTTGTCTTCCCATTTTTATATTCTAAGTTAGAGTAGTTTAATATTATTTTATTAACTATTAAGCAGAAAATCTAGTCCAGAAATATAGTTCTCAACTGCATTCGGTGTTAATTCACATCATGGTAGCCTCTTGTTTTTAAAGAGTTTAATTTAAAAAAAAATGCTTTCTTTTCCAAAGAGCGATGATTATATCTCGGGAATAGTTTTTTCTCTCTCCGTTAAAGATTCATTTGAAGATATTATTAGATACTCATCCCTTCTATCATTGTTTGTATTTTGCCTAGTCCTTAAAAATGATTTTTTAAAATTTTAGGTTCTCCAAATATATATATATTAGTGACTGTCATACCAAGTTGAGTTTTATCTGGATTCTATTGATTTCAAGTCTTGTTTTCACCTCCAACCCACCAAATTCTTATTTTTGTAAATCAGTTATTCTGAACATAAAATGTGATCTTCCAAAATATTTATGCATTTGGTCAGAATTTTGATACCACCTGCGTCCAAAATCACGCAAAACGATACTATCCTATTTCTTCAGGCTCATGACAAAATATCAGCAATGGTTACCAGTGGCCAAGTTCCATATGTTACGTTTGAAACTCATTTCCAAAATGCCATCTCCAATGTTTACCTTTAGCTCTGTGTATATGGAGTGTCTGTTTTGAAGACAGTTATGGTTTTATTTTTCTACATAGGCTTGCATTTGATGAGTGGATTTTTTGTTTTATTTCTATATTTGTACCAGCAGCACAAATCACTGACAAGGAGAATTGGAGCCCAGTTTCTTTTCACTAGGATTGCATTCATTTCCTTACCTTTCCTGTCTCATATTTTGCAGTGCCTTTTTAGATGCTGTCTTTGCCAAAAGCCCACACTCCAAGGCTTCAAGCTCCCAGGAATGATTGTTTGGAATTGTGAGGGTAACACCCACCTATGATCATGCCTTTGAGGAGAGCAAAGAAGACAGGGCTTGCTAGTGGCTATGAATCCACCCCCATTGTCAATTCACTTGGCGGCAGTTGAGAGGGTGAGCATGTTTCTCAATAGCGATCTTGCACAGTCAGAGCCATTTTGACCTCAGGGTGAAAATATCAATATCATCATCCTTCAAATCGGTGTTCAATTTACTAAGATGGAATGTAGCTGTTGTCTGGTGAATTTTGATATTGTTGGCTATTCATTGAGATTGCAATATTTTCTCATTGTATTCTCATTTATTCCTCTACAATTACTTCCTTTGTTTTCAGTCCCTGTTTGTAAATGCTGTGGTGGTCCTAGTCATCTTGTTATTAATGTTAATTAATGCTATTGGAAGTGTGCAAATACCAAAGATGGAATCTTTCTTACTTTGAAAGCATGATTACCTCAATAGACATGGCACTATTTAAACAAAAATTCATTTCCAGTTAGAGAGAGTCTTGTCCAAGGTTTTCAGCTGGAATATGATGATGAGAATTTTGTTACTCTATTTTTCAATTATATGAGACATTTTATTTTAATTTATATACCTTTATCCAATTTGTCCCTTTCCTATCATGGATGATATTACATCGCACCCAATCAGATAATCCATTGAAAATTTACCTTTCGTTCAAAACAATATCCATTTTATGTGACAATGTGACAATAAAGATCTTTCCAACATCTGACAAATAGCTCTTCATATTCCCCTTGCCCACAGGACATGATGGGTGATAATAAAGCAAAAACAAGTATTTGATGAAGAAATAAATATTTGTGACAAGAAGATTCAGAATACCACCTATGCACAGCCATGGAATTAGAGGGATCAAGAGGTGAAAAGTTTCTACTTAATCTGCTGTTTATTTCTTTATGATTACTGATATAACAACACTGAAAATGTTTAATAATCATAGCAGAGAAGAAAGCACACCTCTCTGAATATATCAAACCACAAAGATTTTACACTTACAATTAATTTCATATTGGACAAATGTGTATCCATAAAACAGATTTCTTTTAATATTGGGAGTATCCCAGTAAATCACACGAAAGTGAGCCCTGTATCACAATTCCTTGCTCTATTTAAATGATGCTCCTGCTGAATTTTTGAAAATTCCTGACAATTTAATAAAGACAGAGCTGTGATATATGGGACCCCTGCATGTGGTTGTGCCTTATATTTTCTCCATTTGCACCTTTTGTAATTCATTTATTTTTCAGTATATTCATGTATGAATGCTGTCCATCAAAAAAAAAATAAATTAAGAAAAAAAGGGCCATGTGAGTAAACAAAAAGTTTTGGATTCACCTGGCTCTCTAAACTGTCCCATTTTCATATCCTTTCCATGTTGGAAACTATGATCACATGTGTCTAGGGATGGAAGGGTGGTACAATCTCCCTGATGGATTATGTCCTTCAATTTTAAAAACCATTCCCCACCTCTGAGATCTAGTGAAATGATGAGTTGCTCTTTCAAAGGTGATTCATCCTAAAGTGTGTTTTCTCTCCTGGTTAGTTCTAGCAGTTCTCCCAAGCCTCAGGAGAAAATTTCAAGTTGGGGACTGTTGGTACCTGGAGTTCTTTTGCCTTCTGTTTGTGTCTCTGTGGATTCCACTTATATGGTAAGAACAAGTATGATTTTGTATAAATTAATTTCTAAAAATTTTGAATATGCAATAACAGCAGTTATTTTATTTGAACAACAGTGTTATGATCTCCCTGCCCTTGACAACAACTTATAGACATGGAGAAAATAAAAAATACTGTCATGTAACAAAACCTGGGGGATTCAAAGGTATTGTAAAGATTTCTGAAATCATGTAAATATATTTCCAGTGAATGTTCAATTTAATATTTGGAATATTAACAAGTGAGGAAAGCCTGACAAGCAGTTTTTGACTTCACATTTTTATTTTCTAAGTTAAAGTAGTTTAATATTATTTTATTAATTAATAAGAAGAAATTCTTGTCCAGAAATATAGGTCCCAACTGCATTCTGTGGACATTTATTTTATGGTGGCCTTCTGTTTTTACAGAGTTTAATTGAAAAAAAAAAATGCTTTCATTTCAAAAGAGTGATGACTGTATCCCTGCAACAATTTTTTCTCTCTCCGGTAAAGATTTATTCGAACATCTTTTTACATAATGATCCCTTCTTCAATATTTGTATTTTGCCTAGTTCTTAAAAATGATTTTTTTTTAATTTTAGCTATTCCGAATGTATATAGGAAAGATTATCATCCAAAGTTGAGTTATATCTGGATTCCATTAATTTCAAGTCTTGTATTTATGTCCTTCCCACCACATCCATATTTTTGTACAAATATTTTTATGAACAGAAAATGTTATATTCCAAAATATTTATGCTTTCTGTCAGAATTTCAATATGACCTAAGTCCCAAATCACGCAAACTGTTCTGCTCAATTTCCTCCAGCTCATGACAAAATGTCAGAAATGGTTACCATGAGCCACGTCCATACAATATGTTTGAAACACGTTTCCCATAGGCCACCTTCAATGTGTATCTCTACCTCGGTGTATAAAGAGTGTCTGTTTTGAAGTCACTTATGGTTTAATTTTCCACATAGTCTTGCTTTTGATGTGTGAAATTTTGGTTTTAATTCTATTTTTGGAACAACAGCACAAATCCCTGACAAAGAAAATTAGAGCAGAATTACTTTTCACTAGAATTCGATTCATTTCCTTCCCTTTCCTGCCTATGATTAGCAGTGTCTTTTAGATGAAGTCTTTGCAAAGAGCCCACAGTCCACAGCTTCAAGCCCCCAGGAATGATTCTTGGAATTGTGTGGGTAACGCACTTATGTTCATGCCTTGGAGGAGAGGAAAGAAGACAGGTTTTGCTAGTGTCTATGAAAAACACCTCCACGGCCATTTCACTGGGAGTCAATGAGAGGGAGAGTTTGATTCTCAACAGCCAGCCTCCACTAGTCAGATCCATTTGGACCCCAAGGTCAAAATATCAATATCAGGACCCTTGAAATGGCTGTTAAATTTACTAAGCTGGGATGTTGTTGGTGCCTGGGGAATTTCATACAATGAGATGCAATACTATCTCATTGTATTCTCATTTCTTTCTCTAAACTTTACTTCCTTTCTTGTCAGGATCCCAGGTTGTAAATGCTGTGGTGGTCCTAGTCATCTTGATATTAACGTTAATTAATGCTATTGGAAATGTGTAAATACTAATGATGAAACCTTTCTCACTTTGAAAGCATGATTACATCAATAGACACTGCACGACTTAAACAAAAATTCATTTCCAGTTAGAGACTGCTTTTTCCAAGTTTTTCAGCTGGAATATGATGATGAGTAATTTGAAACTCTATTTTTCCATTATACTAGAATTTTTATTTTCATTTATATATCTTTGTCCCATATGTCAATTTCTTATCATACATTATATTTAATCGTACCCAAACTGATAATTCTTTTAAAATTTACCTTTCTTTCAATCCAATATTCATTTTATGTAACAATGTGACAATAAAGATCATTTCAACAACTGTCCAAAAGCTCTTCATATTCCCCTTGACCACGGGGCATGGTGGGTGATAATATAGCAATAAAAGTGTTTGATGAAGAAGTAAATATTTGTGATAAGAAGTTCCAGAATAACACCTATGCATAGCGATGGAAAGAGAGGGATAGAGATTTGAAAAGTTTCTACTTAATCTGCTTTTTATTTCTTTATGATTACTGATATAGCAACCCTGAAAATATTTAATAATGATAGCAGAGAAGAAAGCAGACCTCTCCAAATATATCAAATACTGGAGACTGTACACTTTCAATTAATTTCATATTGGACAAATATATATCCTTAAAACAGAATCTTTTAATATTGGGAGTATCCCAATAAATCACACGAAAGTGAGCCATGGATCACAATTCCTTGTTGTATTTCAATGATGCTCTTGCCGAATTTTTGAAAATGACTGACAATTAAAGATCGAGATGGAGCTGTGATATATGGGACCCATGCATGTGGTTATGCCTTATATTTTCTCCATTTACACCTTTTCTACTTCATTTATTTTTGGTATATTCATGTATGAATGCTATCCATCAAAAAAAATATTTAGAGAAAGAGGGCCATGGGAGTAAGGAAAAAGTTTTGGATTCACCTGGCTCTCTAAATTGTTCCTCCTTCGTATCCCTTCCATGTATGAGACTATGATCACATGTGCCTAGGGAAGGAGGGGTTGTACACACTGCATGATGAATTAGGTCCTTCAATTTTAAGAACCATCGCCCACAACCTGATATCTAGTGAAATGGTGAGTTGCTCTTTGAAAGGTGATTCATCCTTCAAGTGTGTTTTCTTTCCTGGTTAGTTCTAGCTGTTCTCCCAATCCTCAGGAGAAGTTTTCAAGTTGGGGCTGTTGGTACAAGGAGTTCTTTTGCCTTCTGTGTGTTTCTCTGTGGATTCCACTTATATTGTAATATTGATTTTGCATAAATTAATTTCTAAAAATTTAGAATATGCAATAGCAGCAGTTATTTATATTTGAACAACAGCATGATGATCTCCCTGCACTCGAGAAAAACTCATAGATGTCAAGAAAATAAAAAATACTGTCGGGTAATAAAACCCGGAGGATCCTAACCATATTGTAAAGATTTCTGAAGTCATGTAAATATATTTCCAGTGAATGTCCAACTTAATATTGGGAATATTAAAAAGGGAGGAAAGCCTGACAAGCAGTTGTTGACTTCACATTTTTATTTTCTAAGTTAGAGAAGTTTAATATTATTTTATTAACTATTAAGGAGAAAATCTCGTCCAGATTTATAGGTCCCAACTGCATTCTGTGGACATTTATATCATGGTAGCCTCTTGTTTTTAAAGAATTTAATTGAACAAAAAAAAAGGTTTCATTTCTAAAAAGTGATGACTGTATCACTGGAACAATTTTTTTCTCTCTCTGGTAAAGATTTATTCAGAGTTCTTTTTACATAATGGTTCCTTCTTCAATATTTGTATTTTCCCTAGTTCTTAAAAGTTTTTTTTTTTTTTATTTCAGATACTCCAAATATATATAGGAGAAATTATCATCCCAAAGTGAGTTATATCTGGATTACATTGATTTCAAGACTTGTTTTTCCCTCCTACCAACCACATCCATATTTTTGTGAAAACATTTTCTGAACAGAAAATATTATCTTCCAAAATATTTATGCTTTCAGTCAGAATTTTGATATGAACTAAGTCCCTAATCACTCAAAATGTGTTGCCCAATTTCTTCCAGTTCACGACTAAATATCAGAATTGGTTACCATGAGCCACATCAATACAATATGTTCAAAATATATTTCTCTTACACAGCCTTTAATGTGTATTTATACTTCTGTGTATAAGGAGTGTCTGTTTGGAAGTCACTTATGGATTTATTTTCAACATAGTCTTGTTTTTGATGAGTCAATTTTTTGTTTTAATTCTTTTTTTGAACCAAAGCACAAATCACTGACAAGGAAAATTAGAGCAGAGTTACTTTTAACTATGATTCCATTCATTTCCTTCCCTTTCCTATCTATAATTAGCAATGCTTTTTAGATATTGTCTTTGCAAAGAGCCCATACTCCATGGCTTCAAGCTCCCAGGAATGATTCTTTGGAATTGTGTGGGTAACACCCACCTATTATCATGCCTTGGAGGAGAAGAAAGAAAACAGGGTTTACTAGTGGTTATGAAACTGCCCCCACAGCCATTTCACTGGGCAGCAATGAGAGGGTGAACTTGATTCTCTCTTGCCAGCCTACACTAGTCAGAGCAATTTTGACACCAGGGTGAAAATACCAATATCAGGACACTTGACATGGCTTTCCAATTTACTAAGCTGTGATGTAGTTGCTGTCTGGTGAATTTTCATAATGTTGGCTCTCCCTTGAGAATGCAATACTATCTCATTTTATTCTCATTTCTTTCTCTACCCTTTACTTCCTTTGTTTCATTTGGAAGTGTGCAAATACCAAAGATGTAACCTTTCTTATTTGAAAGTATGATTACCGCAAAGACATGGCACAACTGAAACAAAAATTCATTGCCTATTTGAGACAGTTTTCTCCAAGATTTTCAGCTGGAATATGAGTATGAGAATTTTTTTACACTATTAACCATTCTATTTGAATTTTTATTTTCCTTTATATATCTTTATCCAATATATCCCTTTCTTATCATGGATAACATTAAATTGTACCCAATCTGATAATCCCTTTTAAAATTTACCCTTCTTTCTATCCAATATCCATTTTATGTGACAATGTTACAATAAAAATCTTTTCAACTCCTGACAAAAAGCTCTTAATATTCAATTGCCCACAGGAGATGTTGGGTGAAAATATATGATTAAAAATGTTTGATGAAGAAGTAAGTATTTGTGACATGGAAGGCCAGAATAACACCTATTCACAGTCATGGAAAGTGAGGGATTGAAAGGTGAAAAGTTTCTACCTAATCTGCTGTTTATTTCTTTATGAATACTGATATAAGAACACAGACAATCTATAATAATGATAGGAGAGAAGAAAGCACAACTCTCTGGATATGTCAAACCAGAGACTTACACTTTCAATTATTTTGATATTGGTCAAATATGTATCCAGATTTCTTTTAATATTGGGAGGATCCCAGTAAATCACATGAAAGTGAGTCATGGATCACAATTCCTTGCTACATTTCAATGATGCTCTTGCTGAGTTTTTGAAAATGAGTGACAATTCATGATCCAGGTAGAGCTGTGATGTATAGGAAACCTGCATTATTTTATGCCTTGTATTTTCTCCATTTGGACTTTTGGTCCTTCTTTTATATTTTGGTGTATTCATGTATGAAATCAATCCATCAATAAAAAATAAATTAATAGAAGAGGGCCATGAGAGTAAAGAAAAATTTTGGACTCACCTGGCTCTCTAAACTATTCCTCCTATATTGATATGTATTGTGAAAATTTTGATTTTTACCCACAAAAAAAAGTAAATTAATTAAAAAAAAAAAACAGAATGTAAAGTTCACATCAATAATCTTCATATGTTGATTACAAGCCAAAATGATATTTTGTTGGAATTACTGTGTCAAGTATATCAGTAAAAATAAATTTAAGCTTAATATATATACGGATCCCCATTTATTTCCCTCCCATGTTGGAGACTACGATCACCTGTTCCAAGGGTGGAAGGGTGGTACACTCTGCCTGATGGATTATGTCCTTCAATTTTAAGGACCATCCCCCTCCCCACAGATATCTAGTGAAAAGGAGAGTTGCTCTTTGAAAGATGATTCTGTCCTGGTCTGTTCTAGCAGTTCTCATAATCCTTAGCAGAAATTTTGAGGTTGGGGGCTGTTTGTACATGGAGTTCTTTGGGTTTATGTTTGTGTCTCATTGGATTCCACTTATATTATAAAAATAAGTTTGACTGTGTAAAAATTAATGTCTAAAAATTTAGAATATGCGTAACAGCAGTTATTTCTATAGGAACACCAGCATTATGATATCTCTGCACCCGAGAACAATTCATATGTATTGAGAAAATAAAAAATACTGTTGTGTAACAAAACCTGGGGGATTCTAACCATGTTGTAAAGATTTATGAAGTCACGTAAAAATATATCGAATGAATGATCAATTTAAAATTGGGAATATTTAAAAGGGTGGAAAGCCTGACAAGCATTTGTTGTCTTTACATTTTTATTTTCTAAGTTAGAGTAGATTAATATTATTTTATTAACTATTAAGCAGAAAATCTAGTCCAAGAAATATATGTCCCAACAGCAATCTTCGTTCATTAATATGATGGTAGTCTCTTTTTTTAAAAGAGTATAATTTTTTTAAAAAAATTGCTTTCATTTCCGAAGAGTGTTTTCTGTACCTCTGGAATAATTTTTTCTCTATCCGGTAATGATTTATTCAAAGATATTATTAGACAGTGATCACTTCTTTCAAGATTTGTATTTTGCCTTGTTCTTAAAAATGATTTTTTAAATTCTAGATACTCCAAATATATATATATGAGAGACTCTCATCCCAAGGTGTGTTATATCTGGATTCTATTGATTTCAAGTTTTGTTTTCACCTCCTACCCACCACATACTTATTTTGGAAAATACATTATTCTGAACAGAAAATGTGATCTTCCACAGTATTTATGCATTCAGTCAGAATTTTGATAACAACTGAGTACAAAATCATGCAATACCGTGGTGCCCAATTTCTTCCAGCTCATGACAAAATTTCAGCAATGGTTACCATGAGACACATTCTAGGCAATGTGTTTGAAACTCGTTTCCCAAACGCCTCCTTCAACATGTATCTATAGCACTGTGTATATGGAGTGTCTGTTTTGAAGTCCCTTATGGTTTTATTTTTCTACATAGTCTTGCATTTGGTGAGTGGATTTTTTGTTTTACTTCTATTTTGGGACCAGCAGCACAAATCACTGACAAGGAGAATTAGAGCAGAGTTAATTATCAATATGATTCCATTCATTTCCTTCCCTTTCCTGTCTATATTTAGCAGTGCATTTTTAGATGCTGTCTTGGCAAAAAGCCCACTCTCCAGGACTTCAAGCTCCCAGGAATTATAGTTTGGAATTGTGTGGGTAACACCCACCTATGATCATGCCTTGGAGGAGAGGAAAGAAGACAGGGTTTGATAGAGGCTATGAAAACACCCCCAAGGCCAATTCCCTGGGCAGCAGTTGAGAGGGTGAGCATGGTTCTCAGACTCAGCAGTCAGATTCATTTTGACCCCAGGGTGAAATGTTTATCCAATTTACTAAGCTGGTATGTAGCTGGTGTCTGATGAATTTTGATAATATTGGCTCTTCACTGAGAATGCAATACTTTCTCATTGTATTATCCTTACCTCCTCTACCCTTTACTTCCTTTGTTTTCAGGTTCCCTGTTTGTAAATGCTGTGGTTGTCCTAGTCATCTTGTTATTAACATTAATTTATTACAAATACCAAAGGTGAATCCTTTATTACTTTGAATTCATGATTACCTCAATAGACACTGCACTACTTAAACAAATATTCATTTCCAGGTAGAAACTGTTTTGTCCAAGAGTTTCATCTGGAATATGATGATGAGAATTTTGTTACTCTATTTCTCTTGCCTGTTGGAATCTATGATCACCTGTGCCAAGGGGTTAAAGGGTGGTACAATCTGCTGGATTGATTATGTCCTTCAACTTTAAGAACCATCCCTCTCCTCTCAATATCTAGTGAAAAGGAGAGTTGCTCTTTGAAAGATGTTTGATCCTACTGGTGTCTTTTCTATCCTGGTCTTTTCTAGGATTTCTCAAAATCCTCAGCAGAAATTTTGAGTTTGGGGGCTGTTTTTACATGGAGTTCTTTTGCTTTCTGTTTGTGTCTCTTTGGATTCCACTTATATTGTAAGAAAAGTTTGATTTTATATAAATAAATTTCTAAAAATTTAGAATATGCAAAAGCAGCAGTTATTTCTATATGAACAACAGCATCATGATCTCTCTGCACTCGAGGACAATTCATACAAATTGAGAAATTAAAAGATACTGTTATGTAATAAAACCTAGGCAATTCTATCCATCTTGTAAAGATTTGCTGAGGCATGTAAATATATATCCAATGACTGATCAATATAAAATTGGGAATATTAAAAAGGGAGGAAAATCTGATAAGGCATTTGTTGTCTTCCCATTTATATATTCTATGTTAGAGTAGTTTAATATTATTTTATTAACTATGAAGCAGAAAATCTATTCCAGAAATATAGGTCCCAACTCTATTCTGCGTGCATTCATATCATGGTAGCCTCTTGTTTTAAAGAGTTTAATTTTAAAAAAACTTTCATTTCCATAGAGCGATGAATGTATCTCTGGAATAATTATTTCTCTCTCTGGTAAAGATTTATTTGAAAATATTAATATGTAGTCATCCCTTCTTTCAAGATTTGTATTTTGCCTAGTTTTTACAAATTATTTTTTTTATTTTAGATACTTCAAATATATATATGAAAGACTATCATCCCAAGGTGAGTTATATCTGAATTCCATTGATTTCAAGTCTTGTTTTCACTTCCAAACCACTACATTCTTATTTCTGTAAATACATTATTCCAAACAGAAAATGTGATCTTCCAAAATATTTATGCATTCGGTCAGAATTTTGATACCACCTAAGTCCAAACTCACGCAAAACCGTGGTGCCCAATTTTTTCCAGCTCATGACAAAACATCATGAATGGTTACCATGAGCCACATTCCATAAAATATGTTTGAAACTCCTTTCCTAAATGCCGCCTTCAACGTGCATCTATAGCTCTGTGTATATGGAGTGTCTGTTTTGAAGTCACTCACGGATTTATTTTTCTACATAGTCTTGCATTTGATGAGTGGGTTTTTTGTTTTACTTCTATTTTGGGACCAGCAGCACAAATCACTGACAAGGAGACTTAGAGCAGAGTTACTTTTCACTAGGAGTCCATTCATTTCCTTCCCTTTCCTGCTCATATTTAGCAGTGCATTTTAGATGCTGTCTTTGAAAAATGCCCACACTCCACAGCTTCAAATTCCCAAGAATGATTGTTTGGAATTGTGCAGGTAACACCCACTTATGGTCATGCCTTGGAGGAGAGGAAAGAAACAGGGCTGGCTAGTGTCTATGAAACCACCTCCGTTGGCCAATTCACTGGGCAGCAGTTGACAGGGTGAGCATGGTTCTCAAAAGTCAGCCTCCACAGTCAGAGCCCTTTGGTCCCCAGTGAGAAAATATCAATATCATGATCCTTGAAATGGTTGTCCAATTTAATAAGCTGGGATATAGCTGGAGTCTAGTGAATTTTGATAATGTTGGCTCTTCATTGAGAATGCAATACTTTCTCATTGTATTCTTATTTCTTCCTCTACACTATACTTCATTAGTTTTCAGTATCCCTGTTTGTAAATGCTGTGGTGGTCCTAGTCATCTTGTTATTAACAATAATTAATTCTATTGGAAATGTGCAAATACCAAAGATGAAACCTTTCTTACTTTGAAAGCATGATCACCACAATAGACATAGCACTATTTTAAAAAAAATTCATTTCCAGTTAGAAAAAATTTTGTCCAAGAGTTTCAGCTGGAATATGATGATTAGAATTTTGTTACTCAATTTTTCCACTATATTTGACTTTTTATTTTCATTTATATATCTTTGTCCCATATGTCCATTTCTTATCAAGGATTATATTAAATTGTACCCAATCTGATAATCCCTTTTAAAATTTACCTTTTGTTCAATCCAATATCCATTTTATGTGACAATGAGACTATAAAGATCTTTTCAACATCTGACAAAAACACTTCATATTTCCCTTGCCCACAGACATGGTGGGTGATAATATAGCAATAAAAGTGTTTGATGAAGAAATAAATATTTGTGACAAGAAGAGCTAGAATAACACCAATGCACAGCCATGGAAAAAGAGGGATCCAGAGGTGAAAACTTTCTACTTAATCTGCTGTTTATTTCTTATGATTACTGATATAGCAACACTGAAAATATTTAATATTGATAGCAGAAAAGAAAGCACACCTCTCTGAATATAACAAACACCAGAGATTGTACAATTTCAATTGATTTCATAATGAACAAATATGTATCCATAAAACAGATTTCTTTTAATATTGGGAATATCCCAGTAAATCACACAAAAGTGAGCCATGGATCACAATTCCATGTTGTATTTCAATGATTCTCTTGCTGAGTTTTTGAAAGTGACTGACTATTAAAGATCCAGATGGAGCTGTGATATATGGGACTCCTGCATGTGCTTATGCCTTATATTTTCTCCATTTGCACCTTTCATACTTCATTTATTTTCGGTACATTCTTGTATGAATGCTATCCATCAAAAAAAAAATTAACTTAAGAGAAAGAGGGCCATGGGAGTAAAGAAAAAGTTTTGGATACACCTGGCTCTCTAAAGAGTTCCTCCTTCATATCCCTTCCATGTTGGTGACTATGATCACATGTGCCTAGGAATGGAGGGGTGGTACACTCTGCCTGATGGAATATATCCTTCAATTTTAAGAACCAAACTCCAACCCCTGATATCTAGTGAAATGTTGAGTTGCTCTTTCAAATGTGATTCATCCTAAAAGTGTGTTTTCTCTCCTCATATAGTCTAGCCATTCTCCCAAGCCTCAGGAGAAATTTTCAAGTTGGGAGCCGTTGGTACGAGGAATTCTTTTGTCTTCTGTTTGTGTCTCTGTGGATTCTACTTATATTGTAAGAATAAGTTTGAATTTATATAAATTAACTTCTAAAAATTTAGAATATGCAATAGCAGCAGTTATTTATATTTGAACCCAGCATTATGATTTCCCTGCAATCGATAACAACTCATAGATATCAAGAAAATAAAAATTCTGTCAGGTAAGTTACTTGGGGGATACTAACCATATTGTAAAGATTTCTGAAGTCATGTAAATATATTTCCAGTGAATGATCAATTTAATATTGGGAATATTAAAAAGGAAGGAAAGACTGGCAAGGAGTTGTTGACCTTCACATTTTTATTTTCTAAGTTAGAGTAGTTTAATATTATTTTATTAACTATTAAGAAGAAAATCTAGTCCAGAAATGTAGGTCCCAACTGCTTTCTGCAGATATTCATATCATGGTAGTCTCTTTTTTTAAAATAGTTTTATTTAAAAAAAAATATTTCATTTCTAAAAACGAAGACTGTATCTCTGAAATAATTTTTTCTCTCTCTGGTAATGATTTATTCGAAGATTTTATTAGACATTGATCCCTTCTTTCAAGATTTGTTTTTTGCCTCGTCCTTAAAAAATGCTTTTTTTTTAAATTTTAGATACTCCAAATATATATATGAGAGGCTATCATCCCAAGGTAAGTTATATCTGGAATCCCGTGATTTCAAGTCTTGTTTTCACCTCCAACCCACCACATTCTTATTATTGTAAATATATTGTTCTGAACAGATAATGTGATCTTCCAAAATATTTATGAATTTGGTCAGAATTTTGATAACAACTGAGTCCAAAATCACACAAAACCGTGGTGCCCAATTTCTTCCAGCTCCTGAAAAAACATCAGCAATGGTTACCATAAGCCACATTCCATGCAATGTGTTCGAAACTCGTTTTCTAAATGCCGCCTTCAACGTGTATCTATAGCTCTGTGTATATGGAGGGTCTGTTTTGAAGTCACTTCTGCTATTATTTTCCACATAGCCTTGTTTTTGATGAGTGGATTTTTTTGTTTTAATTCTATTTTTTGAACAACAGCACAAATCCCTGACAAGAAAAATTAGAGCAGAGCCACTTTTCACTAGGATTCCATTCATTTCCTTCCCTTTCCTGTCTATGATTTGCAGTGCCTTTTCAGATGCTGTCTTTGCAAAGAGCACACACTCCACGGCTTCAAGCTTCCAGGAATGATTCTTTGGAATTGTATGGGTAACACCCACCTATGATCATGCCTTGCAGGAGAGGAAAGAATACAGGGTTTGCTAGTCGCTATGAAACCACCCCCATGGCCATTTCACTGGGACAGAATGAGAGGGTGAGTTTGATTCTCACCTGCTAGCCTCCACTACTCAGTGCCATTTTGACCCCACGGTGTACATACCAATATCAGGACACTTGAAATGGCTTTCCAATTTACTAAGCTGGGATGTAGTTGGTGTCTGGTGAATTTTGATAATGTTGGATCTCCATTGAGAATGAAATACTCTCTCATAGTATTCTCATTTCTTTCTGTATCCTTTGCTTCCTTTGTTTTCAGGATCCCTGTTTGTAAATGCTGTGGTGGTCCTAGTCATCTTGTTATTAACGTATATTTATGCCGATTGGAAGTGTGCAAACACCAAAGATGTAACCTTTCTTACTTTGAAAGCCTGATTACCTCAAAAGCCATGGCATGAATTAAACAAAAATTCATTTCCAATTAGAGAGAGTTTTCTCCAAGTGTTCCAGCTGGAATGTGAGGATGAGAATTTATTACACTCTTTTCCTTTGTATGTGAATTATTATTTTCCTTTATATGTCTTTATCCCATATATCCCTTTCTTATAATGGATAATATTAAATTGTACTCAATCTGATAATCCCTTTTAAAATTTACCTTTCGTTCAATCCAATATCCATTTTATGTGACAATGTGACAATAAAGATCATTTCAACATCTGACAAAAAGCTCTTCATATTCCCCTTGCCCACAGGACATGGTTTGTGAAAATATATCAATAATAGTGTTTGATGAAGAAACAAATATTTGTGACATGGACAGCCAGAATAACACCTATGCAAAACCATGGAAATAGAGAGATCAAGATGTGAAATTTTTCTACCTAGTCAGCTGTTTATTTCTTTATGATTACTAATATAGCAAGATTGAAAATGTTCAATAAAGATAGCAGAGAAGAAAGCACACCTCTCTGGATATATCAAACACCAGAGATTGTACACTTTCAATTAAATTGATATTGGTCAAATATATATCCATAAAACAGATTTCTTTAATATTGGTAGGATCACAGTAAATGCACACCAAAGTGAGCCATGGATCACAATTCCTTGCTGTATTTCAATCATGCTCTTGTTAAGTTTTTGAAAAAGAATGACAATTCAAGATCCAGATGGAGCTGTGATATATATGAAACGTGCATGTGGATATGCTTTGTAATTTCTCAGTTTGGACGTTTGGCACTTCTTTTATTTTTCAGTATATTCATGTATGTAAGCTATTCATCACTAAAAAATAAATTAAGAGAAAGAGGGCCATGTGAGTAAAGAAAAAGTTTTGGACTCACACTGCTATCTAAACAGATCCTCTTCTATTTCTCTCACATGTTGGAGACTATGATCACCTGTGCCAAGGGGTAGAGGGGTGGTACACTCTGTCTGATGGATTACATCCTTCAATTTTAAGAACCATCCCCCTCCCCTCAGATATCTAGTGAAAAGTAGAGTTGCTCTCTGAAAGATGATTGATCCTACAGGTGTCTTTTCTGTTCTGGTCTTTTCTAGCATTTCTCAAAATCCTCAGCAGAAAATTTGAGTTTGGGGGCTGTTTGTACATGGAATCGTTTGCTTTCTGTTTGTGTCTCTTTGTATTCCACTTATATTGTAAGAAAAGTTTGATTTTGTATAAAATAATTTCTAAAAAAATAGAATACACAAAAGCAGCATTTGTTTCTATATGAACACCAGCATCATGATCTCTCTGCACTCGAGAACAATTCATACATATCGAGAAATTAAAAAATACTCACGTTTAACAAAATCTAGGGAATTTTATCCATCTTGTAAAGATTTTCTGTGGCATGGAAATATATATCCCAAAACTGATCAATATAAAATTGGGAATATTAAAAAGGGAGGAAAGCCTGACAGGCATTTGTTGTCTTCCCATTTTTATTTTCTATGTTAAAATAGTTTAATATTATCTTATTAAATATTAAGCAGAAAATCTAGTCCAGAAATATAGGTCCCATCTGCATTCTGTGTTCATGCATAACACGGTAGCCTCTTGATTTTAATGATTTTCATTAAAGGAAAAAAGCTTTCATTTCCAAGGAACGATGAACGTATCTCTGGAATATTTTTTTCTCTCTCCGGTACAGATTCATTTGAAGATATTAATATATAGTGATCTCATCTTTCAAGATTTGTATTTTGCCTAGCTCTTTAAAATATTTTTTTTTATTTTAGATACTCAAAATATAGATAAGAGAGACTATCATCCCAAGGTGAGTTATATCTGAATTCCATTGATTTTAAGTCTTGTTGTCACCTCCAAACCACCACATTCTTATTTTTGTAAATACATTATTCTGAACAGAAAATGTGATCTTCCAAAATATTTATGCATTTGGTCAGATTTTTGATACTACCTAAATCCAAAATCACACAAAACCGTGGTGCCCAATTACTTCCAGCTCATGAAAAAACATCAGGAATGGTTACCATGAGCCACGTTCTATACAATATGTTCGAAACATGTTTTCCACATGCCACCTTCTACGTGTATATATAGCACTGTGTATATGGAGTGTCTGTTTTGAAGTCACTTATGGTTTTATTTTTCCAAATATTCTTGCATTTGATGAGTGGATTTTTTGTTTTACTTCTATTTTTGGACCACTAGCACAAATCACTGAGAAGGAGATTTAGAGCAGATTTAATTTACACTAGGATACCATTCATTTCCTTCCCTTTCCTGCCTATATTTAACAGTGCCTTTGTAGATGCTGTCTTTGCAAACAGCCCACACTCCATGGCTTCAAGCCCCCAGGAATGTTTCTTTGAAATTTTTGGGTAACACCGGCCTATGGTCATGGCTTGGAGGAGAGGAAAGAGAGACAGGGTTTGCTAGTGGCTATGAAACCGAGCCCATGGCCATTACACTGGGAGGCAACGAGCAAATGAGCTTGATTCTCACCTGCTAGCCTCCACTATTCAGAGCTATTTTGACCTCAAGGAGAAAATATCAATATCAGAAACCTTGAAATGGCTGTCGTATTTACTAAACTGGGATGTAGTTGGTTTCTGGTGAAATTTTATATTGTTGGCTCTTCATTCAGAATGCAACAATATCCCATTGATTCTCATTTTTTTCTCTACACTTTTCTTCCTTTCTTTTTGAGGATCCCTGTTTCTAAAGTCTCTGGTGGTCCTAGTCATCTTGTTATTAAGGTTAATTTATGCCAATTGGAAATGTGCAAATATGAAAGATGAAACCTTTCTTATTTGAAAGCATGATTTCCTCAAACAAAAAAATTTGTTTGACTTAAACAAAAATTCATTTCCAAGTAGAGACAGTATTGTCCAAGAATTTCAGCTGGAATATGAGGATGAGAATTTTTTACACTATTTTTCCATTGTATTTGAATTTTTATTTTCCTTTATATATCTTTATCCCATATATCCCTTTCTTATCATGGATTATATTAAATCATACCAAACCTGATAATCCCTTTTAAAATTTACCTTTCTTTCAATCCAATATCAATTTTATGTGACAATGTTACCATAAAGATCTTTTCAACATCTGTTAAAAAGCTCTTCATATTCCCCTTGCCAAAAGGATATGGTGGGTGAAAACATATCAATAAAAGTGTTTGATGAAGAAGTAAAAGTTTGTGACATGGAGGGCCAGAATAATTCCTATTCACAGCCATGGAAAGAGAGGGATCAAGAGGTGAAAAGTTACTACCTAATCAGCTGTTTATTTCTTCATGATTACTGATGTAGGAACACAGAAAATATTTAATAATGATAGTAGAGAAGAAAGCACACCTCTCTGAATATATCAAACACCAGAGATTGTACACTTTCAATTAATTTCATAATGGACAAATATGAATCCATAAGACAGATTTCTTTTAATATTGGGAGGATCCCAGTAAATCACATGAAAGTGAGCCATGGGTCAAAATTCCTTGTTGTATTTCAATGATGCTCCTGACGAGTTTTTGAAAATGTCTGACAATTATAGATCTAGATGGAGCTGTGATATATGGGACCCCTGCATGTGGTTATTCCTTATTTTTTTCTCCATTTGCACCTTTTGTATTTCATATATTTTTTGGTATATTCATGTATGAATGCTATCTATAAAAAAAAAATAACAAGATGAAGAGGGTCATGTGAGTAAAGGAAAAGTTTTGGATTCACCTGGCTCTCTAATCAGTTCCTCCTTCATATCCCATCTTTATGGGAGTCTGTGATCACCAGTGCCAAGTGGTGGAGGGGTGGTACACTCTGCTTGATTATGTCCTTAAATTTCAAGCACATACCCCTTCCCCACGGTTATCTAGTGAAAAGGATAGTTGCTGTTTGAAAGATGATTCATCCTACAAGTGTCTATTTTGTCCTGGTCCATTTTAGCAGTTCTCATAATCATCAGGAGAAGTTTTCAAGTTGGGGGAAGTTTGCACATGGAGTTCTTTTGCTTTCTGTTTGTGTCTCTGTGGATTTCACTTATATTGTAAAAATGTTTGATTTTGTATAAACTAATTTCTAAACTCTAAAGCACCAGTTATTTCTATAGGAACACCAGCATCATGATCACTCTACACTCAAGAACAATTCTTACGTATCGAGAAAATATAAAATACTGTCGTGTAACAAAGCCTGGAGAATTCAAACCATATTGTAAAGATTTCTGAAGTCATTGAAGTATATATCCAATGAATGTTTAATTTTAAATTAGCAATATTAAAAAGGGAGGAAAGCCTGACAAGTATTTGTCATCTTCCCATTTTTATTTTCTAATTTAAAGTATTTTAATATTATTTTATTAACTATTAAGCAGAAAATATAGTCCAGAAATATAGGTCCCAACTGCATTCTGCGTTCATTCATATCATGGTAGCCTCTTGTTTTTAAAGAGTTTAATTTTTAAAAAAAGTTTTCATTTCCTAAGAGCGAGGACTGTATTGCTGGAATTTTTTTTTTTTTTGTCTCTAGTAAAGAGTTATTTGAAGATATTATTAGAAAGTGATCCCTTCTTTCAATGTTTGTATTTTGCTTAGTTCTTAAAAATGATTTTTTTTTAATTTTACATACTCCAAATATAAATATGAGCAACTATCATCCCAAAGTGAGTTAAATCTGGATTCCTTTGATTTCAAGTCTTGTTTCACCTCAAACTGCCACTTTCTTATTTTTGTAAATGCATTATTCTGAACAGAAAATGGGATCTTCTAAAATATTTATGCATTCAGTTAGAAATTTGATACCACCTGAATCCAAAATCATGCAAGACCCTGGTGCTCAATTTCTTCCAGCTCATGACAAAATAACAGCAATGGTTACCGTGAGCCACGTTCCATAAAATATCTTTGAAACTCATTTACCAAACACCCCCTTCAACGTGTATCTATAGCTCTGTGTATAAGGAGTGTCTGTTTTGAAGTCACTTATGCTTTAATTTTTCTACATAGTCTTGAATTTGATGAGTGAATTTTTTTTTACTTCTATTTTTTGACCAGCAGCACAAATCACTAATAAGGAGAATTAGAGCAGAGTTACTTTTTACTAGGATTTCATTCATTTCCTTCCCTTTCCTGTCTATATTTAGCAGAGCCTTTTTAGATGCTGTCTTGCAAAAAGTCCCACACTCCACACCTTCAACCTTCCAGGAATGATTGTTTGGAATTGTGTGGATAACACCCACCTATGATCATACCTTGGAGGAGAGGGAAGAAGACAGGCCTTGCTAGTGCCTATGAATCCTCCCACATGGACAATTCACTGGGCAGTGGTTGAGAGTGTGACCATGGTTCTCAGCAGCCAACCTCCACAGTCAGAGCCATTTGACCTCAGGTCAAAATATCAATATCATGATCCCTGAAATGGTGGTCCAGTTTTCTTTGCTGGGATGTAGCTGTTGTCTGGTGAATTTTGAAAATGTGGCTCTTCATTGAGAATGCAATACTTTTTCATTGTATTCTCATTTCTTCCTCTACCCTTCACTTCCTTTGACTTCAGTATCCCTGTTTGTAAATGATGTGGTGGTCCTTGTCATCTTGTTATTAACAGTAATTTATGCCAATTAGATGTGTGCAAATATCAAAGATATCCTTTCTTAATTTGAAAGCATGATTACCTCAATAGACACTGCAATACCTAAACAAAAGTTCCTTTCCATTTAGAGAGAGTTTTGTGCAAGATTTTCACCTGGAATATGATGATGAGAATTTTGTTATTCTATTTTTCCATTATATTAAATTTTCTATTTTCCTTTATATATCTTTGTCCCATATATCCGTTTCTTATCGTGGATTATATTAAATCGTACCCAATCTAATAATTCCTTTAAAAATTTACCATTCTTTCAATCCAATATCCATTTTATGTGACAATGTCACCATAAAGATATTTTCAACACCTGACTAAAAGCACTTCATGTTCCCCTTGCCCACAGGACATGGTGGTTGAAAATATATCAATAAAAGTGTTTGATGAAGAAATAAATATTTGTGACATGGAGAGCCAGAATAATATCTATGCACAGCCATGGAAAGAGAGGTATCAAGAGGTGAAAAGTTTCTACTTAATCTGCTGTTTATTTCTTTATGATTACTGATATAGCAACATTGAAAATATTTAATAATGATAGCAGCAAAGAAAGCACTGAAAATGCTGACAATTTATATCCAGATGGAGCAGTGATATATTGGGACTCCTGCATGTAGATATGCCTTGTATTTTGTCCATTTGCACCTTTTGTACTTCATTTATTTTTTGGTATATTCATGTATGAATGCTATCCATCAAAAAAAAATAATTAAGAGAAAGAGGGCCATGTGAGTAAATAAAAATTTTGGATTCATTTGACTCCCTAAACTCTTCCTCCTTTGTTTTCCTCCCATATTGGAGACTATGATCACCTGTTCCAAAGGGTGGAGGGGTGGAAAACTCTTCCTGATGGATTATGTCCTTCAATTTTAAGAACCATCCCCCTCCTTGCAGATATCTAGAGAAAAGGAGAGTTGATCTTTGAAATGTGATTCATCCTACAGGTGTGTTTTCTCTCCTGGTTTGTTCTAGCAGTTCTCCCAAGACTCAGGAGAACTTTTCCAGTTGGGGGCTTTGGATACACGGAATTCTATTCCCTTTTTTTGTGTCTCTGTGGATTCCACTTATATTGTAAGAATAAATTTGATTTTGTGTAAATTAATTTTTAAAAATTTAGAATATGCAACAGCAGCAGTTGTTTCTATTTGAACACCAGCATTATGATCTTCCTGCACTCGAGAACAACACATAGATATTGAGAAAATAAAAAATACTGTTGGGTAACAAAACCTGGGGGATTCTAACCATACTGTAAAGATGTCTGAAGTCATGTAAATATATTTCCAGTGAATGTTCAACTTAATATTGGGAATATTAAAAAGGGAGAAAAGCCTAACAAGCAGTTGTTGACTTCATATTTTTATTTTCTAAGTTAGAGTAGTTTAATATTATTGTATTATCTATTAAGAAGAAAATCTATTCCAGAAATATAGGTACCAACTGCATTCTGCGGATATTTATACCATGGTGGCCTCTAGTTTTTAAGAGTTTAATTGAAAAAAAAATGCTTTCATTTCTAAAGAGTGATGATTTTATCCCTGGAATAATTTTTTCACTCTCCGGTGAAGATTTATTCAAATATATTATTAGATATTGATCCCTTCTTTCATGATTTGAATTTTGCCTAGTTCTTAAAAATGATTTTTTTTTAAATTTAGATATTCCAAATATACATATGAAAGACTATCATCCCAAGGTGAGTTATTTCTGGATTCCATTGATTTCAAGTCTTTTTTTCACCTCCAAACCACCACATTCAAATTTTTTAAAATACATTATTCTGAACGGAAAATGTGTTCTTTCAAAATATTTATGCATTCGGTCAGTTTTTTGATACCACCTAAGTCCAAAATCACACAAAACCGTGGTGTCCAATTTCTTCCAGCTCATGACAAAATATCAGCAATTGCTACCATGAGCCACGTTCCATACAGTATGTTTGAAACTCGTTTCCCAAATGCCACCTTCAACGTGTATGTATAGTTCTGTGTATATGGAGTGTCTGTTTTGAAGTCATTTATGATTTTGTTTTTCTATATTACCTTGGATTTCATGAGTGGATTTTTTGTTTTACTTCTATTTTTGGACCAGCAGCATAAAATCACTTGACAAAGAGAATTAGAGCAGAGTTACTTTTAACTAGGATTCCATTCATTTCCTTCCCTTTCTTGTCTAATATTTAGCAGTGCCTTTGTAGATGTTGTCTTTGCAAAGAGCCCACACTCCATGGCTTCAGTCTACCAGGAATGCTTCTTTGGAATTTTTGGATAACACCCACCTATGGTCATGCCTTGAAGGAGAGGAAAGAAGACAGTGTTTGCTAGTGGCAATGAAACCGCCCCCATAGTCATTACACTGAGAGGCAATGAGAGGATGCGCTTGATTCTCACCTCCCAGCCTCCACTAGTCAGAGCTATTTTGACCCCAAGGAGAAAATATCAATATTAGAACCCTTGAAATGTCTGTCCAATTTAGTAAGCTGGGATGTAGTCGGTGACTAGTGAATTTTTATAATCTTGGCTCTTCATTGAGAGTGCAATACTATCTCATTGATTCTCATTTCTTTTTCTACATTTACTTCCTTTCTTTTCAGGATTCCTGTTTGGAAAGGCTCTGGTGGTCCTAGACATCTTGTTATTAACGTTTTTTTATGCCAATTGGAAGTGTGCAAATATGATAGACGAAAACTTTCTTACTTTGAAAGCATGACTTCCTCAATAGACACACCACGAATAAAACAAAACTTCATTTCCAATTGGAGACAGATTTGTCCAAGATTTTCAGCTGGGATATGAAGATGAGAAATTTTTTACACTATTTTTCCATTGTATTTGATTTTTTTTTCCTTTATATATCTTTATCCCGTATTCCCTTTCTTATTATGGATTATATTAAATTGTACCCAATCTGATAATCCCTTTTAAAATTTACCATTATTTCAATCCAATATCCATTTTATGTGACAATGTTACCATAAAAATCTTTTCAACACCTGATAAAAAGCTCTTCATATTCCCCTTGCCCACAGGACATGGTGAGTGAAAATATATCAATAAAAGTGTTTGATGAAGAAGTAAATGTTTGTTACATGGAGGGCCAGAATAACACCTATATGCAATCATGGAAAGAGAGGGATCGAGAGGTGAAAATTTTCTACCAAATCAACTGTTTATTTCTTTATGAATACTGATATAGGAACGCAGAGAGGAAAGCACACCTCTCTGAATATATAAAACACCAGAGATTGTACATTTTCAATTAATTTCATATTGGACAAATATGTATCTATAAAACAGATTTCTTTTAATATTGTGAGGATCCCGGTAAATCACATGAAATTGCGCCATGGATCACAATTCCTTGTTGTATTTCAATGATGCTCTTGTAGAGTTTTTAAAAACGACTGACAATTAAACATCTAGATTGAGCTGTGATATATGGGACTCCTGCAGGTGGATATGCCTCGTATTTTCTACATTTGCACCTTTTGTACTTCATTTGTTTTTCGGTATATTCATGTATGAATGCTATCCATTAAAAATAAATTAATTAAGAGAAAGCAGGCCATGTGAGTAAAGAAAAAGTTTCGATTCACCGTGCTCCCTAAACTCTTCTTCCTTTGTTTCCCTCCCATGTTGGAGTCTATGATCACCTGTGCCCAAGGGGAGGGGTGGTAGCCTGTGCCTAATTGATTATGTCCTTCAATATTAAGAACCATCCCCCACTCCCTAATATCTAGTGAAAATATAAGTTGCTATTTGAAAGGTGATTCATCCGACAAGTGTGTTTTCTCTCCTGGTTAGACCTAGCAGTTCTCCCAAGCCTCAGGAGAAGTTTTCAAGTTGGGGACTTTTGGTACACGGAGTTCTTTTGCCTTCTGTTTGTCTCTATGTGGATTCCACATATAATGTAAGAATAAGTTTCATTTTGTATAAATTCATTTCTAAAAATTTGGAATATGCAATAGCTGCACTTATTTCTATTTGAACACCAGCATTATGATCTCCCTGCACTCGAGAACAACTCATACATACATATCGAGAAAATAAAAAATACGGTCGGTTAACAAAACCCGTGTGTTTCTAACCATATTGTAAAGATTTCTGAAGTCATGTAAATATCATTCCATTGAATGATCAATTTAATATTGTGAATATTAAAATGGAGGAAAACCTTATAAGCAGTTGTTGAATTCACATATTTATTTTCTAAGTTAGAGTACTTTAATATTATTTTATTAACTATTAAGAAAAAGTTATTTTATTAACTATTAGTCCAGAAATATAGTTCCCAACTGCATTCTGAGGACATTCATATCATGTTAGCCTTTTGTTTTTCAAGAGTATAATTGAAAAAAAAAATGCTTTCTACTCTAAAGAGTGATGACTGTATCTCTGGAATAATATTTTCTCTTTCCGGTAAAGATTTTTTCGGAGGTCTTTTTAGATAGTGATCCCTTCTTCAATATTTGTATTTTGCTTAGTTCTTAAAAATGATTTTTTTTTTTAGATACTCCAAATGTATACAGGAGAGACTAGCATCCCAAGGTGAGTTATACCTGGATTCCATTGATTTCAAGTCTTTTTCTTACCTCCTACCCACCACATCCATATTTTGGTAAAAATATTTTTCTTAACACAAAATGTTTTCTTCCAAAATATTTATGCCTTTCGTCAGAATTTTGAGCAAACCGTGCTGCCCAATTTCTTCCAGTTCATGAAAAAAATATCAAGAATGATTCCCGGGTGCCACATACATACAATATGTTTGAAACACGTTTCCCATACTCCACCTTCAACACGTATCTATACCTCTGTGTAAAATGATTGTCTGTTTTGAAGTCCCTTATGGTTTTATTTTCCACATAGTCTTGTTTTGATGAGTGGATTTTTTGTTTTAATTCTGTTTTTGGAACCACAGGACAAATCAATGACAAAAATTAGAGCAGGTTTACTTTTCACTAGGATTCGATTCATTTCCTTCCCTTTCCTGTCTATATTTTGCAGTGCCTTTTTAGACGGTGTCTTTTCAAAGAGCACACACTCCCCAGATTCAAGGTCCCAGGAATGATTCTTTGCAAATGTGTGGGTAACCCCCACCTATGATCATGCCTTGGAGGAGAGGAAAAAGACAGGGTTTGCTAGTGGCTATGATAACACCCCAATGGCCATTTCACTGGGCAGAAATGAGAGGCTGAGCTTGACTCTCACCTGCCAGCTTCTACTGGTCAGTGCAATTTTAACCCCAGGGTGAAAATACCAATATCAGGACACTTGAAATGGCTGTCCCATTTATTAAGCTGGGACACAGTTGGTGTCTGGTGAAATTTGATAATGTTGGCTCTCCGTTGAGAATGAAATACTATCTCATTGTATTCTCATTTCTTTCTCTACCCTTTACTTCCTTTGTTTTCAGGATCCCTGTTTGTAAATACTGTGGTGGTCCTAGTCATCTTGTTATTAACATTAATTTATGCCAATTGGAAATGTGCAAATACCAAAGATGAAACCTTTCTTACATTGAAAGCATGATTACCTCAATAGACACGGCATGACTTAAACAAAAATCATTTCCAATTCGAGAGAGTTTTGCCCAAGAGTTTCAGCTGGAATATGAGGATGAGAATTTTTTTACACTATTTTCCATTCTATTCGAATTTTTATTTACTTTACATATCTTTATCCCATATATCCTTTTCTTATCATGGATAATATTAAATTTTGCAGAATCTGATAATCCCTTTAAAAATTTACCTTTCTTTCAAACCAATATCCATTGTATGTGACAATGTTACAAGAAATAACTTTCCAACTACTGAAAAAAAGCTCTTCATATTCCCCTAGCCCACAGGACATCGTGGATGAAAATATATCAATAAAAGAGTTTGATGAAGAAATAAATATTTGTGACATGGAGAGCCAGAATAACACCTATGCACAGCCATGGAAAGGGAGGGATCAAGAGGAGAAAAGTTTCTATTTATTCTGCTGTACGGTTCTTTATGATTACTGATATAGCAACATTGAAAATGTTAAATAATGGCAGCATAGAAGGAAGCACACCTCTCTGGATATATCAAACACCAGAGATTGTACACTTTCAATTAATTTGATATTCATCAAATATATATAGATAAAACAGATTTCTTTTAATATTGTGGGGATCCCAATATATCACATGAAAGTGAGCATTGGATCACAATTCCTTGTTGTATTTCTCTGATGCTCTCGCCGAGTTTTGAAAATGTCTGACAATTAAAGATCCAAATGAAGCTGTGATATATGGGAATGTTCCATGTGGTTATGCCTTATATTTTCTCCATTTGCACCTTTTGTACTTCATTTATTTTTCATTATATTCATGTATGAATGCTGTCCATCAAAAAAATAGCTTAAGAGAAATAGGGCCATGTGTGTAAGAAAAAGTTTAATTCACCTGGTTCTCTAAACTGTGCCTCCTTTGTATCCCTTCCATGTTGGAAACTATGATCACATGTGCCTAGGAATGGAGGGGTGGTACCCTCTGCCTGATGGTTTATGTCCTTCAATTAATGTGCCATCTCCCACCCCCTTATATCTAGTGAAAATATGAGTTGCTCTTTTGAAAACTGATTCATCCTCCAAGTGTATTTTCTCTCCTGGTTATTTCTAGCAGTTCTCCCAAACCTCAGGAGAAGTTTTCAATTTGGGGGCTGTTGGTACACAGAGGTCTTTTGATTTCTGTTTGTGTTTCTGTGGATTCCATTTATTTTGTAAGAATAAGTTTAATTTTGTTTAAATTAATTTCTAAAAATTTAGAATATGCAATAGCAGCATTAATTTCTATATGAACACCAGCATCGTGATCACTCTGCACTGGATAACAATACATACATATCAATAAAATAAAAAATACTGTCGTGTAACAATACCTGGGGGATTCTAACCATATTGTAAAAATTTCTGATGTCATGTAAATATATATCCAATGAAGGACGAATTAAAAATTATGAATATTAAAAAGGGAGGAAAGCCTGACAAGCATTTGTTGTCTTCCCATTTTTATTTTCTAAGTTAGAGTAGTTTAATATTATTTTATTAATTATTAAGCAGAAAATCTAGTCCAGAAATATATTTCCCAACTGCATTCTGCGTTCTTTAATATCACGTTAGCCTCTTGTTTTTAAAGAGTTTAATTAAAGGAAAAAAAATCTTTCATTTCCAAAGAACGATGACTGTATCTCTGGAATAATTATTTCTCTCTCTGCTAAAGATTTATTCGAAGATATAAACAGATATTGATCCCTTTTTTCAAGATTTGTATTTTGCGTAGTTCTTAAAATGATTTTTTTAAATTTTAGATACGCCAAATATATATATGAGAGACTATCATTCCAAGGTGAGTTATATCTAGATTCCATTCATTTCAGGTCTTGTTTTCACCTCCAACCGACCACATTCTTATTTTGTAAAAATATTTATGCATTCAGTCAGTATTTTGATACCACTTAAGGCCAAAATCACGCAGAACAGTGGTGCCCAGTTTCTTCCAGCACATGACAAAATATCAGGAATGGTTACCATAAGCCATGTTCCATACAATATGTTTGAAACACGTTTCCCAAATGCCACCTTCAATGTGTATGTGTAACTCTTTTATATGGAGGGTCTCTTTTGAAGAAACTTATGGGTTTATTAAATATTCTTGCATTTGATGAATGGATTTTTTGTTTTGCTTCTATTTTTGGACCAGCAGCACAAATCACTGACAAGAAGAATTAGAGCAGAGTTACTTTTCACTAGGATTCCATTCATTTCCTTCCCTTTCCTGGCTATATTTAGCAGTTGTTTGTAGATGCTGTTTTTGCAAAGAGCCCACATTCCACGGCTTCAAGCGACCAGGAATGATTATTTGGAATTGTGTGGGTAACACCCACCTATGATCATGCCTTGGAGGAGAGGAAAGAGAAAAGGGTTTGCTGGTGTCTTTGAAACCGCCTCCACAGCCAATTCACAGGGCGGCAATGAGAGGTTGAGCTTGTTTCTCACCTGCCAGCCTCCACTAGTCAGAGCCATTTGTACCCCAAGGAGAAAATATCAATATCAGGACCCTTGAAACGCCTTTCCAATTTACTATGTTGGGATGTAGTTTGTTTCTGGTGAATTTTTAAAATGTTAGCTCTTCATTGAGAATGCAATACTATCTCATGGTATTTTCATTTCTTTCTCTATGCTTTATTTCCTTTCTTTTCAGGATCCAAGTTTGTAAATGCTATGGAGGTCCTAGTCATCTTGTTATTAACATTAATTTATGCCAATTGAAAGTGTGCAAATACCAATGATGGAACCTTTCTTAATTTGAAAGCATGATTACCTCAATAGACACGGCAGGACTTAAACAAAAATTCATTTCCAATTAGAGACAGTTTTCTCCTCGAATTTCAGCTAGTATATGAGGATGAGAATTTTAAATTTTCTTTATATATCTTTATTCCATATATCCCTTTCCTATCATTGATTATATTAAACTGTACCCAATCTGATAATGCATTTTAAAATTTACCTTTCTTTCAATCCAATATCCATTTTATGTGACAATGTCACAATTAAGATCTTTTCAACACCTGATAAAAAGCTCTTCATATTCCCCTTGCCCACAGGACATGGTGGGTGAAAGTATATCAATAAAAGTGTTTGATGATGAAGTAAATATTTGTGACATAGAGGGCCAGAAAAACACCTATGCACAGCCATGGAAAAAGTGGGATAAAGATGAGAAAAGTTTATACTTACTCTGCTGTTTAGTTCTTTATGATTACTGATATAGCAACATTGAAAATGTTTAATAATGATAGTAGAGAAGAAAGCACACTATTCTGGATATATCAAACACCAGAGATTGTACACTTTCAATTAATTTGATATTGATCAAATATGTATCCATAAAACAGATTTCTTTTAATATTGGGTGGATCCCAGTAAATGAACACCAAAGTGAGACATGGGTCAAAATTCCTTGTTTTATTTCAATGATGCTCTTGCCAAGTTTTTAAAAATGACTGACAATTAAATATCCAGATGGAGCTGTGATATATAGTAACCCTGCATATGGTTATACCTTGTATTTTCTCCATTTGGACGTTTGACACTTCGTTTATTGTTTTATATATATTCATGGATGAATGCTTTCAATCACTAAAAAGTAAATTAAGAGAAAGAGGGACTTGTGAGTAAAGAAAAAGTTTTGGACTCACTGGTTCTCTAAATAGATTCTCCTTTGTTTCCCTCCCATATTGGAGACTATGATCACCTGTGCCAGGGTGTGGAGGGGTGGTACACTCTGCCTGATGGATTATGTCCTTCAATTTTAAGAACCATCACCCTCCCTACAGATATCTAGTGAAAAGGAGATTTTGTCTTTGAAAGATGATTCATCCTACAGGTGTCTTTTCTGTCCTGGTGTGTACTAGCCATTCTCATAATCTGCAGGAGAAATTTTGAGATTGGGGATTGTTTGATCATAGAGTTCTTTTCCTTTCTGTTTGTGTCTCTGTAGATTACAATTATATTGTAAGAATAAATTTGATTTTGTATAAATTCATTTCTAAAAATGTAGAATATGCAAAAGCAGCAGTTATTTCAATATGAACACCAGCATCATGATCTCTCCACACTCGAGAACAATTCATATATATCAAGAAAGAAAAAATATTGTCGTGTAACAAAACCTGAGTTATTCTAACCACATTGTAAAGATTTCTGAAGTCATGTAAGTATATATCCAATGAATGACCAATTTAAAATTGGGAATATTAAAAATGGAGGAAAGCTTGACAAGCATCTGTTGTCTTCCATTTTTTATTTTCTAAGTTAGAGAAGTTTAATTTCATTTTATTAACTAATATGCAGATCTAGTCCAGAAATATAGGACCCAAATGCATTCTGCGTTCATTCATTTCATGGTAGCCACTTGTTTTTAAAGAGTTAAATTTTTAATAAAAATTCTTTCATCTCTAAAGAGCGATGAATGCATTTCTGGAATAATTTTTTCTCTCTCCAGCAAAGATTTATTTGAAGATATTATTAGATAGTGAACCCTTCTTTCAACATTTGTATTTTCCCTTGTTCTAAAAGTGATTTTTTTTAATTTTAGATACTCCAAATATATATATATATATATATAGGAGTGCCAATCATCCCAAGGTGAGTTTTATATAAATTCTATTGATTTCAAGTCTTGTTTTCTCCTCCAACCCACCACTTTCTTATTTTTTTAAATACATTTTTTCTGAACAGAAAATGAGATCTTCCAAGATATTTATGCATTCGGTCAGAATTTTGATACCACCTAAGTCTAAAATCATGCAAAGTCATTGTGCCCAATTTCTTCCAGCTCATGACAAAATATAAGGAATGGTTACCATGAGCCACATTCTATACAATATGATCAAAACATGTTTTCCAAATAGGGCCTTCAATGTGTATGTGTAGCTCTGTGTATATGGAATGTCTGTTTTGAAGTCATTTATTGTTTTAATTTTCCACATAGTCTTGCATTTGATGAGTGGGTTATTTGTTTTACTTCTATTTTCGGACCAGCAGCACAAATCACTGACCAGGGGAATTAGAGCAGAGTTACTTTTCACTAGGATTCCATTCATTTCCTTCCCTTTCCTGTCTATATTTAGCAGGGCCTTTTTAGATGCTGTCTTTGCAAAGAGCTCACCCTCCAAGGCTTCAAGTTTCCCAGAATGTTTCTTTGGAATTGTGTGGGTAACCCCCATTTTTGCTCATGTTTTGGAGGATAAGAAAGAACACTGGGCTTGCTAGTGGCTATGAAACCACCCCAAGGCCAATTCCCTGGGCAGCAGTTGAGTGGGTTAGCATGGTTCTCAATAGCCAGCCTCCACAGTCAGAGCCATTTTGACCCTAGGGTGAAAATATCAGTATCATGTTCCTTGAAATTTTTGACCAATTTTCTAAGCTAGGATGTAGCTGATGTCTTGTGAATTTTGATAATGTTGGCTCTTCATTGAGAATGCAATAAAGTTTCTTTCACTCTTGTCCATTTCAATTTGTAGTTTTAAAATAAAGACCTTTTCAACATCTTTAAAACATCCATTTATTTTTCACTGACTTCACATGAGGTTGTAAGTGATAATATATCAATAAATCTGATTGATCAAAAAAGTAAAATTTTCAAGGAGAGCCAGAAATACACCTCTGGTTGGTGTGTCATCAAAAGAATTGAGAAATGAAGAATTTTTTTTGTACATCTGTTATTTCTTTCTTTATTATAATTTCAAAGTGATATTGAAAATTTAAATGATTGAAAAGATGGATCCCATCTCTGAATATACCATACACCAGGGAATGTACACATTTGAAAAACTTATTATCTGTCTAATATTTACCAATATAAGATATGTGTTACAAAATATTCACTTTGTGAAGACATGTACACCCAAGGTGAGATATACATGATGGTTAGTAGTGACATTTGTAAGATACTCTGGCCAAATTTTTAAAAAATGAACAACAATTCAATTACCTGCTGGAGTTGTGTGTATGGGACCCCTTTAAGATGCTATGTCCATTTATTTTGTAAGGTCATGAGATTTACTCGACACAGCCAGTTTATTTCTGTTCATGTATGAATGATATATGTCACTGAAATGTAGATTTAGGGAAAGAGTGTAGTGAGTGTCAAACATGAAGTCTTGGAATTGCCTATTTCTCTAAGTTGTCTTAGTTTTGATTTTCTTCATTGTTGGAGCCTATAATCACATGTTCTTAGAATGGAGTGCCGAGCTCAATGCTGATGGATTATATTCTTGTGTTTTATGACCCATTCTTCTCCCCCGTCATATATTGTGAATAGTTGAGTCCCTTTTATTCAACTTATTTACACTACAATTGCCTTTTCTTTCCAGGGTTTGGGCAGGGGCTTTCACAAGACATAGGAAAATTTTGCGGTTGAGAGCTCTTTATATTTTGAGTTTTGGGATTTATCTGGGGATTCTGCTTTCTTTGTAAAAATGAGTTTGATTTTATTCCAAGTACTTTCTGAAAAATTAAAATGTGGCATAAGATCTTTCTTATATATATGGATACATGCATCACATAATCTCTCTTCTCGGGAACTACCCATATATGTACAGAAAATCAGGACTGGTTTTCTTGAAACAGAACCTGGAGCCTTCTAATCATTCAGTAAACACTTGTGTAGTCATGTAAAATGACCTCATGTATATTATCAATTTAAAATTGTGTTATTCTAAAGCAGAGAAAACACTGAGAAGCATGTCTTTTCCTCCCGTGACTATTCTTCAAGTTGAAGTAGTTTAATATTATTTCATTAAATATTAGGAGGAAAATCTGTTTGAAATATTTATGTGAAAATTTCATTCCACCTGAACTCAAATCATGTAAGCCAGTTAATTTTTAAAAGATCTGAGAACTTTCATTTGCAATTTGCATTCACAAGGTATGGGGAAACATTCTCTCCCTCTAATTAAATGTTTACTTGTAGTCAATAATAAATATTTAAACCTTTTATAAATCCATTTTTCAATGAGTAATTTAAAAATTTTCCTTAATCTTAATATACCAAATTTGCATATAAGAGAATATGATCCTAATCTGTTTTATATATGGTTTTCACCTCCAACCCTCACATTAATACCTTTTTATATATGTTTTTCTTAGCAGAATGTGTAAAGGAACAAAATATGGATGCACTCGGTCTGAATACTCACTACATTTTCCTTCAGCATCACACCACACTGGGGTGTAATATTTCTTACAGATCATGATAAAATATCATGACATTGTCACCCCCAGTCAAAGCCTATACTACATGCACAAAACTGATTATCCATTTCCAGCATTCAACATGTATGGAAGGTTGTCTGTATGTGTTGTGTCTGTTTTAAAGATTCGGGTTTAATTATTTCCACATAGTCATGAATTGACTGCTGGATTTTTTCCCTTTTACTGCTAATTTTGTACCAGCACCTCAAGGTTCTTCCAAAGGGAATTTGAGCTAACTTTCTTTTTTCCAATATTCTATTCTCCTTCTCTTTCTTTTCTATTTTTCACACTGACTTTCCTCCAGCTACTCTCTTTTCCAAGAGCTCATGCTCCATGCCCCAAGCTCCAAGTAAGTATTCTGTGGCATTGAGTGGATGAAACCCATCTAGGATCCCTTTGGTGTAGATGGAAAAGAAGCCATACAAGGCCAGTTGCTCATAATTTTTCTTTGCCATTTTTCTTGAGTCACCAATATCAGCAAGTCCGTGATTCTAGCGTTCCAGGCTCCACAAGAGGGAGCCCTTTTTAACATCTGGGACAAACCTTTCAATTTTATGTTACTTGAAACCTTATCCATTGCACTTCACTGGGATGTAACAGATGTCTGGTGAATTTTGCTAGGGATGGCTCTTCATTGAGTAGACCATACTTTCCCATTCTTTTCTCATTTCTTCCTTTGCCCTTGGATTCCATTGTTATGAGGATTGCTGCTTGGAAATACTATGGTTTTCCAAATGATCTCGTTATGTGTACTAATTCATGACCATGAGATGTGTGCAATACCAAAGAGGAATTAGCATGAGAAAATATTATATCATTCCAAAAGATTATTTTGTCTGAGTGTTATACCTGGAATATAATAATTAGAAAATAATTGTAATTTATTGTCATTACTTCAGACTAAGTATTTTCCTTTATAGGTGATAGTGCCATCCTATCTATTTCTTATCATTGATTATATTAAATTTAACCTAACCTCACATTCCCTTCTAAATTTACATTTTCTTTAAATCTGATGTCCATTTCAATTTGTAGTTTTAAAATAAAGACCTTTACAACATCTTTTAAAAAGTCATTCATTGTTCTCTTTCTTCATATGAGGTGGTAAGTGATCAAATATATTAATAAAACTGATAGATAAACAAAAAAAATGTTCAAGGAGAGTAAGAAAACACCTTTGCTTGTCTGTTTCATCAAAAGGAATGAGAAGGGAAGAATGTCATTTTTCTTTCTGTATTATAATTTTTTTAGAGATATTGAAACGGTTTAATAAAGATTGAAGAGATGAATTCACATCATTGAATATACCATACAGCAGGGAATGTACACATTGGAAAAACAGGTTTTTGGTTTAATATTAATAATAAAAAATTAATGTGTTTCAAAATAGTCATTTTGTGAAGACATGTAAAACCAAGGTGATTCATACATCTTGGTTAGGAGCCGAATTTGAAAGATGCTCTTGCCAGGTTTGAAATAATGAGCCAGAAATCAACTTCATGCTGGAGATGTGTGTATTGGTCCCCAATAAGATGCTATGTGCCTATATTTTTAAAGTCATGAATTTTTCTCTGCACACCAAATTTTTGTATGTACATGTATGAATGAGATGCATCAATAAAAATGAGATTACAGAAAGAGAGTGGAGAGTGTCATACATGAAGGCGTGGAATTGCCTCTTTCTCTAAGATGCCTTAGTTTTTGTTTCTTCATTGTGACAGGCTACAATTGCATGTGCATAGAATGGAATGCCATGTACACTGCTGGATTGATTAGGTTTTTTGTTTTATGACCCATTTCTTTCCCCCATTTTATCTTGTGTTTAGTTGAGTCCCTCTTTGTCTACTTATGTACTCTACCAGTGCCTTTTCTCTCCAGTGTGTGGGCAGGCATTTTCACAAGCCATGGGAAAATTTTACAGTTTGGAGCTCTTCGTATTCTCAGTTCTGAGGTTTATCTGTGGATTCTGCTTTCTTTGTAAGAATGAGTTTGAATTTTTTCCAAGTAATTTCTGAAAAATTAAAATGTGGCACAAGAGCATTGTTTTATATATGGGCAAATGCATCACATTCTCTCTGCACACATATGCCCATAATATGTGTGCAATACCAGACAGGAATTAGCATGAAAAAAAAAATCATTTCATTCCTAGAGCTTATTTTGCCGAGTGTTCTACCTGGAATATAATAATATGAATTTTGCTTTAGTTTATTGTTATTTTATCAAACTATTATTTTGCTTAATTTGGCATTAGCACCATAATATCTATTTCTTATCACTGTATTAAATCTAATCTATCCATAGAATTACCTTCTAAATTTAAATTTTCTTTCAATCTAATGTGCATTTTAATTTATGATTTTAAAATAAAGATCATTCTAACAACTTTTAAAAAATCCATTCATTGTTCACATTCTTCACATGAGTTTTTAAGTTATCATATATCATTAAACATAATAGATAAACAAAAAGTTGATCAAGGAGAGCCAGAAAAAGCCTCTGCTTAGCTGTGTCATCAAAAGGATTGAGAAGTGAAGAATTTTTGTTCATCAGGATTTTCTTTCTTTATTACAATTTCAGAGACATTGAAAAGGTTTAATAATGCTTGAAGAGATGAATCACATCCGTGAATATACCATACACCAAGGAATGTACACATTTGAAAAACATTATCTGTCTAATATTTACCAATGAAAGATGTGTGTTTCAAAATAGTCATTGTGTGATGAAATATGCAACCAAGGAGAGTCATACAGCATGGTTAGTAATCGAGTTTGAAAGATCCTATGTCCAAGTTTTAAAAAATGAACCACAATTCGATTTTCCACTATAGATGTGTGCATGGGAACCGTTTAAGTTGCTATGACCTTTATTTTCTAAGGTCATGAGCATTTCTCTACCCACCAAGGTTATATATATTCATGTAAGAATGAAATTCATCACTGAAAAATAGATTAAGGGAAAGAGTGTGATGAGTGACAAACATGAAGACTTGGAATTGCCTATTACTCTAATGTTGTTTTACTTTTGTGTTTATTCATTTTTGGAGGCTATAATCATGAGTGCATAGAATGGAGTGCGGTTCACACTGCTGGATGGATTAGGCTCTTATATTTTGTGACACATTATTCTCCCCCATTATATCTTGTGAATAGGTAAGTCCATCTTTGTCAATATATTTACCCTACCAGGACCATTTTGCTCCAGGGTATGGGCAGGGGATCGCACAAGTCTTAGGAAAGTTTTGCGATTGGGATCTCTTTGTATTCTGAGTTCCGGGGTTTATGTGTGGATTCTGCTTTCTTTGTAAGAATGAGTTTTATTTTATTCCAAGTGATTTCTGAAAAATTAAAATCTGGCAAAAAAGAACTGTTTTATATATGGATACCTGCATCATATTCTCAATGCACTTGGGAACTACCGAAATATGTCCAGAATATCAGGACTTGTTTTCTTCAAACCAAATCTGGAGCCTTCTAACCACTTACTATGCACTGGTGAAATCATGTAAAATGATCCCCTTGAATTAACGATTAAAAATTGTGTTATTGAAAAGTGGAGGAAACACTGAGAAGCATTTTTTCCTACCTTGATGATTTTCCAAGTTGAAGTAGTTTAATATGATTTCAATAACTATTAGGAAGAAAATCTCTTCCAGATATTATTTGAAAAATTCCTTCCATGAAAATTCATATCACTGAACCCACTTATTTTTTAAAACTTTTCATTTAATGGGTCTAAGAACTTTCATAGACAATTGACATTCACAGAGTATGTGGAAACATTCTCTCTCACTATGTAAATGTTTATTTGTAGAGGATAATAGATATTTAACAATTCTTTTAAAATCCTTTTTCAAAGAGAACTTTAAAAAGTTTTCTTAATTTTTCGATATACCAAATTTGTGTATGAGAGAATATAATTTTAATCTGTTTTATATCTGTTTTTCACCTCCAAACCCCACATTCATGCATTTTTAAATATGGATTTTTTCACAGAATGTGTAAATGAACAAAATATTGATGCATGCGTTTAGAATACTCACTCCATTTTCCCTCAGTATCACACGACAGTAGGGTGTACCTTTTCTTGCAGATAATTTCAAAATATCACATCATTGTCATCCCCAGTCACAGACTATAATATATGCACAAACTGATTATCCGTGCCCTGCCTGCCGCATGTCTAGAGAGTTTTATGTATGTGTTGTGTCTGTTTTAACGACACTTTGGTTTTAATTTATTCCACAATGTTGAGAATTGCCTGGTGAATTTTTTTTCCTCTTACCTCTAATATTGAACCAGCTCTTTCTGGTTCTTCAAAAGATAATTTGAAGTTAGTTTCTTTTCTCCATTATTCCATTCTCCTTCTCTTTCTTTTCTATTTTTCACAGTGCCTCTCTCCAGTTGCTGTCTTTTCTAAAGAGCACATCATCCTTGCCATGATCTCCAAATAATCAATCTGCAGTGTTGTATGTACAAAACCCCTCTAGGTTGCCTGTGGTGGAGGAGGAAAGGAAGCCAATGATTCTAGGAATCATTTCTTTGCAGTTTTTCCTGGGTCACCAATGGCAGGATGATCATGATTCTAGCGTTCCAGGCTCCACAAGTGAGCATCCATTTGAAATCTGAGGCAAAAGTTCAATTTCATGTTACTTGAAAAATTTATCCATTGTACATTGCTGTGATGTATCTGTTGTCTGGTGAATCTTTATAAGGATGGCTCATCATTGAGATCACAATAGTTTCTCATTCTTTTCTCATTTCTTCTTCTGCCCTTAGATTCCATTGTTATGAGTTTTGTTGATTGGAAATACTATGGTTTTCCTAGTGATTTTGTTATGTGTACTAATTTATGTCAATTAGATGTGTGCAATACCACCGTGGAATTAGCATGAAAAAAATTAATTTATTTCTGGAGATTAATTTCCCTGAGTGTTCTTCCTGGAATATAATAATTTGAATTTTGATTTAATTTATTGTCATCATATCAGACTAATTATTTTCCTTCATAGGCATTTATGTCATACTATCTGTTTCTAACCTTACATTCCCTTCTAAATTTACATTTTCTTTCAGTCTGATGTCTATTTCAATTTATAATTTTTAAAAAAGGTATTTTCAAGAGCTTTAAAAAGTCCATTAATTATTCACATTTTTCACATGAGGTGTTAAGTGATCTTATATCAATAAATGTGATAGATAAAATAATTTTTCAAGGAGAGCGAGAAATATGCCTCTGCTTGGCTGTGTCATCAAAAGGATTGAGAACTGAAGAATTTTTTTGTTCCTCTGGTTGTCTTTAATGTAATTTTTTTGGAGATGCAGAAAATGTTTATTAATCATTGAAGAAATGAATTCCATCTGTGAATATACCATACAAAAGGAAATGCACCCATTTGAAAAAGAGCTTAGTGGTTTAATATTTATCAATAAATGAGCTGTGTTTCAAAATAGATATTTTGTCAGGACATGTACAGCCAATGTGGCTCACACATCATGGTTAGCAGTTGATGTTGAAAGATGCTCTGGCTAAGTTTTAAAAAATGATCCACAATTAGGTTTCCTGCTGGAGATGTGTTTATGGGACCCTTTTAAGTTGCCATGTCCCTTTATTTTGTAAGTCCATGAGTTTTGCTCTACACACCAATTTTATGTATATAAATGTAAAAATGGTATACGTAACTGAAAAATAGATTAAGAGAGAGAGTGTGGTGAGTTTCATACATGAAGGCTTCAAATTGCCTATTTCTCTGAAGTTGCCTTAGTTTGTGTTTCTTCATTGTTGGAGGCTATAATCGTGTGTGCATAGAATGGAGCATGGTGCAAACTGCTGGTGGATCAGGTTCTTGAATTTTATCTCCCAATCTTGTCTCCCATGATATGTTGTGAATCGTTGAGCCTCTTATTGCAAACTTATATACCCTACCACGTCTTTTTCACTCCAGGTTGTGGACAGGGGTTTTCAGAAACATAGGAATATTTTGCAGTTAAGAGCTCTTTTTATATTGAGTTCTGGGGTTTATCTGTGTCTTTTGCTTTCTTTGGAAAAATGAGGTTGATTTTATTCCATGTCTTTATCCCAAGAACTTTCTGAAAAATTGAAATGTGGCATAAGAGAATTGTTTTATATATGGATACCTGCATTACAATGTCTCTGCTCTCCGGAACTATCCATATTCGTCCGGAAAGCAGGACTAGTTTTTTTAAACTGTACCTGGAGCCTTCTAACCATTCAGTAAACCCTGGTGAAGTCATGCAAAATGATCTCCTGTGAATTATCAATTTAAAATTGTGTTAATCAAAAGCAGAGGAAATACTTAGATTCACTTCTAATTCTCCCATTACTATTCTCCAAGTTGAAATTCTTTGATATTATTTCATTAACTATAAGGGGGAAATTCTGTTAAAAATATTTACGTGAAAAATCCATCCAACATGTACTCATATCATTAAAGCCACTTATTATTAAAATCTTATTATTTAATAGGGGTAAGAACTTTCATTTGCAAAAAGCATTCACGGAGTATGTGGAAACATTCTGTCCATCTAAGTAAATGTTTATTTGTAGACGATCACAGATATCTAAACATTTTTTAAAATACATTTTTGAATGAGAACTTTTTAGTGTTTCTTTAATTTTAATATACCAAATTTGCATATAAGAGAATATCATCCAAACCTGTTTATATATAGTTTTCACCTCCAAACCCCACATTCATGCATTTTTAAATATGTATTTCCTAGCAGAATGTGCAAACGAAAAAATTATTGATACATTTGGTTCGAATCTTCACATCATTTTCCTTCAATAACACACCACACTGGGTTGTTATATTTCTTACAAATAGTGGAAAAATATCATGGCATTGTCTCCCCCAGTCACAGATTATACTATATGCAGAATACTGGTAAATCATGCCCTTCCTTCAACTTGTCTGGAGAGTTGTGTGTATGTGATCTCTCTCTTTTAAAGACTCTAGGCTTTTCATTGTTTCCACATAGTCGTGAATTGACTGGTGGATATTTTCCCCTTTTACTGCTAATTTTGAACCAGCACCTCAAGGTTCTTCAAAAGAGAATGAGAGATGATTCTCTTTACTTCACTATTACATTCTCCTTCTCTTTCTTTTCAATTTTTCACTGTGCCTTACACCAGGTTGCAGTATTTTCCAAAGAGCTCAAACTCCATGCCTGATCTCCAAATAATTATCCTGCAGCATTGAATGGACAACACCCATCTAGGATCCCTGTGGTGCAGAAGGGAAAGAAGCCACACAAGGCCAGTTGCTCAAAATTTTTTCTTTGCCATTTTTCCTGGGTCACAAATAACAGCATGCCCATGATTGTAGCGTTCCATGCTCCACAAGAGGGAGCCGTTTTTTAAATCTGGGGCTAAAATTTCAAAATAATGTTACCTGAAAATCTTATCCATTGCACTTTTCTGGGTTGTATCTGGTGTCTGGGTAATTTTGATAAGGTTGGTCTTCAGGGAGATGACAATATTTTCTTACTCTTTTCTCATTTCTTCCTCTGCCCTTGGATTCGATCGTTACAAAGATTGCTGGTTGGAAATACTATGCTATTCCTAGTGGTCTTGCTATGTGTACTAATTTGTGCCCAAACATGTGTGCAATACCAGAGAGGAATTAGAATGAAAAAAATATTATTTCATTCCTAGAACTTACTTTGCCAGAGTGTTCTACCTGGAATAAAATAATATGAATTTTGTTTTAATTTATTGTTATTTTATAAGGCTAATTATTTTCTTTTTTTGGCATTAGTGCCATACTGTCTATTTCTTATCACTGACTATATTAAATCTAAACTAACCATACATTCCCTTCTAAATTTACATTTTCTTTCAATCTAATGTCCATTTCATTTTATAATTTTAAAATAAAGATCATTCCATCAACTTTAAAACAATCCATTCTTTGTTCACATTCTTCATATGAGTTGGTAAGTTATCATATATCATTCAACATAATAGATAATCCAAAAAAAATTGGTCAAGGAGAGGCAGAAAAATGCCTCTACCTGGCTGTGTCATTAAAAGGATTGAGAAGTGAATAATTTCTTTTTGTTCATCTGGTTTTTCTTTCTTTATTACAATTTTGGAGACATTGAAAACGTTTAATAATGATTGAAGAAATGAATCACATCCGTGAATTTACCATACACCAAGGAATGTACACATTTGAAAAACATTATCTGTCTAATATTTACCAATGAAAGAGGTGTGTTTCAAAATAGTCATTGTGTGATGAAATACACAACCAAGTAGAGTCATACATCATGGTTAGTAGTTGAGTTTGAAAGATCCTATGTCCAAGTTTTTAAAAATGAACCATAATTTGATTTCCCACTGTAGAAGTGTGTATGGGACTCGTTTAAGTTCTATGACCCTTTATTTTGTAAGGTCATGAGCTTTTCTCGACACACCAAGGTTAGGTATGTTCCTGGAAGAATGAAATCCATCACTGAAAAATAGATTAAGGGAAAGAGTGTGATGAGTGTCAAACATGAAGACTTGGAATTGCCTATTACTCTAATGTTTTAGTTTGTGGTTATTCATTGTTGGAGGCTATAAACATGAGTTCATAGAATGGAGTGCGGCTCACACTGCTGGATGGATCAGTCTCTTATGTTTTGTGACCATTCTTCTCCCCAATTATATCTTGTGAATAGGTGAGTCCCTCTTTGTCAATTTGTGTACCCACCATGGCCACTTTGCTCCAGGGTGTGGGCAAGGGATTGCACAAGTCGTAAGAAAATTTTGCGATTGGGATCTCTTTGTATTCTGAGTTCCGGGGTTTATCTGTGGATTCTGCTTTCTTTGTAAGAATGAGTTTGATTTTATTCCAAATGCTTTCTGAAAAATTAAATTGTGGCACAAAAGTACTGTTTTATATATGGATACCTGCATCATATTCTCTCTGTCCTCGGGAACTACTGAAATATGTTCAGAAAATTAGATCTTGTTTTCTTCAAACCAAATCAGGAGCCTTCTATCCACTTACTAAACGCTGGTGAAATCATGTAAAATGATCTCCTTGAGTTAACGAATTAAAATTGTGTTATTCAAAAGTGGAGGAAACACTGAGAAGCATTTATTCCTCCCTTGACTATTTTCCAAGTTGAAGTAGTTTAATATGATTTCAATAACTATTAGGAGGAAAATCTCTTCGAGATATTTATGTGAAAAATTCCTTCCATGTGAATTCATATCACTGAACCCACTTATTTTTCAAATCTTTTTATTTAATGGGTCTAAGAACATTCATTGGCAATTAGCATTCACTTGGTATGTGGAAACAGTCTCTCCCACTGAGTAAAGGTTTATTTATAGAGGATAATATATATTTAACAATTCTTTTAAAATCCTTTTCCAAAGACAACTTTAAAAAGTTTTTTAATTTTCGATATACCAAATTTCCGTATGAGAGAATATAATTTTAAACTGTTTTATATATGTTTTTCCCCTCCAAACTGCCACTTTCATGCATTTTTAAATATGTATTTCTTCGCAGAATGTGTAAATGAACAAAATATTGATGCACGCTTTCAGAACACTCACACCATTTTCCTTCAGCATCACACAACACTAGGGTGTACTTTTTCTTACATATCATTTCAAAATATCACATCTTTGTCATCCCCAGTCACAGACTATACTATAAGCACAAAACTGATTATCCATGCCCTGCCTGCAGCATGTCTAGAGAGTTTTATGTATGTGTTGTGTCTGTTTTAAAGACTCTTTGGTCTTAATTCATTCCACAATGTCGAGAATTGCCTGGTAATTTTTTTCCTTTTACTGCTAATATTGAATCAGCTTTTTCTGTTTCTTCAAAAGATAATTCGAGGTTAGATTCTTTTCTCCATTATTCCATTCTCCTTCTCTTTCTTTTCTATTTTTCACAGTTCATATCTCCAGTTGCTGTCTCTTCTAATGAGCTCATCATCCATGCCCTGAGCTCCAAATATTTAATCTGCAGCGTTGTATATACAAAACCCCTCTAGGATGCCTGCCGTAGAGGAGGGAAGGAAGCCACACAAGGTCAGTTTCTAGGAATCATTTCTTTGCAGGTTTTCCTGGGTCACCAATCGTAGGATGATCGTGATTCTAGCGTTCCAGGCTCCACAAGGGAGCGTCATTTTGAAATCTGACGCAAAAGTTCAATTTCATGTTTCTTGAAAAAATTTATCCATTGCACATTGCTGCAATGTATCTGTTGTCTGGTGAATCTTGATAAGAATGGCACTTCATTGAGATGACAATTCTTTCTCATTCATTTCTCATTTCTTCTTCTGCCCTTAGATTCCATTGTTATTAGTTTTGTTGATTGGAAATACTATGGTTTTCCTAGTGATTTTGCTTTGTGTACTAATTTATGTCAATTAGATGTGTGCAATACCACTGTGGAATTAGCATGAAAAAATTTAATTTATTCCTGGAGATTATTTTGCCTGAGTGTTCTACCTGTAATATAATAATTTGAATTTTGATTTAATTTATTTTCATCTTATCAGATTAATTATTTTCCTTCATACACATTCATGTCATACTATCTGTTTCTTAACATTGATTATATTAATTGTAACCTAACCTTACATTCCCTTCTAAATTTACATTTTCTTTCAATCTGATGTCTATTTCAATTTATAATTTTAAAAGAGAAGATCTTTTCAAGAGCTTTAAAAACTCCATTCATTATTCACATTCTTCACAGGAGGTGTTAAGTGATCATATATCAATAAATGTGATAGATAAAATAATTGTCCAAGGAGAGTGAGAAATACGCCTCTGCTTGCCTGTGTCATCAAAAGGATTGAGAATTGAATAATTTTTTTTTGTTCCTCTGGTTGTCTTTATTGTAATTTTTATAGAGATGCAGAAAACCTTTATTAAACATTGAAGAGATGAACCCCATCTGTGAATATACCAAACAAAAGGAAATGTATTTATTTGAAAAAGAGCTTATTGGTTTAATATTTATCAATAAAAGAGATTTGTTTCTAAATAGTCATTTTGTTAGAACATGCACAACGAAGTTGAGTCATAAATCATGTTTAGTAGTCGAGTTTCAAAGACGCTCTGTCCATGTTTTTAAAAAGAATCCACAATTCAATTTCCCACTGGAGATGTGTGTATGGGACCAATTTAAGATGCTATGACTCTTTATATTTTACGGCCATGAGCTTAGCTCTACACCCCAAGTTTATATAAGAATGATATCTGCCACTGAAAAATATATTAAGATAAAGAGTGTGATGAGTGTAAAACATGAGTATTTGGCATTGCCTAATACTTTAATGTTGTCTTAGTTTTGTGTTTATTGATTGTTGGAGGCTATAATAGTGAGTGTATAGAATGGAGTGCAGTTCACACTGTTGGATGGATTAGGTTCTTATGTTGTGTGACCCATTATTCTCCCCCATGATATCATGTGAATAGTTGAGTGTCTCTTTCTCAAATTATGTTCCCAACCAGGGCCATTTCTCTACAGGTTGTGGGCAGGGTCTTTCACAAGCCATAGGAAAAATTTTTGGTTGGAATCTTTTTGTAATCTGAGTTCTGGGATTTTTTCTGGATTCTGCTTTCTTTGTAAGAATGGGTTTAATTTTATTCAAAGTACTTTCTAAAAAATTAAAATATGGCATAAGAGTATTGTTTTATATATGTATACTTGTATCCCATTCTCTCTGCACTCGGGAACTACACAAATATGTCCAGAATATCAGGACTGGATTTCTTGAAACAGAACCTTGAACACTGTAACCATTCAGGAAAACCTGGTGAAGTCATCTAAAATGATCTCCCCAGAATTATCAGTTTCAAATTGTTTTATTCAAAAGCAAAGGAAACACTGAGAAATATTTCTTTCTTCCCATTATTATTCTCCAAGTTGAAGTTGTTTAATATTATTTCACTAATTATTAGGAGGAAAATCTCTAACAGATATTTATGTGAAAAATTCATTCCAGGTGAATTCATATCACTCAACCCACTTATGTTTAAAATCTTATTATTTAAAGGGCCAAAGAAGTTTCGTTTCCAATTGGCATTCACAGCATATTTGGAAACATTCTCTCCCACTAAGAAAAGTTTTATTTGTAGAGGATAATAGATATTTAACAATTCTTTTAAAATACATTTTCAATGAGAACTTTAAAAAAGTTTTTTTTTATTTTTATTATACCAAATTTGCATATGAGAGTATATATTCCTAATCTGTTTATATGTGTTTTTCACCTCCAAACACCCACATTCATGCACTTTTAAATATGTATTTCTTAGCAGAACGTGGAAATGAACAAAACATTGATGCACTCATTTCGAATACTCACACCATTTTCCTTTAGCATCACACCACACTGGGGTGTCATATTTCTTACAGATCATTACAAAATATCAAGACATTGTCAACCCCAGTCACAGACTATACCATATGCACAAAAGTGATTTTCCATGCCTTGCCTACAGCATGTCTAGAGAGTTGTATGTATGTGTTCTGTCTGTTTTAAAGACTCTTTGTTTTTAATTTATTCCACAAAGTTGAGAATTGCCTGGGTTTTTTTTTCCTTTTACTACTAATATTGAACCATCACTTCGTGGTTCTTTAAAGAAAATTCGAGGTTACTTTCTTTTCTCCATTATTCCATATTGCTTCTCATTTTTTCTATTTTTCACAGTGCCTTCTCTCCACATGCTATCTTATCCAAAGAGATCATCTTCCATGCTCAGAGCTCCAAATAATTAATCTAGGGATTGTATGGGCACATCCCCTCTAGGATGCCTGTGTTGGAGGAGGGAAGGAAGCCACACAAGTTCAGTTTCTAGGAACCATTTCTTTGCAGTTTTTCCTGGGTCCCCAATGACAGGATTACCGTGATTCTTGTTTTTCAGGCTCCACAGATGAGCATCCTTTTGAAATCCAGAGCAAAAAGTTCAATTTCATTTTACTTGAAATATTTATCCATTGAAATTGCTGCCATATATCTGTTGTCTGGTGAATTTTGATAAGGATGGCTCCTCATTGAAATGACAATAGTTTCCCATTCTTTTCTCATTTATTCTTCTGCCCATAAAATCCATTGTTATGAGGATTGCTGGTTGTAAATATTATGGTTGTCCAAGTGATATTGTTATGCCTACTAATTTATGTCAATTAGATATGTGCAATACCACAGTGAAATTATCATGAAAATTTTTTTTCATGCCTGGAGATTATTTTGCTTGAGTGTTCTACCTGGAATAAAATAATTTGAATTTTGATTTAATTTATTGTCATCATATCTGATTAATTATTTTCCTTCATAGGTGTGTGTGACATAATATCTATTCCTTATCATTGATTATATTAATTCTAACCTAACCTTACATTCCCTTCTATATTTACATTTTCTTTCAATCTGTTTTCTACTTCATTTTATAATTTTAAAATAAAGATCTTTTCAAGAGCGTTAAAAACTCCATTCATTATTCACATTCTTCACATTTGGTGGTAAGAGATCATATATAAATAAAAGTGATAGATAAACAAAATAATTGTTCAAGGAGAGCCAGAAATATACCTATGCTTGGCTGTGTCATTAAAAGGATAGAGAACTGCAGAATTAATTTTAGTTCATCTGATTTGTCTTTCTTTATTATAATTTTTAAAGAGATGCAGAAAATGTTTATTAATCATTGAAGAGTTGAATCCCATCCGTGATTATACCATACAACAGGAAATGTACCCATTGGAAAAACAGCTTTTTGGTTTAATATTTGTCAAGAAAAAGGATTTGTTTCTAAGTAGTCATTTTGTTAGAACATGCACAACCAAGGTGAGTCATAAATCACGGTTAGAAGTCGAGTTTGAATGATACTCTGTCTATGTTTTACAAAAGCAATCACAATTCAATTTCCCATGGGAGATGTGTCTATGGGACCCATTTAGTTTCTATGTCCCTTCATTTTTTAAGGTCATGAGTTTTGCTCTATGGACCATGTTCATGTATGTTTATGTACGAATGATATCCGTCACTGAAAAATAGATTAATAGAAAGATTGTGGTGAGTGTCATACATGAAGCCTAGGAATTGCCTATTTCTCTAAAGTCTTAGTTTTGTGTTTCTTCATTGTTGGAGGCTACAATCATGCATGCATAGAATGGAGTGTTGTGCACATTGCAGGTGAATTAAGTTCATGTTCTTTATCACCCATTCTTATCCCCCATGTTATCTTGTGAATAATTGAGTCGCTTTTTGTCAATAAGAGAAAGAATGTGGTAGTGTCAAATATGAAGGCTTGGAATTGCCTATTTATCTAAAGTTGTCTTAGCTTTGTGTTTCTTTGTTTTTAGAGGTAATAATAGCATTTGCATAGAATGGAGCACAGTGCACATTGCTGGGAGATTAGGTTCTTGTTTTTTATCACCTATTCTTCTCCCCCAAGGTATCATGTGAATAACTGACTCCTTCTTTGTCAATTTATGTACCCTACCAGTGCCTTTTTGCTCCAGGGTGTAGGCAGGGGCTTTCAAAATCCATAGGTAAATTTTGCGTTTAGGAGCTCTTTGTATTCTGAGTTCTGTGCTTTATCTGTGGCTTCTGCTTTATTTGTAAGAATGAGGTTGATTTTATTCCAAGTCTTTATTCCAAGAAATTTCTTGAAAATTAAAATATGACATTTGAGTATTGTTTTACATATGGTTACTTGCATCACATTGTATCGGCACTCTGGAACTATCCATATATATCCAGAAAATCAAGACCGTGTTTTTTGTAACAGTACTTGGAACCTTCTAACCATTCAGTAAACAATTGTGAAGTCATGTAAAATGATCTCCTGTGAATTATCAATTGAAAATTCTGTTAAACAAAAACATAGGAAACACTGAGAAGCACTTATATTCTCCCATTACTCTTCCCCAAGTTGAAGTAGTTTGATATTATTTCATTAACTATTATTAAGAAAGTCTGTTAAAGATATTTATGTGAAAAATATGTTCCACACCATCTCATGTCATTGAAGCCACTTATTATAATCGTATTATTTAAAAGGGATAAAAACTTTCACTTGGAATTAGCATTTACAGAGTATGTGGGAACATCCTGTCCCGATATTAAAAGGTTTATTTGTAGATGATCATAGATATTTAACCATTCTTGTAAAATCTATTTTTCAATGAGAAATTTTAAGAAGTGTTTCTTTATTTTTAATGTACCTAATTTGCCTATGAGAGAATATTGTCCAAACTTGTTTTATATCTACTTTTCACCTCCAAACACCTACATTCATTCATTTTTATTTTTTTCATGCATTTTTAAATATATATTCCTTAGCAGATTGTTTAAATGACAAATATTGATGCACTCATTCAGAATCCTCATATCATTTCCTTCAGCATCACACCACCCAGGGGTGTAATATTTCTTACAGATCATGAAAAAATATCATGGCATTGTCTCCCCCACTCACAGATTATACTTTTTGCAGTAAACTGATTATCCATGCCCTTCTTTCAACTTGTCTGGAGATTTGTGTGTATGTGTTCTGTCTGTTTTAAAGACTCTTGGGTTTTAATTTTTCCACATAGTTGTGAATTGACTGGTGAATTTTTTTCTTTTAATGCTTACTTTGAGCCAGTCTCTCGATGTGTTTGAAAGAGAATTTGAGCATAGTTTCTTAGCTCCACTATTCCACATTCCTTCTCTTCCTTTTCTATTTTACACAGTGCCTTCCTACAGGTAGCTCTCTTTTCCAAAGTGCTCATCCTCCATGCCATGAACTCAAGAAAATTATTCTGCAGCATTGAATGACAGCACCCATCTTGGATCCCTGCGGTGGAAAAGGGAAAGAAGCCACAGAATTCCAGTTGCTCATAATTTTTTCTTTGCCATTTTTCCTGGGACACCAATGGCAGCATGTCCATGATTGTAGCATTCCATATTCCACAAGAGGGAGCCCTATTTAAAATCCAGGGTTAAAATTTCAATTTCATGTTATTTGAAAAGTTTATCCATTGCTCTTTGCTGGGATGTATCTGGTGTTTGGTGTATTTTGTTAGCGATGGCTCTTCATTGAGATGACAATACTTTCTCATTCTATTCTCAATTCTTCCTATGTCCTTTGAATCCATTGTTATGAGGATCCCTGATTGAAAATACTATGGTATTCCTAGTGATGTTTTTAAGTGTACTAATTATGCCCATCCTATGTGTGTAATACCAAAGACGAATTAGTATGAAAAAAATCTTCTCATTCCTAGAGATTATATTCCCTGAGTGTTCTACCTGGAATATAATAATTTGAATTTTGATATAATTTATTGTCACTATAACAGATTAATTACTTTCCTTTTAGGCTTTAGTGTCATACTATCTATTTCTTAACATTGATTATATTTAGTCAAACCTCACCTTACTTTCCCTTCAAAATTTACATTTTCTTTCATTCTGATGTACATTTCAATTTTTAGTTTCAAAATAAAGTTGTTTTCAACACTTTTAAAACAGTGATTCATTTTTCACTAACTTCACATGAGGTGGTATGTGATCATATATCAATAAAACTGATAGATAACCAAAATAAAATTTTCAAGGGGTTCCAGAAATACACCTCTGCTTGGCTGTGTCTTCAGAAGGATTGAGAAGTGAAGAATTTTTTTGTTCATATGGTTTTTCTTTCTTTATTAAAATTTGAAAGTGTTATTGAATAGGTTTAATATTGATTGAGAGATGGAACATATCGTTGAATATACCATACACCAGGGAATGTACACATATGAAAAACATATTATCTGTCTAATATTTACCAATATAAGAGATAGGTAACAAAATATTCTTTTTCTGAGGACATGTACACTCAAGGTGAGTCATACATCATGGTTAGTAGTCAAGTTTGAAAGATAATCTGGCCAATTTTTTTTTAAAATGAACAACTATTCAATTACTTGCTGGAGTTGTGGTTATGGGACCCCTTTAAGTGGCTATGTCCCTTTATTTTGTAAGATCATGAGATTTACTGGACACTGCAAGTTTATATATATTCATGTACAAATGATATATGTCACTGAACAATAGATGAAGGGAAAGAGTGTATTGAGTATCAAACATGAAGGCTTGGAACTGCCTATTTCTCTACGGTGTCTTAGTTTTGTTTTTCTTCATTGTTGGAGCCTATAATCACATGTTTTTAGAATGGAGTGCTTAGCTCAATGCTCATGGATTAACTTCTGCTGTTTTATGACACATTCTTCTCCCCCGTGATAACTTGTGAATAGTTGAGTCCCCTTTTTTAAACTTACTTACACTACCAGTGTCTTTTCTTTCCAGGGTGTGAACAGGGTTATCACAAGCCATAGGAAAATTTTGCAGTTGGGTGCTGTTTATATTCAGAGTTCTGGGGTTTATCTGTGGATTCTGCTTTCTTTGTAGGAATGAGTTTGATTTTGTTCCAAGTACTTTCTGAAAAATTAAAATGTGGCATAAGTGCATTGTTTTATATATGGATTTGTGCATCACCTTGGGAACTACCCAAATATGTACAGAATATTAGGAATGGTTTTCTTGAAACAGAAACTGGAGCCTTCCAACCATTCAGTAAACACTTGTGTAGTCATGTACAATGATCTCCTGTATATTATCAATTTAAAATTCTTTTATTCTTAAGTGGAGGAAACACTGAGAAGCATTTCTTTCCCTCTTATGATTATTCTCCAAGTTGAAGTAGTTTAATATTTTTTCATTAATTCTTAGGAGGAAAATCTGTTCCAAATATTTTTGTGAATATTTCGTTCCACCTGAAATCATATCATGTAAACCACTTATTTTTTTTAATCTTATTGTTTAAAAGATCTAAGAATATTCATTTGCAATTAGCATTCACAGGCTATGTGGAAACATTCTCTCCCTCTAATAAACGTTTACTTGTAGATGATAATAAATACTTAAACACTTTTTTAAATCCATTTTTCAATGAGGACTTTTAAAAAGTTTTCCTTATTTTTAATATACCAAATTTGCATATGTGAGAATATCATCCTAATCTTTTATATTTGGTTTTCACTTCTAAACCCCCATATTCATACATTTTTAAATATGTATTTCTTAGCAGAATGTGTAAATGAACAAAATATTGATGCACTCGATCAGAATACTCACTACATTTTCCTTCTGTTGCCGGTCAGGCTCTGGGTCCGTGAAAACGGTGCCGCGGATGAGAAAGAAAGAATAAGACAAAGAGAAGAAAAACTGGGATCAGGGGACTCTCTGTCAGATATGCAGAGAAGAGCCCTGCCACCTCATAAGGTGTGGCTTTTATTTTAGCTTTAGAACAAAGAAAACATGTATGTACATATATAAATTCAATAGATACTTGACAGTTTACATTTTACTAGAATGAGCAAGTCTTAAAAGTTAATGGCTCAGTTCCTCTTTTCCTTCCTGAAATTCACAGACATTGTAAATCTTACAAGCTCAGGATGTTTCCCCACCCAGCTCCTATTAGCATGAGACCGGAGGGCTTGTTTCCTACATTCCAGAGTGATCTTCTATTCTTTCAGTTGCCATGGCCTTTAATTGAAACTCCATCATTTCCCCCTTTTTTATTAATTAAAGCTCATAGGAACCATTATATAAGCTGATACAAGGTGACCTCCTGTCACACTTGTCTTCTTCCATAGGCTCTTGTGACTGTGCCTGTCTTAGGTTGTCCTCCTCTGAGAATCTTACCCGTCATTGACTACCAGCCAAGCTTTTGAGCTCTTACATGGAAGGCATTTTCATTAATATTTATGCTTCTTCAGGTTCCTTTAATGAGCATTTTTTGTGCAGATATTTAGTATTAAGATCAAGGGGTTATTAGTAGAATCTTTCTACTAAGTAATGCAAAATTAGTTTCTCATGGCCAAGTTTCTTAACATAAATGCATTTATCAGGTCTAATTACTTTAGCCTTGAAAATACACACAATTAAAATGCATATAACAATAATTCCAAATCCAATCCAAAATGATATTTGAACTGTTTTTTGTTTCCACCAATGAAATGGCTGCACCAGTGGTTTCTTTCAATTCGTTTGATACATGCCCAATGCCTTCTTTTGCAATTCTAAAAGATTTATAGAAACATTATGCTTATATCCAATCAAGTGATTTTTCACTTCCTCCCAATCATGTTTCTATTATTATAAGCCAAAAAAATAATACAAATAGAACTTTCATTCCAATCACTTTCAAGAACTCTTAACAAGTTTAAATTATAAATTTGATTATGTATAATAGTTGTTTTAAGAACATTCATACGGTTATTCAGTTCCATATCAATGTGAGATTGGCTATACCACATCTCACTTGCATTTTTATGCCAGTCCTTAACAGATTGTTGATTCTGGACTCCTTGATGCAGGGCTGTGCCAGTGACAGCTGCAGCGGTTATGATGCCAATCAGTCCCAAATTTTCTGCTATTAAAAGTCAAATCAGTCTTTTAGTTCTTTTTAAATAATGGTTGATGAAATGTCACAGCAACTGGGATTCTGGAGACTGCTGCCAATGTCTGGTCATCCGAACCGGTAACCATAATCCTTTTCTTCTTCTTGCTATAAAAAAGAGTTTGATTTTCCTGCAAATATGAATTCTTAAAACATGTTAATAATGAGCAATTGAAGCAGTTAATATTCCTTTCACCAAAAATTACTGTTCCAATGATATAACTATAGGATCTCGTACACATACTGTAAGAAATTGAGTTGATTTTCTTTTTCAAATAGTAATATCAGTTTTGCTGCCTTGCCTTACAAAAATTGGACCAGTTCCCAAAAATAATTTCCACAAATAACTTTGAGTCTTGTTAAGTTTAGTGTCCCATGGTTGTGGGATATATCTTCCTTGATTTTTCCAAATTATTGAGCTGTTAGTAAATGCTGTATTACCAAAATTCCAGAAATAAGGATTACTGTCATTAGTGATTATGGTTAAATTATTAATGAACCAAGATATGGTTGTGCTTTTAATAGGTTTCGGCATCCCTATAAGGGCCCGATCCTTTACAATTCCATAGGAATCATTATACAACACAACCTCTGTAAGCCCATGACAAATATGTCATTTGTCATTAAGTAGTTTGTTGCGAGATTAATTAAAATAAATTGAGTAAGACTCATCACTTTAAGTCTAGAAAGGTGAGTTGATTATGTATGCCCAATAAGTGTAATTTATGATGTGGTATCTTACCTTGACCTAATACTTTACCTATAATTAATCCAATGTAAAACCACCATGTCCATAGTTTAAGTCTTGGCAGCATCTTCAACTCTAGGCTTGATTCTTCTGGAGGGGATCCACTGCTCTTCTCCTGTTTCTGTAATGATAAGAGCAAAACCTCGGCCCCAAAATTTTACCTCTCCTTTTTCCCATTTATTAGTTGTTTCATTTTTCCAGTATATTGGTTGTCCACATTTTTCATTTACATTCCCTTTTTTCTTAACCTCCCAATGTCTTTCTGCTGCTGTGGTATTAGAAATTTGTTGTCTATTAAGAAAATTTAAGGTAAGCAATGCTTTAGATAGTTTGTCTTTAGCAGATTCTCCTCCATCTCCCCCTTTTTGTTTTTGCAACATCAATTTTAATAAGTGATTACTCTTTTCTACTATCGCTTGTCCCTGAGGGTTATATGGAATTCCTGTAACATGTTTAATATTCCAATCACTGCAAAATTTTTTGAAAGATTGACTAAGATAGGCAGGCCCATTATCAGTTTTTAGCTGTGCTGGCAGGCCCATTACTGCAAAACAGTGTAATAAATGAGAACGTACGTGTGAGGCCTTTTCACCAGCTTGAGCAGTTGCCCAAATAAAATTAGAATATGTATCCACTGTCACATGCACATACTGAAGGCGGCCAAAAGAGGGCACATGCGTGACATCCATTTGCCAAATTTCGTTAGGATGTTCTCCACGGGGATTAGTTCCTGGAGAGAAAGTGGGGGCATTTATGGGCCCACAAGTAGGACATTGTCTAACAATCCTCTTACTTTCTTTTACTGTTAAGTGGGGATATTTATGACGTAAGCCAGAAGCATTAGTATGTGTAAGTTTATGATAATCAGCAGCAGATTCTGTATGAGCAATAAGTTTATCTACTAAATCATTTTGTGAAGCCATAGGGCCAGGAAGTTGAGAATGGGAACGAATATGATTAATATAGATTGGATTAGATCGTTCACGAACAGTCTTTTGTAATTGTAGGAAAAGAGCTTCTAATTCAGAAGCTGGAGTTATTTGAGCTGTTTCTATATGACAAACAACATGACAAACATAAGCAGAATCAGACACAATATTTAAAGGCTCAGAAACATCAGCTAGCAATTGAATAACAGCCATAAGTTCTACCTTTTGGGCAGATAAATAAGGTGTTTTCCAAGATTTTGTAGTTGGGCCTAAATAGCCTGCATTTCCATTACTGCTGCCATCAGTGTAGTAAGTTGGAGCAGCAGAGAGTGGTTGTTGTTTCACAACCTTAGGAAGAATCCATGAAGTACATTTTAAAAACTGTAAAAATTTTGAATTTGGAAAGTGATTGTCAATTGTTCCAATAAAATCTGCTAAGGCCACTTGCCAAGATTTACTGAACTGCCAGAGCTGAGAAAGCTCCTGCTTTGTAAGGTCTAATATGATTTTATCAGGATCTCTAGCCATAAGCTGTCTCAGGCGAATACGGCCTTTTGATACTATTGCTGAGATTTTTTCAGGATAAGTATTAAGTTTTTTTGTATCTTTGTTGGGTAGGAATATCCATTCTATTATGCCCTCCTCTTGCCAAAGTATCCCAGTAGGGAAATGGCAAGATGGAAATATTAAAAGAGAAATTGGAAGATTAACATTTATCCTTGTTAGTTGGCTGTTTTGCACTCTTTTTTCCAACCATTTTAACTCCTCTTTTGCTTCTGGGCTTAAAAAGCGAGGGCTATTTAAGTCAGGGTCTCCTGTTAGGGTATTGAAAAGATTAGTTAAAGCATAAGTTGGAATTCCTAAAGTAGGCCGTACCCAATTAATATCACCCAGTAATTTCTGAAAATCATTTAGAGTACGTAAATTATCAGTTCGAAACTGGACCTTTTGTGGAGTTATAATATTTCTATCAATAGTATGACCTAAATATTGAAAAGGAAACTGTTTTTGAATTTTTTCTTCTGCTATTTGCAACCCATGTTGAGGAAGAATTTCTTTAGCCAGCTGAAATAATTGTTTCAGCTCTGAAGATTGCTCAGTGGCAAAAAGAATATCATCCATATAATGAATAATCATAGCCTTAGGAAATTGTTTTTGTAAAATTTGTAATGGAATGTGAACAAAGGATTGACATAATGTAGGACTGTTCATCATTCCCTGAGGTAAAACTTTCCACTGATATCGTTCAGTAGGAGCTGAATGATTAATAGAAGGAATAGTAAATGCAAATTTTTCTCTATCATTTGGATTAAGAGGAATATTAAAGAAACAATCTTTTAAATCAATAATAATAATATGCCAATTTTGTGGGATCATAGCTGGGGATGGCAAACCAGGCTGTAAAGATCCCATAGGTTGAATAACTTTGTTAATTTCATGCAAATCAGTTAACATGCACCATTTGCCAGATTTCTTTTTAATTACAAAAACTGGAGAATTCCACGGACTAGTAGAGGGCTCAATATGCCCTGCCATTAACTGCTCCTGCACTAATTCTTTCAGGGCTTCCAATTTTTCTTTCAGAAGGGGCCACTGCTCTACCCAGATAGGTTTGTTTGTTAGCCATTTTAAAGGCAATGCGAAGCCCTTTGTAACAGTAGCCCCTATTCTAAATTTGAATATCCTAGGCCACGGTAGTCTCCAGTATGTCGCATTTCAGGTTGGGAAGGGGGAGCATATTGCATGTGAGTAATAAGATGTTTAGCTGTATCAGAAACATGAGGAATATTCAAATAAGCTCCCCATTGGTATAATAAGTCTCTTCCCCATAAATTAAGTCCTACATCTGCAACATAAGGTTGCAGAGCGGCCTCTTGTCCTTCTGGACCTTCTACCTTAAATATCTGAGTACTCTGGTAAACATCCGTCATTGTGCCAACGCCAGTAAAAACTGTAGGCACGTTCTGCAAAGTCCAAGCTTGTGGCCAATATCGTTTAGCAATAATAGAAACATCAGCACCAGTATCCACCAATCCTAAAAATATCTTTCCGTTTATTTTTATGGTAATTTCAGGCCTTTCATCTCCAATTGCTGTTTGCCAAAAAACTTTATGCCCAGTGGAACCAAATTCCTTTGCACAATTTAAAGGAGGTTTATGATACGGTAACAAAAGAAGTTGAGCTATGCTATCTCCTGATTCAATCTGATAGGGAGTTAAAGTTTGTACCAATAAACAAATTTCTCCATCAAAATTGGAGTTAATGATCCCCGTTTGCACCAAAACACCTTGGGTCTTAAGACTGTTGCGGCCAATGATAAAACCTACATTGTTTTCTGGGATAGGCCCTTTAATTCCTGTTCTTATTTTTTGTATACCAAGTGAAGGCGTAATGAACTTGGTTTCAGCTGAGGGAAGATCGACAGCTGCACTGCCTTTGGTAACCGCCTTAAGCTCTATTACAGGCCGGAGTGAGCTGCTCCATTGCTGACTGGGTAGGTTTGAGCAAGGCTGGGAAATGTGCTCATATTGTTTGTCTGAGGGCCTTGAGCGAGGCCCGCTTGGAAGTTTCCCGACTTATTAATGAGAGTGCCATTTTTATGATATTTAGAGTGGCATTCCTTGGCCCAGTGCAGCCCTTTCTGACATATAGGACATACGCGAGTCGGTATTGATCTATTATTGCCGCTAGGTGGCGCTCTTACACCAGTTTTGGCTCGGCAGTCTTTTTTCATATGATCTGGTTTCCCACATTTAAAGCAATTTAAATTATTAATCATAGGACTATGTCCCTTTATAGCAGCTGCAAGAAGGGTCATGTTATATGTATTAGACCCAATGTCTTGGCATGCCCTTATATAATCCTGTAAAGTACCTCCATTTGCCTTTATTGGACGCAAAGCCTTTTTACACTCACTATTAGCATTATCAAAAGCCAACATCAGAATAAGCATCTCTTTAAGGTCAGGCTGAGTTACTGTCTTGTTGACTACATCTGCCAGCCTAGCTACAAATTCAACATAAGGTTCAGTATTTCCTTGAACAATTTTTGAAAATGATTGTACAACCTGTCCAGGAGTGGAGATTCGTCTCCAGGCAGCTAGGCAGCACAATCGCACTTGTACAATGGCAATATCATCATATTGTGCTTGGCAAGGAACTCCAGCCCATTGACCTATTCCTAGTATTTGTTCAGCAGTAATAGGCACTGGTGGATTTTGCTGTTGATTTCGTCGTGCTACAATATTAGCTTCATCAGTCCACCAAGTTTTAAATTGTAAAAATTCTGCTGGACTAAGAACAGCTCGAGCTAACAAATCCCAGTCCCAGGGTATTAATCTGTCTGCTTGTGCCAAACCTTGCACCAATCCTTGAGTATAAGGAGAATTAACACCATATTGAGTGCATGCTTGTTTTAATTCTTTGATAGTTTTAAAAGGAATAGGAGCATGCTCATACTGTACACCCCCTTGGGGATTGTCAGCATCTGCTGGAATTTGAGTTACTGTTACTGGAAAAGTAGAAAGGAGTTGCATAGCCTCTGAATCTCCCTCTCTACTTCCCTGTGCTATACTTTTCATAATTGAGGAGGATGGTGCTGGCACAAAAACAGAAACTTTAGGAGGGTCATCAAATGTTGTAAAAAATGGATCACCAGATGCCTTAGGCGGCGCAGATGCTGGCTCAAAAGACAACAAATCATAATTTGGAGCAGACGGCATAGTGACCGCTGAAAAAGCTCCATAAGCTTCCTCTTTCCTTTCCTTCTTTCTATTAGACCTGAGTCTATCTGTTCCTGCCTGCTCACTAACCCCCGCAAGTACATTTTCATCAAAATCACCATTAGCTTGTTCTGCCATCGGTCCAACAATAGCAATATCCTGTTCACAATCTTCATCCTCATCTGATTGCAAAGGTTCAAGAGCAACAGAAATAAGACTACACAAAGACCATACATGAAGGGGAATTATTTCTCCCTCTTGATGAGCTCTTTTTAAAGCTTTCATCACTAACTTCCATTGTTCCAGGTTTAAAATATCCTGCCCTTGCGGCTGAAACCAATAACAATGTTTCTGTACAAGAGAAAAAAGTTCCTCAAAAGCCGAGGATTTAATAGTTACACCGGTGCATTTTAATAAAGTTTTTAACACTCTAGAGAACTCTTCAAAGTTCGACTGCTGATTACCCATTACCCTGATGATTCCAAGGATGAAGCTTACCTTTTCTGTTTCTTTTTCTTTTAAAACCGCTCTCAGGAGCTCCTTGGTCCGCGCACAGACTGAAAGAAAAGTTTCGTTTTCAGAGCCCCACGCTGGGCGCCATATGTTGCCGGTCAGGCTCTGGGTCCGTGAAAACGGTGCCGCGGATGAGAAAGAAAGAATAAGACAAAGAGAAGAAAAACTGGGATCAGGGGACTCTCCGTCAGATATGCAGAGAAGAGCCCTGCCACCTCATAAGGTGTGGCTTTTATTTTAGCTTTAGAACAAAGAAAACATGTATGTACATATATAAATTCAATAGATACTTGACAGTTTACATTTTACTAGAATGAGCAAGTCTTAAAAGTTAATGGCTCAGTTCCTCTTTTCCTTCCTGAAATTCACAGACATTGTAAATCTTACAAGCTCAGGATGTTTCCCCACCCAGCTCCTATTAGCATGAGACCGGAGGGCTTGTTTCCTACTTTCCAGAGTGATCTCCTATTCTTTCAGTTGCCATGGCCTTTAATTGAAACTCCATCACCTTCAGCATCACAACACGCTGGGGTGTAATATTTCTTACAGATCATGATAAAATATCATGGCATTGTCACCCCCAGTCACAGACTATACTACGTGCAGAAAATTGATTATCCGTTTCCAACCTTCAACATGTCTGTAGGTTTGTGTGTATGGGTTGTGACTCTTTTAAAGACTCTTGGGTTTTATTTTCTCCACATAATCATGAATTGACTGATGGACGTTTTTCCTTTACTGCTAGTTTTGGATCAGCACCTCAAGGTTCTTTCAAAGAGAATTCAAGGAAATTTCTTTTCTCCAATATTCTATTCCCCTTCTCTTTCTTTTCTATTTTTCATACAGACTTCCCTCCAGTTGTTGTCTTTTTCCAAAGAGCCCATGGTCCATGCCCCAAGCTCCAAGTAATTATTCTATGACAATGAATGGTCAAAACCCATCTAGGGTCCCTGCAGTGGAGAAGGGAACGAAGCCACACACGGCCAGTTGCTCGTAATTTTTTCTTTCCCGTTTGTCCTCGGTCATCAATGGCAGCCTTTCAGTGATTCTAACTTTCCAGGCTCCACAAGAGGGAGCCCCTTTTTAAATCTGGGGCAAAACTTTCTATTTCATGTTAATTGAAAGCTTATCCATTGCACTTTGCTGCGATGTATCTGGTGTCTGGTGAATTTTCATAGGGATAGCTCTTCATTTAGTAGACAATGCTTTCCCATTCTTTTCTCATTTACTCCTCTGCCCTTGGATTCCATTGTTATGAGGATTGCTGCTTGGAAATGCTATGGTTTTCCTAGTGATTTTGTTATGTGTACTAATTCATGCCAATGAGATGTGTGCAATACCAAAGAGGAATGAGCATGAAAAAAATTATTTCATTCCAAGATATTATTTGGTCTGATTGTTCTACCTGGAATACAATAATTTCAAAATTTTTTAAACTATTGTCATTATATCAGACTAAGTATTTTCCTTTATAGGTGATAGTGTCATCCTATTTATTTCTTATAATTGATTATAGTAAATTTAACATAGCCTCACATTCCTTTCTAAATTTACATTTTCTATAATCTGATGTCCATTTCAATTTGTAATTTTAAAATAAAGACCTTTTCAACATCTTTAAAAAAAGCCTTTCATTGTTCTCTTTCTTCATATGAGGTGGTAAGTGATCATATATATTAACAAACCTAATAGATAAACAAACAAACAAAAAATTGTTCTAGGAGAGAAAAATGCCTCTGTTTCGCTGTGTCATCAAGAAGATTTAGATGGGAAGAATTTAATTTTTGTTCATCTCATTTTGCTTTCTTTATTATAAATTTTTAGAGTTATTGAAAAGTTTTAATAATTATGGAAGAGATGATTTCACATCTGTGAATATATCATTCACCAGGGAATGTACACATTGGAAAAACAGGTTTTTGATTTAATATTTATTATAAAAATTTGTTTTGTTTCAAAGTAGTCATTTGTGAAGACATGTACACATAAGGTGATTCATGCATCATAGTTAGGATCCGAGTTTGAAAGATGCTCTTGCCAACTTTTAAAAAATGAGCCAGAAATCGATTTCCTGCTGGAGATGTGTGTATTGGACCCCTTTATGATGCTATGTCCCTATATTTTGTAAGGTCGTGGGTTTTGCTCTGCACACCAAGTTTCTGTATGTACATGTATGAATGATATCCGTCCAAGAAAAAGAGATTATAGAAAGAATGTTGTGAGTGTCATTCATGAAGGCTTGGAATTGCCTATTTCTCTAAGATGCCTTAATTTTTGTTTTTTTTTTTGTTTCTTCTTTGTGGCAGGCTACAGTTGCATGTACATAGAATGGATCACCATGCACATTGCTGGATCAATTAGGTTTGTTGTTTTATGATCCATTTCTCTTCCCTATTTTATCTTGTGTTTAGTTGAGTCCCTCTTTGTCTACTTATATACACTACCAGTGCCTTTTCTTTCCAGGTTGTGGGCAGGGAATTTTCACAATCCATAGGAAAATTTTACGGTTTGGAGCTCTTTGTATTCTCAGTTATGAGGTTTATCTGTTTATTCTGCTTTCTTTGTAAGAATGAGTTTGAGTTATTCCATGTACTTTCTGAAAAATTAATATATTGCATAAGGACATTGTTTCATATATGGACACATTCATCACATTCTCTCTGCACTAGTTAACTACACATATATGTCCAGAAAATCTGGATTGGTTTTCATGAAACACATCCTGGAGTCTTCTAACCATTCAGTAAACACTGGTGAAGACATGTAAAACAGTCTCCTCTGAATTGTTGAATTAAATTGTCTTATTCACAAGTGGAGGAAACAGTGAGAAGCATTTCTTTTCTTCCCATTACTTTTCTCCAAATTCAAGGAGTTTAATATTATTTCATGAACTAAAAGGAAGAAAATCATTTCATGATATATATGTGAAAAATTTGTTACACGTGAACTCTTGTCATTGAAGCCACTTATTTTTAATATCTTATTAGTTAAAAGGGCTAAGAACTTTCAGTTGCAATTAACATTCACAGGTGTGTGGAAACATTCTCTCCCTATGAGTAAAGGTCTTTTTATAGGCAATAATATATATTTAACCATTGTGTTAAAATCCATTTTTCAATGAGAAGTTTTAAAAAGTTTTCATTTTTTTTAACATACCAAATTTGAATATGAGAGTATATCATCCTAATCTGTTTTATTTCTAGTTTTCACCTCCAAACCCCTACATGCATGTGTATTTTTAAATATGTGTTACTTAGGAGAATGTGTAAATGAACAAAACTTTGATGCACCCGGTCAGAATACTCACACCAATTTCCTTCAGCATCTCATGGCACTGAGGTTGTAATATTTCTTACAGATCATGATTAAATATCATGACATTTTCACCCCCATTCACAGACTAAACTATATGCACCAAACTGATTATCCATGCCCAGTCTTCATCATATTTGGAGAGTGTTGTGTATGTGTTTGTTTGTTTTAAGACTCTTGGGTTTTAATTTTTTCCACATAGTCGTGAATTGCCTCTTGGATATTTTTTCTTTTACCACTAATTTGGTACCAGCACCCCAAAGTTCTTCAAAAGAGAATTTGAATTTAGTTTCTTTTATCCACTATCCCATTCACTTTCTCTTTCTTTTTTATTTTTCTCAGTGCCTTTCCTCCACTTGCTGTCTTTTCCAAAGAGCTCATCCTCCATGCCCCAAGCTCCAAGTAATTACTCTGCAACCTTGTATGGACAAAATCTATCTCGGATCCCTGTGGTAGAGGAGTGATAGAAGCCTCACAAGGCCAGTTGTTAGGAATCAATTTTTTGCCATTTTTCCTGGGTCACCAATGGCAGGATGACTGTGATTCTAGTGTTCCAGGCTCCTCAAGTGGGAGCCTTTTGAAATCCAAGGCAAAAAGTTCAATTTCATGTTAAAGGAAAAGCTTATCCATTGCACTTTGCTGGGATGTAACTGGTGTCTGGAAAATTTTGATAAAATTGGCTTCTAATTGAGATAACTATACTTTCTCATTTATTTATCATTTCTTTTCCTGCCCTTGGATTCCATTGTTATGAGGAATGTTGTTTGAAAATACTATGGTTTTCCTAGTGACCTTGTTATGTGTGCAAATTTATGCCAATGAGATGAGTGCGATACCAAAGAGGAATTACCAAGAAAAAAATTTATTTCATTCCTAGAGATTATTTGTCTGAGTTTTCCACCTGGAATATAATAACTAGAATTTTGTTTTAATTTATTTTCATTATATTAGAATAATTATTTTCCTTTATAGGCATCAATGCCATACTATCAATTTCTTAACATTGATTATATTAAATGTAACCTAGCCGTACATTCCTTTCTAAATTCACAATTTATTTCAATCTGATGTTGATTTCAATTTATAATTTTAAAATGAAGACCTTTCCAACAGCTTTAAAAAAGCCATTCATTATTCATTTTCTTCACCTGATGTAGTAAGTGAACATAAATCAATAAAGCAGATAGGTAAACACAAAAAATTGGTCAAGGAGAGCCATAAAATCTCCTCTGCTCCGCTGTGTCATCAAAAGGATTGAGAAGTGAAGAATATCATTTTTGTAAATCTGGATTTTCTTTTTTATTATAATTTTTATAGAGATATTGAAAAGGTATAATAATGATTGTAAAGAGGAATACACATCCGTGAATAAACCATACATCAGGGAATGTACACAATGGAAAAGAAGTTAGGTTTTAATATTTGACAATAAAACAGATGTGTATCAAACTAGTCATTTTGTAAAGACATGTACCTCCAAGGTGAGTCATACATCATGGTTAGTAGTCGAGTTTGAAACATGCTCTGGCCAAGTTTTAAAAAATGAGCCACAATATGATTTCCTGCTGGCAATGTGTTTATGGATGCTCTTTAATTTGCTATGTGCCTTTATTTTGTCAGTTCATGAGTTTTGCTCTACACACCAAATTTATGTATGTTCATGTACGAATGGTATCCATCACTGAAAAATAGATTAAGAGAAAGAGTGTGGTAGTGTCAAACATGAAGCCTCAGAATTGCCTATTTCTCTAAAGTTGTCTTAGTTTTCTGTTTTTTTTTTGTTTTAGGAGTCTGTAATCACTTGTGCATAGAATGGAGCACAGTGCACAATGCTGGCAGGCTAGGATCTTCTTTTTATCACCCATTCTTCACCTCCAAGGTATCTTGTGAATAACTGATTCCCTCTTTTTCAACTTATGTACCCTACCATTACCTTTTTGCTCCAGTGTGTAGGCAGTGGCTTCCACAATCCACATGAATATTTTGCATTTAGGAAGCCTTTGTATTCTGAGTTCTGTCGTTTATTTGTCCCTTCTGCATTCTTTGTAAGAATGAGAGTGATTTTATTCCAAGTCCTTATTCCAAGAAATTTCTGAAAATTTAAAATTTGGCAATAGAGTATTGTTTTACATTTGGATACCTGCATCACATTGACTCTGCACCCCTGAATTATCTAAATATATCCAGATATTCAAGACTAGTTTTTTGGAAACAGTATTGGAGCCTTCTAATCATTCAGTAAACACTTGTGAAATCATGTAATATGAACTCCAGTGAATTATCGATTTAAAATTTCTATTCCTCCCATTAATATTCTCCAAGTTGAAGTAATTTGATATTATCACATTAACTATTAGGAGGAAAGTCTGTTAAAGATATTTAACAGAATAAATAAGTTCCACACATTCTCATATCATTAAAGTCACTTATTATAATCTTATTATTTAAAAGATGTAAGTATTTTGATTTGGAATTAGCATTCACAGTGTGTGTGGGAACATCCTTTCCCTCTAAGTAAAGTTTTATTTGGAGATGAGCATCGATATTTAACCAATCTTTTAAAATCCATTTTTCAATGAAAACTTTTTAGATGTGTTTCTTTATTTTTAATATGACAAATTTGTCTATGAGAGAATATCTTCCAAATTTGTTTTATATCTAGTTTTCACCTACAAACACCCACATTCATTCATTTTTTTTTTCATGCATTTTAAATATATATTCCTTAGCAGATAGTGTAAATGAACAAACATTGATGCACTCGGTCAGAAACCTCTCACCATTTTCCTTCTGCATCACACCACCCAGCGGCGATGTAACATTTCTTACAGATCATGATAAAATATCATGGCATTGTCACCCCCAAACAGAATCTATACTATATGCACAAAACTGATTATCCATGCCCTGCCTCAAAATATCTGCTCAGTTGAGTATATGTGTTTTGTCTGTTTTAATGACTCTTGTGTTTTCATGGTTTCCACATAGTCATGAATTGACAGGTGGATTTTTTTCCTTTTACTACTAATTTTGAATCAGTACCTCAAGTTTGTTCAAAAGAGAATTCGAGCTTAGTTTCTTTTCTCCAGTATTCCATTCTCCTTCACTTTTTTTTCTATTTTTCACAATGCCTTCTCACAGGTTGCTGTCTTTCCCAAAGAGCTCATCTTCCATGCCCCGAACTCCAAATAATTATTCCATGTCATTGAATGGACAAAACCCATCTATGGTCCCTGTGGTGGAGAAGCGAAGGAAGCCCAAAAAGGCCAATTGCTGGTAATTGATTCTTTGCCATTTTTCCTGGGTCACCAATGGCCTCATGTCCGTGATTCTAACATTCCACACTCCACAAGAAGGCGCACTTTCTCAATCTGGGGGAAATTTTTCAATTTCATATTACTTGAAAAGCTTATCCATTGCACTTTGCTGGGATGTATCTGTTGTCTGGTGAATTTTGATAAGTATGGCTCTTGATTGAGATGAAAATCTTTTCTAATTTCTTCCTTGGCCCTTGGATTCCATTGTTATGAAGATTGCTTGTTGGAAATACTATGGTTTTCCTGGTGATCTTGTTATGTGTACAAATTTATTCCAATGAGGTGTGTTCAATATCAGAGAGGAATTTGAATGAAAAAAGTTATTTCATTCCCAGAGATTATTTTGTCTGGTTGTTCTATATGGAAGATAATTTGAAATTTGTTTTAAGTTATTGTCATTATAACAGACTATTTTCCTTTATTCTCCTTAGTGCCATCCTATTTCTTATAATTGATTATATTAAATTTAACCTAACCTCCCTTTCCCTTCTAAATTTACATTTTCTTTCCATCTGATGTTCATTTCAACATGTAATTTGAAAATAAAGACCTTTCCTACAGCTTTAAAAAAGCAATGCATTGTTCTCTTTCATCACATGAGGTGGTAAGTGACCATATATATTAATAAAACTCATAGATAAACCAAAAAGCTGATCAAGGAGAGCCCGAAAAACTCCTCTGCTTGTCTGTGTCATCAAAGGTCTCAGAAATGAAGAATTTTATTTTTGTTCATCTGGTTTTTCTTTTTTTATTATAATTTTTAGGGAGATTGGAAAGATTTAATAATGATTGAAGAGATGAATTCACATCCGTGAACATGCCACCCACCAGGGAATGTACACATTGGAAAAACTGGTTTTCAGTTTAATATTTATTAATAAAAGAGTTGTGCTTCAAAATAGTCATTTTGTGAGGACATGTACACCCAAGTTGAGTAACACATCATGTTTATTAGTCGAGACTGAAAGATGCTCTGGATGAGTTTTTAAAAAATGAGCCACAATTCGAATTCCTGCTGGATATGTTTTTATGGGACCCCTTTAAGTTGCTATGTCCCTTTATTTTGTAAGTTCATGAGTTTTGCTCTACACACCAATTTTATGTATGTTAATGTACAAATGGTATACATCACTGAAAAATAGATTAAGAGAGAGTGTGTGGTGAGGGTCAAACATGAAGCCTTTGAATTCCCTTTTTTTTCAGAAGTTGTCTTAGGTTTGTGTTTCTTCATTGTTAGATGATATAATCTCATGTGCATACAATGGAGCACAGTGCACACAGCTGGTGGATTAGGTTCTTGTTTTTTATCTCTTATTCTTCTCCCCCATAATATGTTGTGAATAGTTGAGTGCCTCTTTGTCAACTTAGGTAACCTACCAGTTCCTTTTCAATCCAGGTTGTGGGCAGGGGCTTTCAGAAGCCATAGGAAAATTTGGCAGTTAAGAGCTCTTTGTATACTGAATTCTGGGGTTTATCTGTGCCTTCTGCTTTCCTTTTAAGAATGACCTTGATTTTATTCCAAGTCTTTATCCAAATAACTTTCTGAAAAATTAAAATGTGGAATAAGAGTATTGTTTTATATATGGACACTTGCATCTCAATGTCTCTGCATGCTGGAACTACACAAATATGTCCTGAAAATCAGGATTCACTTTCTTGAAACAGAACCTGGAGCCCTCTAACCATTCAGGAAATACTGGTGAAGTTATCTAAAATGATCTCTCCTGAATTATCAATTTCAAATTGTGTTATTCAAAGGCAGAAGAAACACTGAGTATCATTTCTTTTCCACCCATGATTATTCTCTAAGTTAAAGTAGATTAATATTATTTCAATAACTATTAGGAGGAAATTATCATCCAGATATTTATGTGAAAATTTCATTCCACAAGAATTCCTATCACTGATCCACTTATCATTAAAATCTTCTTATTTAAAGGGCCTAAGAACTTTCATTTACAATAAGAATTTACAGGGTATGTGGAAACATTCTCTCCCACTCTGTAATGGTTTATTTGTAGAGGATATTAGATATTTAACAATTCTCTTAAAATACTTTTTCAACGAGAACTTTTAAAAAGTGTTGTTTAGTTTTAATATACCAAATTTTTGTATGACAGAATATCATCCTAAAATGTTTTATAGCTGGTTTTCACCTCCAAAACAGACATTCATGCATTTTAAATATGTTTTTCTTAGCAGAATGTATAAATGAACAAAATATTGATGCACTTGTTTAGAATACTCACATCATTTTCCTTCAGGATCACACCACCCTGGGCTGCAATATTTCTTACAGATCATTACAAAATATCATGTCATTGGCATCCCCAGTCACAGGTTATACTTTATGCACAAAACTGATTATCCATGCCCTGCCTACAGCATGTCTAGAGAGTTGTGTGTATGTGTTGTGTCTGTTTTAAAGACTCTTTGGTTTTAATTTATTCCACAATGTTGAGAATTTCCTATTGGATTTTTTCCTTTTACTGCTAATATTGATCCAGCACTTCATGGTTCTTCAAAAGAAATTCGAGGTTACTTTCTTTCCTCCATTATTCCATTCTCCTTCTCATTCTTTTCTATTTTTCACAGTGCCTTCTGTCCAGTTGCCATCTTTTCCTAAAAGCTCACCCTCCATGTCCTGAGCTCCAAATAATTAATCTGCGGCACTGTATGGACCAAACCCCTCGAGGATGCATGCAGTGGAGCAGGTAAGAAAGCCCAAAACGGTCAGTTTCTAGGAATCATTTCATTGCAATTTGTCCTGGGTAACCAATGACAGGATGACTGTGATTCTGAAATTCCAGGCTCCACAAGTGAGCATCCTTTTGAAATCTGGGGCAAAAAGTACAATTTCATGTTACTTGAAAATTTATCTATTGCACTTTGCTGCGATGTATCTATTGTCTGGTGAATTTTGATAAGGATTGGTCTTGATTAAGATGACAATACATCCTCATTTCATCCTCAGCCCTTGGATTCCATTGTTCTGAGGAATGCTGTTTGGAAATATAATGGTTTCCCTAGTGATCTTGTTATGTTTACCAATATATGCCAATGAAATGTGTGCAATACCAGAGAGGAATTAGCATGAAAAAAAAATCATTTCATTCATTGAGATTTTTCTTCCTGAGTGTTCTACCTGGAATAAAATAATATGAATTTTGATTTAATTTATTGTTATTATATCAAACAAATTATTTCCCTTTTAGGCGTTAGGTGCCATTCTATCTATTTATCATTGATTATATTAAATTAAACCTAAACTTACTTTCCATTAAAATTTATATTATCGTACATTCTCATGTCCATTTCAATTTGTAGCTTTAAAATAATGACCTTTATAACAGCTTTTAAACAACCATTCATTTTTCACTTCCTTCACATGAGGTAATAAGTGATCATATATCTATAACCCTGAAAGATAAAAAAAATAAAATTTTCAAGGAGAGCCAAAAATACATCCCTGCTTGTCTGTGTTATTAAAAAGATTGAGAAGACAAGAATTACTTTTTTGTTCATGTGGTTCTTCTTTCTTTATTATACTTTCATAGAGATATTGAAAAGTTTTAATAATGATTGAAGAGAAGAATTCATATCCGTGAATATAACATAAACCAGGGAATGTACAGTTTGGAAAAACAGGTTACCGGTTTTATATTTTCAGTAAAAGAGGTGTGTATCTAAATAGTCATTTTGTGAGGACATGTACACCCAAGGTGAGTCATACATCATAGTTAGTAGTCAAGTTGGAAAGATGCTCTGGCCAAGTTTTAAAAAATGAGCCACAATATGATTTCCTGCTGGAGATGTGTTTATGGGACCCCTTTAAGTTGCTATGTCCTTTTATATTGTAAGTTCATGAGTTTTCTCAACACACCAAATTTATGTATGTTCATGTACGAATGGTATCCATCACTAAAAAATATATGAAGAAAAAGAGTGTTGTAGTGTCATACATGAAGCCTCAGAATTGCCTATTTCTCTAAAGTTGTCTTAGCTTTGTGTTTATTCATTGCTGGAGGCTGTAGTCATGAGTGCATAGAATGGAGTGCAGTTCACACTGCTGGATGGATTAGGTTCTTATGTTTGGTGACCCATTCTTCTCCCCATTATATCTTGTGAATAAGTGAGCCCCTCTTTGTCAATTAATATATGCTACCAGTGCCTTTTCACTCTAGAGTGTGGGCTGGGGCTTGCACAAGTCATAGGAAAATTTTGCGATTGGGATCTCTTGTATTCTGAATTCCGGGGTTTTGTCTGTGGATTCTGCTTTCTTTGCAAGAATGAGTTTGATTTTATTCCAAGTGCTTTATGAAAAATTAAAATGTGGCATAAGAGTATTGTTTTATATATGGATACCTGCATCACATTCTCTCTGCACTCGGGAACTACCAAAATATGCACAGAAAATCAGGAATGGTTTTCTTGACACCAAACCTTGAGCCTTCTAACCACTTACTAAACACTGGAAAACCATGTAAAATGATCTGCTTTAATTAACTATTTAAAATTGTGTAATTCAAAAGCAGAGGAAATATTGCGAATCATTTTTTTCCTCCCTTGACAGTTTTCCAAGTTGAAGTAGTTTAATATGATTTCAATAACTATTAAGAGGAAAATCTCTTACAGATATTTATGTGAAAACTTGATTCCATGTGAATTCATATCACTGAACATACTTATTTTTAAAATATTATTATTTAATGGTTATAAGAGCATTCATTTACAATTGGCTTTCACAGAGTATGTGGAAACATTCTCTCCCATTAAGTAAATGTTGATTTGTAGAGGATAATAGATATTTAATGATTATTTTCAAATCCTTTACCAACGAGAACTATAAAAATGTTTATTTTAATTTTCAATATGCCAAATTTACGTATGAGAGAATATCATTCTGATCTGTTTTATATCTGGTTTTCTCCTCCAAACCCCCACATTCATGCATTTTTAAATATCTATTTCTTAGCAGAATGTGTAAATGAACAAAACATTGATGCACTCGTTCAGGATACTCACACCATTTTCCTTCAGCATCACACCACACCGGGGTGTAATATTTCTTAAAGATAATTACAAAATATCATGTCATTGTCATCCCCAGTCACAGAGTATTCTATATGCACAAAAATGATTATCCATGCCCTGCATGCAGCATATCTAGAGAGTTGTATATATGTGTTGTGTCTGTTTTAAAGACACTTTTGTTTTCATTTATTACAAAAATTTGAGAATTGCCTTGTGAATATTTTTTCTTTTACTGCTAGTTGTACTTGACTTTGAAAGATACTCTGGCCAAATTTTTAAAAAATGAACAACAATTCCATTTTCTGCTGGATTTGTGTGTATGGGGCCCCTTTGAGTTGCTATATTCCTTTATTTTGTAAGGTCATGAGATTTGCTCGACACAGCCAGTTTATATATGTTCATGTACGATTGATATATGTCACTGAAAATTAGATTAAGGGAAAGAGTGTATTGAGTGTCAAACATGATGTCTTGGAAATGCGTATTTCTCTAAGTTGTCTTAGTTTTGAAATTCTTCATGTTTGGAGCTTATAATCACATGTTTTTAGAATGGAGTGCCGAGCTCAATGCTGATGGATTAGGTTCTTGTATTTTATGATGCAATAGTCTCCCCCGTGATATGTTGTGAATAGTTGTGCCCCTTTTTTTTCAACTAATTTACACTGCCAGTGCCTTTTCTTTTCCGGGTGTGGGCAGGGGCTTTCACAAGCCATAGGAAAAATTTGCGGTTGGGAGCTCTTTATATTCGGAGTTCTGGGGTTTATCTGTGGATTCCGCTTTCTTTGTAAGAATGAGTTTGATTTTATTCCAAATATTTTCTGAAAAATTAAAATGTGGCATAAGAGTATTGTTTTATATATGGATACTTGCATCACATACTTTCTTTCCTCGGGAACAACCCAAATATTTATAGAATATCAGGGCTGGTTTTCTTGAAACCTGGAACCTTCTACCCATTCATCAAACATTTGCGTAGTTATGTAAAATGATCTCCTGTATATTATCAATTTAAAATTGTGTTATTCTTAAGTGGAGGAAAAACTTAGAAGCATTACTTTTCCTCCTATGACTATTCTCCAAGTTGAAGTAGGTTTATATTATTTCATTAACTATTAGGTGGAAAATCTGTTCCAAATATTTATGCGAAAAATTCGTTCCACCTGAAGTCATATCATGTAAACCACTTCTTTTTAAAAAATCTTATTATTTAAAAGATCTAAGAACTTTCATTTGCAATTAGAATTCACAGGGTATGTGGAAACATTCTTTCCCGCTAAGTAAACATTTACTTGTGGACGATAATTAATATTTAAATATTTTTTAAAATCCATTTTTCAATGAGGATTTTAAAAAAGTTTTTCCTTATATTTAATATAACAAATTTGCATGTGAGAGAATATCATCCTAATCTGCTTTATATCTGGTTTTCACCTCCAAAACCCCACATTCATACATTTTTAAATATATATTTCTTAGCAGAATGTGTAAAGAAAAATCATGGAGGCACTTGGTCAGAATCCTCACACCATTTTCCTTCAGTATCACACCAACCAGGGGTTTAATATTTCTTAGAGATCATGATAAAATATTATGGCATTTTCCCCCACAGTCAGAGACTATATTATATGCACAAAAGTGATTATCAATGTCCTTTCTTTTCTATATTTCACCCTGACTTCCCTCCAGTTGCTGTATTTTTCCAAAGAGCTCATGCTCCATACCCAAGCTCCAAGTAATTATGCTGTGGCATTGAATAGACAAAACTCATCTATGATTCCTGTGGTGGAGAAGGGAAAAAAACACAGAAGGGCACTTGCTCATAGTTTATGCTTTGTCCATTTTCCTGGGTCACAAATGGCAGCATGTCCGTGATTCTAGCGTTCCAGGCTCCACAAGAGGGAGCATTTTTAAAATCAAGGGCAAAAATTTCAATTTCATGTTACTTGAAAGCTTATCCATTGCACCTTGCTGAGATGTATCTGGGATCTGGTGGATTTTGATAGGGATGGTTCTTCACTGAGTGTACAATACTTTCTCATTCTTTTCTCTGATTTTCCTCTGCCCTTGGATTTCATTGTTATGAGGGTTGCTGGTTGGAAATACTATGGTTTTCCTAGTGATCTTGTTATGTGTATTAATTTCTGCCAATGAGATGTGAGCAATACCAATGAGGAATTAGCAAAAAAAAATTTAATTTATTCCTGGAGATTATTTTGCCTGAGTGTTCTACCTGGAATATAATAATTTTATTTTGATTTAATTTATTGTCATCATATCAGACAAACTATTTTCCTTCATAGGCATTCGTGACATATTATCTATTTCTTTTCATTGATTACATTAAATCTACCCTAACCCTACATTCCTTTTAAATTTATATATCCTTTAAATCTGATATCTATTTCAATTTATATTTTTAAAATAAAGGTATTTTCAAGAGCTTTAAAAAATCCATTCATTATTGAGATTCTTCACATGAGGCATTAAGCAATCATATATCAATAAATGAGATAGATAAAATATTTGTTCAAGGAGAGTGAGAAATACGCCTCTGCTAGGCTGTGTCATCCAATGGATAGAGAACTGAAGAATTTTTTTTTGTTCATCTGATTTGTCTTTCTTTATTATACTTTTTATAGAGATGCAGAAAACGTTTAATAATCATTGAAGAGATGAATCCCAATTGTGAAGATATCATACAACAGGAAATGTACCTATTTGAAAAAGAGCTTATTGGTTTAATATTTACCAATAAAAGAGATTTGTTTCTAAATAGTTATTTTGTTAAAACATGCTCCACGAAGTTGAGTCATAAATCATGATTAGTAGTCGAGTTTGAAAGATGCTCTGTCCATGTTTTAAAAAAGGATCCACAATTCAAGTTCCTGCTGGAGATGTGTGTATGGGACCCATTTAAGTTGCTAAGTCCCTTTATTTTATAAGGTCATGTGTTTTGCAGTAAACAGCAAGTTTATGTATGTTTATATACGAATGATATTTGACACTGAAAAATAGATGAAGAGAAAGAGTGTGGTGAGTGTTAAATATGAACGCTAAGAATTGCCTATTTCTCTAAAATTATCTTAGTTTTGTGTCTATTCATTGTTGGGGGCTGTAATCAGGTGTTCACAGAATGGAGCATGGTGCACAATACTGATGGATTATGTTCTTGGGTTTTATTACCCATTCTTATCCCACATGATATCTTGAGAATAGTTGAGACCCTCTTTGTCAAGTTATGTACCCAACCAGTGCCTTTTCACACTGTGGTGTGTGCAGGGGCTTTCACAAGCCATTGGAATATTTTGTAGTTGGGGTCTTTGTATTCTGAGTTCTGGGATTTATCTGTGGATTCTGCTTTCTTTCTAAGAATGAGTTAGTTTTTATTTGAACTATTTAATGAAAAATTAAAATTTGGCCTGAGAGCAAATTTTATATATGGATACCTGCATCACATTCTCTCTGCACTGGGGAAATACCCAAATATGTCCAGAAAATCAGGACTGGTTTTCTTGAAACAGAAGCTAGAGCCTTCTAACCATTCAGTAAACTCTGGTGAGGTCATGTAAAATGATCTCCTGTGAATTATCAGTTTAAAATTTTGTTATTCAAAATGGTGGAAACACTGAGAAGCATATGCTTTCCTCCCATGATTACTCTACAAGATGAAGTAGTTTAATATTGTTTCATTAAGTATTGGGAGGAAAATCTGTTCCAGATATTTATGTGAAAAGTTCGTTCCACATGGGCTCGTATCATTGAAGCCACTTATTTATAAAATCTTAATATTTAAAAAGGCTAAGAACTTTCATTTGCAATTAGCATTTTCAGGGCATGTGGAAACGTTCTCTCCCTCTAAGTAAAGGCTTATTTGTAGTCCATAATAGATATTAACCATACTTTTAAAATGCATTTTTCAATGTGAGCTTTTAAAAGTATTTTTTTATTTTTAATATACCAAATTTCCCTATGGGTGAATATCGTCCATTTCTGCTTTTATATCTAGTTTTCAACACCAAACTCCACATTCATGCATTTTTAAATAAGTATTTCTTAGCAGAATGTGTAAACTAACAAAAGTTTTATGCACTCAGTCAGAATACACACACCATTTTCTTTCATCATCACACCTGACTGGGGTGTAATATTTCTTAGAGATCATGAAAACATATCATGGCTTTGTCACCCCCAGTCACAGACTATACTATATGCAGAAAACTGTTTATCCATGCTCTGCAAACAACATTTCTGGGGAGTTGTGTGTTTGTCTGCTGTCTGCTTTAAAGGCTCTTGGGTATTAATCATTTCTACATAGTTGTAATTGACTGGTGGATTTCTTTCTCTTTACTGGTACATTTGAACATGCACCTCAAGGTTCTACAAAAGAGAATTCTTTATTAGTTTCTTTTCTCCACTATTCCGTTCTCCTTCTCTTTCTTTTCTATTTTTCATCATGATCTTTCTTGAGTTGCTGTCTTTTAAAAAGAGCTTATCCTCCATGACCCTAGCTCCAAATAATTACTTTGTGTTATTGTATGCAAAGAACCCATCTAGGAACCCTGTGTTGGAGTAGGGAAAGAAACCGCACATGGCCAGTTGCAAGGAATCATTTTTTCCCATTTTCCTTGGGTCACCAATGGCAGAATGACCGTGATCTGGCATTTCAGTATTCAATATTGGGAGCTCATTTGAAACTTGGGGTAAAAAGTTCAATTTCATGTTCCTTGAAAAGTTTATCCATTACACTTTGCTGGGATATAACTGGTGTCTGGTGAATTTTGATAAGGATGGCTCTACATTAAGATGACAATATTTTCTCATTCTTTTCTCATTTCTTCCTCTGCCCTTAGACTCCATTGTTATAACGATTGCTGTTTGGGAATACTATGGTTTTCCTAGTGTTCTTGTTATGTGTGCTAATTTATGCCAAAGAGATGTGTGGAATAACAGAGAGGAATTAGTATGAAAAAAAAGTATTTCATTCCTAGAGATTATTTTGTCTGAGTGTTCTACCTGGGATATAATAATTATTTTCCTTAGAGATATTAATGCCATAGTATGTATTTCTTATCATTGATTATAGTAAATCTAACCTAACCTTACATTCTCTTCTAAATTTATATTTTCTTTCAATCTGATGTCCATTTCAATTTATAGTTTTAAAATGAAGGCTTTTACAACAGCTTTAAAAAAATCTTTCATCCTTCACTTTCTTCACATGATGTAGTAAGTGATCATATATCAATGAAACTGATAGATAAAGAAAAAAAATGGTTAAAGGAGAGCCAGAAATACACCTCTGCATGGCTGTGTCATCAAAAGGATTGATAAGTGAAGATTTGCTCATCTGGTTTTCCTTTCTTTACTATAATTTTTATAGTGTTATGGAAAAAGTTAAATAATTATTGAAGAGATGAATTCACATCCCTCAATATACCATACACCAGGGAAAGTACACATTGAAAAAACCGGTTATCATTTTAATATTTATCAATAAAAGACATGTGTTTCAAATAGACATTTTTTTGAAGATACCTACACCCACGGTGAGTCATAAATCATGCTTAGTAGTCGAGTTTGAAAGATGGTCTTGCCAAGATTAAAAAAATGATCCAGCATTCAATCTCCTGCTGGAGATGTGTGTATGGGACCCCATTAAGTTTTTATGTCCCTTTATTTTGAAAGGTCAAGAGTTTTGCTCTATACACCAAATTTGTGTATGTTCATATAGAATTGATATATGTCACAAAAAAAGAGATTAAAAGAAAGAGTGTGGTGAGTGTCAAACATGAAGCCTTGGCATGCCTATTTCTCTAAAGTTGTCTTAGTGTTGTGTTTCTTCATTGTTGGAGGCTATAATCGCGTGTGCATATAATGCAGTGTGGTGTACACTGGTGGACGGATTAGGTTCTTGTGTTTTCTGACCCATTCTTCTCCCCCTTGATATCATGTGAATAGTTGAGTCCCTCTTTCTCACCTTATGTAGCCTACCAATGCCTTTTTTTAAAGTGTGTTAACATATTGTTTTCTTTCTTTCTTTTTTTTTTTATTATGGGTAAAAATCAAAATTCTCACAATACATACAAACATTTGCAAAATGATATATAAATAAATATGCATATATGTGTATTTGCTTACAAAAATGTTATATATATATGTATATTTTAAGAGGTGCTTAGATTACCCAAAATATTGCACGGAACCCACTGGGATTACTCCAGGGTGTGGGTAGGGGTTTTCACAAGCCATAGGAATAATTTGCAGTTGAGAGTTCTGTGTGTTCTGTGTTCCGTGGTTTATCTATGAATTCTACTTTCTTTGTAAGAATGATTTTGATTGTAGTATAAGTACTTTCTGAAAAACTAACATGTGGCTTGAGAGAATTTTTTTATATATGGTTACCTGCATCACATTCTCTTCACTGGGTAACAACAAGAAATATGTCCAGAAAATCAAGACTGGTTTTCCTGAAACAGAATCTGGAACCTTATAACCATTGAGTAAACACTGGTGAAGTCTTGTAAAACATTCTACTGGGAATTATTAATTTAAAAATATGTTATTCAATAGAGGAAGAAACACTGAGAAGATTTAATTTCCCCCCCATAACTATTGTCCATGTTGAAGTAGTTTAATATTATTTCAATAACTATTGTGAGGGAAATCTCTTCCAGATATTTATGTGAAAAATTCATTCCATGCACACTCATATCATTGAAGCCACTTATTTTAAAAATCTTATTATTTAAAGGGCTAAGAACATTCATTTGAAGTTAGAATTCTCAGAGTATGTGGAACCCTTCTCTCCCTCTAAGTAAAGTTTTATTTGTGGACAATAATAGATTGAACCATTCTTTTAAAATCCAATTTTCAACAAGAACTTTTAAAAAGTTTTTCTTTATTTTTAATATACAAAATTTGCATATGAGAGAATGTCGTCCTAATCTGTTTATATCTAGTTTTCACATCCAAGCCCCCTCATTCATGCATTTTTAAATAGGTATTTTTTAGGAGAATGTGTATACAAACAAAACATTAATGAACACGGTCAGAATAATCTCACCATTTTCCTTCAGCATCACACCACACTGGGGTGTAATATTTCTTACAGAACTTGGTAATATTTCATGGCATTGTCACCCCCAATAACAGAGTATACTAGATGCACAATACCAATTATCCAGGCCCTACCTTCATCGTGTCTGGAGAGTTGTATGTATGTGTTGTATCTGTTTTAAAGACTCTTGGGTTTTATTTTTTTCCACAAAGCCGTGAATTGACTGTTGGATTTTTTCCCTTTTACTTCTAATTTTGAACCAATACCTCAGGGTTCTTCAAAAGAGAATTCAAGCTTAGTTTCTTTTCTACATTATTCCATTCCCCTTCCGTTTCTTTTCTATTTTCCACAGTGCCTTCTCTTCAGTTGCAGTCTTTTAAAAAGAGCTCATCCTGCATGGCCCTATCCCCAAATAATTAATCTGCGTCATCTTATGCACAAAACCCATCTAGGAACTCTGTGGTGAAGTAGGGAAAGAAGCCACACATGGCTAGTTGCAAGGGATAATTTTTTCACTGTTTTCCTTTGGTACGAATGGCAGGGTGACCATGATTCTGGCATTTCAGGGTCAATAGTGGGAGCCCTTTTTGAAATACGGGGTAAAAAGTTCAACTACATGTTACTTGAAATGCTTATCCATTGCACTTGCTGGCATGTAACAGGATTCTGATGAATTTTGATAAGGATGGCTCTACATTGAGATGATAATATTTTCTCATTCTTCCTCTACCCTTTGATTCCATTGCTATGGGGATTGCTGTTTGGAAATTCTATGGATTTCCTAGGGATCTTGCTATGTGTTCTAATTTATTCCAATGAGATGTGTGCAAACCAAAGAGGAATTAGCATAAAAAAATTGTTTCATTCCAGAGATTATTTTTTCTGAGTGTTCTACCTGGGATATAATAATTTAAATTTTGTTTCAATTTATAGTCATTATCACACTCTAATTACTTTCCATTTTAGGCATTAGTGCTATACTATCTATTTCTTATCATTGATTATATTAAATCTAACCTATCCTTATGTTCTCTTCTAAATTTACATTTTCCTTCAATCTGATGTGTATTGATTTATAATTTTAAGATAAACACGTTTTCAAGCAGTTTAAATAAGCCATTCTTTGTTCACATTCATCACATGATGTAGTAAGTGATCATATATCAATTAAAGGTATAGATAAACAAAAAAAATTGTTTAAGGAGAGTCAGAAATACACCTCTTCGTGGCTGTCTCATCAAAATGATTGAGAAATGAAGAACTTATTTTTTGGTCATTGACTTTTCCTTGTTTTGTTATAATTTTCATAGAGATATTTAAAATTTTTAATATTGATTGAAGAGATGAATTCACATCCGTGAATGTACCATACATCAGGGAATGTACACATTGGATAAACAGGTTTTTGGTTTAATATTTATTAATAATAGAGCTGTGTTTCAAAATAGTCATTTTGTGAGGACATGTACAGCCAAGGTGAGTCATACATCATTGTTAGTAGTTGAGTTTGAAAGATGCTCTGGCCAAGTTTTAAAAAATGAGCCACAATTAAGTTTCCTTCTGGAGATGTGTATATGGGACCCCTTTAAGATGCTATGTCCCTTTATTTTGTAAGTTCATGAGTTTTGCTCTACACACCAATTTTATGTATGTTAATGTACAAATTGTATAAATCACTGAAAAATAGATTAAGAGAGAGAGTGTGTTGAGTGTCATATATGAAGTCCTAGAAATTGCCTATTTCTCTGAAGTTGTCTTAGTTTTGTGTTTCTTAGTTGTTGGGGGCCATAATCGTCTGTGCCTAGAATGGAGCTCAGTGCATATTGCTGGTGTATTAGGTTCTTGATTTTTATCTCACAATCTTCTCCTCCATGATATGTTTTGAGTAGTTGGATCCCTCTCTGTAAACTTATGTATCCTACCAGTTCCTTTTCACTCCAGGTTGTGGGCAGGGGCTTTCACATTCCACTTGAAAATTTTGCAGTTAAGACCTCTTTGTATATTGAGTTCAGGGGTTTATCTGTGGCTTCTGCTTTCTTTGTAAGAATGAGGTTGATTTTATTCCAAGTCTTTATCCCAAGAACTTTCTAAAAAATTAAAATGTGGCATAAGAGTATTGTTTTATATATGGATACCTGCATCACAATGTCTCTGCTCCCAGAACTATACATGTATGTCCAGAAAAGCAGGACTGTTTTTTTAAAAAAAACTGTACCTGGAGCCTTCTAACCATTCAGTAAACACTGGTGAAGTCATGGAAAATGATCTCCTGTGAATTATCGATTTAAAATTGTGTTAATTAAAAGCAGAGGAAACACTTAGAATCATTTCTTTTCCTCCCATTATTATTCTCCAAGTTGAAATACTTTGATATTATTTCATTAACTTTAAGAAGAATGTCTATTAAAGATATTTATGTGATAAATCCATTCAACATGAAGTCATATCATTAAAGCCACTTATTATTAAACTCTTACTATTTAATAGGGGTAAGAACTTTCATTTGGAATAAGCATTCACAGAGTATGTGGGAACATTTTGTCCATCTAAATAAATGTTTATTTTTAGACGATCATATATATCTAACCATTCTTTTAAAATCCATTTTTGAACAAGAACATTTAAAAATTGTTTCTTTAATTTTAATATACCAAATTTGCATATGAGAGAATGTCATCCAAACTTGTTTATATCTAGTTTTCACCAACAAACCCCACATTCATGCATTTTTAAATATGTATTTCCTAGCAGAATGTGCAAATGAAAAAACATTGATGCAATTGTTCCAAAATTTCACTTCATTTTCCTTCAACATCACACCACACTGGGTTGTTATATTTCTTAGAAATCATGGGAAAACATCATGGCATTATCTCCCCCAGTCGCAGATAACACTATATGCAGAAAACAGATAATCCATGCCGTCCCTTCAACTTGTCTGGAGAGTTGTGTGTATGTGTTCTGTCTGTTTTAAAGACTCTAGGCTTTTAATTGTTTCCACATAGTCATGAATTGACTGGTGGATTTTTTTTCTTTTTACTGTTAATTTTGAACCAGCACCTTAAGGTTCTTCAAAAGAGAATGCAAGAATATTTACTTTTCTCCAGTATTCCATTCTCCTTCTCTTTCTATTCAATTTTTAACAGTGCCTTCCAACAGGCGGTTGTATTTTCCAAAGAGCTCATCCTCCATGCCCGAGCTCCAAATAATTATTCTGCAGCATTGAATGGACAACACCCATCTAGTATCCCTGTGGTGGAGAAGGGAAAGAAGCCACACAAGGCCAGTTGCTCAAAATTTTTTCTTTGCCATTTTTCCTGTGTCACAAATAACAGCATGTCCATGATTGCAGCGTTCCATGCTCCACAAGAAGGAGCACTTTTATAAATCTGGGGCTAAAATTTCAATATCATGTTACTTGAAAATCTTATCCATTGCACTTTGTTGGGATGCATCTGGAGTCTGGTGAATTTTGATAGGGATGGCTCTTCATTGAGATGACAATACTTTCTCATTCTTTTCTCATTTCTTTCTCTGCCCTTGGATTCCATTGTTACAAGGATTGCTGGTTGGAAATACTATGGTTTTCCTAGTGATCTTGTTATGTGTTCAAATTTATGCCCATAAGATGTGTGCAATACCAGAGAGGAATTAGCATGAAAAAAAAATCATTTCATTCCAAGAGCTTATTTTGCCAGAGTGTTATAGCTGGAGTATAATAAAATGAATTTTTTAAAAAATTTATTGCTATTTTATCAGACTAATTATTTTCCTTTATTGGAATTATTGCCATACTATCTATTGCTTATTACTGATTACATTAAATCAAACCTAACCATACATTCCCTTCTAAATTTACATTTTCTTTCAATCTGATGTGCATTTCAATTTATAATTTTAAAATAAAGATCATTCCGACAACTTTTAAAAAATCCATTCATTGTTCTCATTCTTCACATGAAGTGGTAAGTTATCATATATCATTAAACTTAATAGGTAAACAAAAAAATGGCCAAGGTGAGCCAGAAAAATGCCTCTGACGGTCTGTTTCATCAAAAGTGAAGGATTTCTTTTTTGTTCATCTGGTTTTTCTTTCTTTATTACAATTTCAGAGACATTGAAATCGTTTAATAATGCTTGAAGAGATGAATCACATCCGGGAATATACCATACACCAAGGAATGAACACATTTGAAAAACTTATTATCTGCCTAATATTTACCAATGAAAGAGATGTGTTTCAAAATTGTCATTGTGTGATGACATATACAACCAAGGAGAGTCATACATCATGGTTATTAGTAGAGTCAGAAAGATCCTATGTCCAAGTTTTAAAAAATGAACCACAATTCAATTTCCCACTGTAGATGTGTGTATGAGACCTGTTTAATTTGCTATGACCCTTTATTTTGTAAGGTCATAAGCTTTTCTCTACACACCAAGTTTATGTACTTTCATGTAAGAATGAAATTCGTCACTGAAAAATAGATTAAATGAAAGAGTGTGATGAGTGTCAAACTTGAGGACTTGGAATTGCCTATTACTCTAATATTGTTTTAGTTTTGTGTTTATTCATTGTTGGAGGCTATAATCATGAGTGCATAGAATGGAGTGCGGTTCACACTGCTGAATGGATTAAGTTCTTATGATTTGTGACCCATTCTTCTCCCCCATTATATCTTGTGAATAGGTGAGTCCCTTTTTGTCAATTTATGTACCCTACCAGGGCCATTTTGCTCCAGTGTGTGGGCAGGGGATTGCACAAGTAATAGGAAATTTTGCAATTGTGATCTCTTTGTATTCTGAGTTCGTGGATTATTTGTGGATTCTGCTTTCTTTGGAAGAATGAGATTGATTTTATTCCAAGTGATTATTGAAAAATTAAATGCGACATAAAGTAATGTTTTATATATGGATATCTGCATCACATTCTCTCTGCACTCTGGAACAACTGAAATACGTCCAGAAAATCAGGACTTGTTTTCTTCAAACCAAATCTGGAGCCTTCTAACCACTTACTAAACACTGTGAAATCATGTAAATTATCTCCTTGAATTAACGAATTAAAATTGTATTATTCAAAAGTGGAGGAAACCTTGAGAAACATTTTTTCCTCCCTTGACTACTTTCCAAGTTGAAGTAGTTTAATATGATTTCAATAACTATTAGGAGGAAAATCTCTTCCAGATATTTATGTGAAAAATTCCTTCCATGTGAATTCATATCACTGAACCCACTTATTTTTAAAATCTTTTTATTTAATGGGCCTAAGAACTTTCATTGTCAATTAGCATTCACAGAGTATGTGGAAAATTCTCTCCCACTAATTATAGGTTTATTTGTAGAGGATAATAGATATTTAACAATTCTTTTCAAATCCTTTTTCAAAGAGAACATTAAAAAAGTTTTTTAAAATTTTCAATAAACCAAATTTGCATATGACAGAATATCATTTTAATCTGTTTTATATCTGGTTTTCACCTTCAAACCCCCACATTCATGCTTTTTTAAATATGTATTTCTTTGTAAATGTGTAAAGGAACAAAACATTGATGCACGCATTCAGAATGCTCACACCATTTTCCTTCAGCATCACACGACACTGGGGTGTACTTTTTCTTACAGATCATTACAAAATATCATATTGTCATCCCCAGTCACAGACTATACTATATGCACAAAACTGATTATCCATGCTCTGCCTGTAACATGTCTAGAGAATTTTATGTATGTGTTGTGTCTGTTTTAAAGACTCTTTGGTTTTAATTTATTCCACAACGTTGAGAATTGCCTGGGGGATTTTTTCCCTTTTACTAGTAATATTGGACCAGCTCTTTCTGGTTCTTCAAAAGATAATTCTAGGTTAGTTTCTTCTCTCCATTATTCCATTCTCCTTCTCTTTCTTTTCTATTTTTCACAGTGCCTCTCTCGGTTGCTGTCTTTTCTAAAGAGCTCATCATCCATGCCCTGAGTTCCAAATAATTAATCTAAAACATTGTATACAAAATCCCTCTAAGATGCCTGTGGTGAAAGAGGGAAGGAAACCACACAAGGTCAGTTTCTAGGAATCACATCTTTGCAGTTTTTCCTGTGTCACCAGTGGCAGGATGATCATGATTCAAGCCTTCCAGTCTCCACAAGTGAACGTCCTTTTGAAATCTGAGGCAAAAGTTCAATTTCATGATATTTGAAAAGTTTATCCTTTCCACTTTGCTGCAATGTATCTGGTGTCTGGTGAATCTTGATAAGGATGGCTCTTCATTAAGAAGACAATACTTTCTCATTCTTTTCTCATTTCTTCCTCTGCCCTTAGGTTCCATTGTAATGAGTTTTGCTGGTTAGAAATACTATGGTTTTCCTAGTGATTTTGCTTTGTGCACTAATTTATGTCAATTAGATGTGTGTAAGACCACAGTGGAATTAGCATGAAAAATTAATTTATTCCTGGAGATTATTTTGTCTGAGTGTTCTACCTGGAATATAATAATTTGAATTTTGATTTAATTTATTGTCATCATATCAGACTAATTATTTTCCTGGATAGGTGTTCGTGACATACTATCTGTTTCTTATCATTGATTATATTAATTCTAACCTAACCTTACATTGCCTTCTAAATTTACATTTTCTTTCAATCTGATGTCTATTTCAATTTATAATTTAAAAAAAGATTTTTCAAGACATTCAAAAACTCCATGCATTATTCACATTCTTCACATGAGGTGTTAAGTGATCATATATCAATAAATGTGATAGATAAAATAATTGTTCAAGGAGAGCGAGAAATATGCCTCTGCTTGGCTGTGTCATCAAAAGGATTGAGAACTGAAGAATTTTTTGTTCACCTGGTTTCTCTTTCTTTATTGTAATTTTTATAGAGATGCAGAAAACGTTTAAAAATCATTGAGGGAATGAATCCCAATTGTGAATATACCATACAAAAGGAAATGTACCCATTTGAAAAAGAGCTTATTGGTTTAATATTTATCAATAAAAGAGATTTATTTCTAAGTAGTCATTTTGTTAGAACATGCAAAACGAAAGTGAGTCATAAATCATGGTTAGTAGTCGAATTGAAAGATGCTCGGTCCATGTTTTAAAAAAGGATCCACAATTCGATTTCCCACCGGAGATGTGTATGGGACCCATTTAAGATGCTTTGACCCTTTATTTTATACGGTCATGAGCTTTGCTCTACACCCCAATTTTATGTAAGAATTATATCCGCCACTGGAAAATATATTAAGAGAAAGAGTGTGATGAGGGTAAAACATGAAGGTTTGGCATTGCCTAATACTTTAATGTGGTCTTAGTTTTGTGTTTATTCATTGTTGGGGCTATAATCGTGAGTGCATAGAATGGAGTGCAGTTCACACTGCTGGATGGATTAGGTTCTTATGTTGTGTGACCCATTATTCTCCCCCATGATATCTTGTGAAGAGGTGAGTGCCTCTTTGTCAAATTATATACCCAAACAGTGCCATTTCTCTACAGGGTGTGGGCAGGGTCTTTCACAAGCCATAGGAAAAATTTTCAATTGGGAGCTTTTGTAATCTGAGTTCCTGGATTTATCTCTGGTTTCTGCTTTCTTTGTAAGAATGGGTTTGCTTTTATTCCAAGTACATTCTGAAAAATTAAAATGTGGCAAAAGTGTATTGTTTTATATATGGTTACCTGCATCCCATTCTTTCTGCACTCAGGAACTACACAAATATGTCCAGAAAATCAGGACTGGATTTCTTGAAACAGAACCTGGAATGCTCTACCCTTTCAGGAAACACTTGTGAAGTTATCTAAAATATCTCCCCTGAATTATCCATTTCAAATTGTGTTATTCAAAAGCAAAGGAAACACTGAGAAATATTTCTTTCCTCCCATTATTATTCTCCAATTTGAATTAGTTTAATATTATTTCACTAACTATTAGGAGGAAAATCTCTAACAGATATTTATTTGAAAAATTCATTCCACGCGAATTCATAACACTCAAACCACTTAATTTTAAAATATTAATATTTAAAGGGCCTAAGAATGTTCATTTGCATTTGGCATTCACAGGATATTTGGAAACATTCTGTCCCACTAAGAAAATTTTTTATTTGTAGGGGATAATAGATATTTAACAATTCTTTTAAAATGCTTTTTCAATGAGAACTTTATAATAGGTTTTTTTTAATTTTTAATATACCAAATTTGCATATGAGTGAATATCATTTTAATCTGTTTTATATCTGGTTTTCACCTCCAAACAACCACATTCATGCATTTTTAAATATGTATTTATTAACAAAATGTGGAAATGAACAAAACATTGATGCACTCGTTCAGAATACTCACACCATTTTCCTTTAGCATCACACCACACTGGGGTGTCATATTTCTTAGAGATCATTACAAAATATCAAGACATTGTTATCCCCAGTCACAGACTATACCATAAGCACGAAACTATGTTTCCATGTCCTGCCTACAGCATGTCTAAAGAGTTGTGTCTTTGTTCTGTCTGTTTTAAAGACTCTGGTTTAATTTATTCCACAATGTTGAGAAATGCCTGGGCGATTTTTTTCCTTTTACTGCTAATATTGAACCATCACTTCATGGTTCTTTAAAGAAAAGTCAAGGTTAGTTTTTTTCTCCATTATTTCATTCTCCTTCTCATTTTTCTATTTTTCACAGTGCCTTCTCTACAGTTGCTATCTTATCCAAAGAGCTCATCCTCCATGCCCTGAGCTCCAAATAATTAATCTAGGGATTGTGTGAACAAAACCCCTCTAGGATGCCTGTGGTTGAGGAGTGAAGAAAGCCACACAAGGTCATTTTGTAGGAATCAATTCTTTGCAGTTTTTTCTGGGTTACCGATGACAGGATGACCGTGATTCTACCATTCCAGGGTCCACAGATTAGCAATATTTTGAAATTCTGGGCAAAAAGTTCAATTTCATTTTACTTGAATATTTTATCCATGGCACTTTGCTGCGATGTATATATTGCCTGGTGAATTTTGATAAGGATGTCTCTTCATTGATATGACAATAGTTTCTCATTTCTTCCTCTGCCCTTAGAATCCATTGTTATGAGGATTGCTGGTGGTAAATATTATGGCTGTCCAAGTGATATTGTTATGCCTACTAATTTATGTCAATTTGATGTGTGCAATACAAGAGTGGAATTAGCATGAAAAAAATTTGTTCATTACTGGAGATTATTTTGCCTGAGTGTTCTACCTGGAATAAAACAATTTGAATTTTGATTTAATTAATTGTCATTATATCAAGCTAATTATTTTCCTTTTAGACATTAGTGCCATAGTATTTATTTCTTATCATTGATTATATTAAATCAAATCTAACCTTACTTTCCCTTCATAATTTACATTTTCTTTCATTCTGATGACCATTTCAATTTGTACTTTTAAAATAAAGATCTTTTCAACAAATTTAAAAAGCCATTCATTGTTCACCTTCTTCACATGAGGTGGTAAGTGATCATATATCAATAATACTGATAGATAGACATAATAAATTTTTCAAGGAGAGCCAGAAATACGCCACTTCTTGGGTGTGTCATCAAAAGGATTGAAAAGTGAAGAATTTCTTTTTTATTCATCTGGTTTTTCTTTGTTTATTATAATTTCATATAGATATTGAAAAGGTTTAATAATGATTGAGGAGGTGAATTCACATCCGTGAATATACCATACACCTGGGAATGTAAACATTGGAAAAACAAGCTATCGGTTTAATATTTATCAATAAAAGAGATGTGTTTCAAAATTGTCATTTTGGGAGGACATGTACAACCAAGGTGAGTCATACATCATGGTTAGTAGTCGAGTATGAAAGATGCTTTCCCAAGTTTTACAAAATGAGCCAGGTTTTTTTGTAACAGTACTTGGAGCTTTCTAACCATTCAGTAAACACTTGTGAAGTCATGTAAAATGATCTCCTATGAATTATAGATGGAAAATTATGTTAATCAAAAGCAGAGGAAACACTGAGAAGCACACTATTCCTCCCATTACTCTTCTCCAAGTTGAAGTAGTTTGATATTATTTCATTAACTATTAGGAGGAAAGTCTGTTAAATATATTTGTGTGAAAAATAAGTTCCACACCATCTCATAACATTGAAGCCACTTATTATTATAATCATATTATTTAAAAGGGATAATAACTTTCATTTGGAATTAGCATTCACAGAGTATGTTTGAACATCCTGTCCCTCTAGGAAAAGAGTTATTTGTAGATGATCATATTTAAACATTCTTTTAAAATCCATTTTTCAATGAGTACTTTTAAGAAGTGTTTCATTATTTTTAATATACCAAATTTGCCTATGAGAGAATAATGTCCAAATTTGTTTTATATTTACTTTTCACCTCCAAACATGCACATTCAATCATTTAATTTTTTCATGTATTTAAAAATATATATTCCTTAGCAGATGGTGTTAATGACAAATATTGATGCAAACATTCAGAATCCTCAAAACATTTTCCTTCAGCATCACACCACCCTGGGGTGTAATATTTCTTACAGATCATGAAAAAAATATCATGGCATTGTCTCCCCCAGTCACAGATTATACTTTCTGTGGAAAACTGATTATCCATGCCCTTCCTTCAACTTGTCTGGAGATTTTTGTGTATATGTTGTCTCTCTTTTAAAGACTCTTGGGTTTTAATTGTTTCCACATTGTCATGAATTGACTGGTGGATTTTTTCCTTTTACTGCTTACTTTGAGTCAGCATCTCAATATTCTTCAAAAGAGAAATTGAGCATATTTTATTAACTCCACTATTCCACTTTCCTTCTCTTACTTTTCTGTTTTTCACAGTGCCTTTCTACAGGTTGCTCTCTTTTCCAAAGTGATCATCCTCCATGCCCTGAGCTCCAAATAATTATTCTGCAGCACTGAATGGACAGCACCCATCTTGGATCCCTGCAGTGGAGAAAGGAAAGAAGCCACACAAGGCCAGTTGCTCATAATTTTTTCTTTGCCATTTTTCCTGGGACACCAATGGCAGCGTGTCCATGATTGTTGCATTCTGTTCTCCACAAGATGGAGCCCTTTTTAAAATCCTGGCTAAAATTTCAATTTCATGTTATTTGAAAAGCTTATCCATTGCTCATTGCTGGGATGTATCTGGTGTGTAATGAATTTTGATAGAGATGAGTCTTCATTGAGATGAAAATACTTTCTCATTCTATTCTGAATTCTACCTCTGCCCTTTGAAACCATTGTTATGAGGATTCCTGGTTGGAAATATATCATTTTCCTAGTGATGTTTTTAAGTGTACTAATTATGCCCTTCATATGTGTGCAATACCAAAGAAGAATTAGCATGAAAAAAATTATTTCTTTCCTAGAGATTATATTGCCTGAATGTTCTACTTGGAATATAATAATTTGAATTTTGATTTAATTTATTGTCATTATATCAAATTAATTACTTTCCTTTTAGGCTTTAGTGTCATACTATCTATTTCTTAACATTGATTATATTTAATCAAACCTCACCTTACTTTCCCTTCAAAATTTGCATTTTCTTACATTCTGATGTCCATTTCAATTTGTAGTTTTAAAATAAAGTTCTTTTCAACACTTTAAAATCAGCCATTCATTTTTCACTAAAATCACATGAGGTGGTAAGTGATCACATGTCAATAAAACTGATAGATAAATAAAATAAAATTTTCAAGGAGTGCCAGAAATACACTTCTGCTTCGTTCTGTCTTCAAAAGGATTGAGAAGTGAAGAATTTTTTTTCGTTCATCTGGTTTTTCTTTCTTTATTAAAATTTCAAAGAGATATTGAAAAGGTTTAATAATGATTGAAGAGATGGATCACATCCTTTAATACACCATACGCCAGGGAATGTACACCTTTGAAAAACATATTATCTGTCTAATATTTACCAATAAAAGAGATACATAGCAAAGTATTCTTTTTGTGAGGACATGTACTCCCAAGGTGAGTCAAACATCATGGTTAGTAGTCGAGTTTGAAAGATACTATGACCAAATTTTTAAAAAATGGACATGAATTCGATTTCCTGTTGGAGTTGTGTGTATGGGACCACTTTAATTGGCTATGTCCTTTTATTTTGTAAGGTCAAGAGATTTGCTGGATACAGCAAGTTTATGTATGTTCATGTACAAATGATATATGTCACTGAAAAATAAATTAAGGGAAAGAGTGGATTTAGGGTCAGCCATGAAGGCTTGGAAATGCCTATTTCTCTAAGGTGTCTTAGTTTAGTTTTTCTTTATTGTTGGAGCCTATAATAACATGTTCTTAGAATGAAGTGGTGAGCTCAATGCTGATGGATTAACTTCTGCTGTTTTATGACCCATTCTTCTCCTCCGTGATATCTTGTGAATAGTCGAGTCCCTTTTTTTCAACTTAATTACACTACCAGTGCCTTTTCTTTCAAGGGTGTGGGCAGCGGTTTTCACAAGTCATTGGAAAATTTTGCGTTTGGGAGCAGTTTATATTCTGAGTTCTGAGGTTTATCTGTGGATTCTGCTTTCTTTGTAAGAATGGGTTTGGTTTTATTCCCAGTATTTTCTGAAAAATTAAAATGTGGTATAAGAGCATTGTTTTATATATGGATACGTACATCACATATTCTCTCCACTTGGAACTACCCAAATATGTACAGAAAATTAGGAATGCTTTTCTTGAAACAGAATCTGGAGCCTTCCAACCATTCAGTAAACACTTGTGCAGTCATGTAAAATGATCTCCTGTATATTATCAATTTAAAATTGTTATATTCTAAAGTGGAGGAAACACTGAGATGTATTTCTTTCCCTCCTATGATTATTCTCCAAGTTGAAGTAGTTTAATATTATTTCATTATCTCTTAGGTTGAAGATCTGTTCCAAATATTTATGTGAAAAATTCGTTCCACCTGAACTCATATCATGTAAGCAACTTATTTTTTAAAATCTTATTATTTAAAAGATCTAAGAATTTTCATTTGCAATACGAATTCACAGGGTATGTGGAAACATTCTCTCCCTCTAAGTAAACATTTACTTGCAGATGATAATAAATATTTAAACACTTTTCTTAAATCCATTTTTGAATGAGGACTTTAAAAAAGTTTTTCCTTATTTTTAATATACCAAAATTGCATATGTGAGAATATCATCCTAATCTGTTTTATATCTGGTTTTCAACTCCAAACCCCCATATTCATACAATTTTAAATATGAATACTTACTACATTTTCCTACAGCATCACACCACGCTTGGGTGTAATATTCCTTACAGATCATCATAAAATATCATGGTATAGTCACCCCCAGTCACAGTCTATACTTCATGCACAAAACTGATTATCCAGTTCCAGCCTTCAACATGCCTGGAGGTTTGTGTGTATGGGATGTGTCTGCTTTAAAAACCCTTGGGTTTAATTTTTTCCACATACTCATGAATTGACTGGTGGACTTTTTTCCTTTTACTGCTAATTTTGGATCAGCACCTCAAGGTTCTTCCAAGGAGAATTCGAGCGAAGTTTCTTTTCTCCAATATTCTATTCTCCTCTTTCTTTTCTATTTTTCACATAGAATTCCCTCCAGTTGCTGTCTTTTCAAAAGAGCCCATGCTCCATGCCCGGAGCTCCAAGTAATTATTCTGTTGCATTGAATGTTCAAAACCCATCTAGGATCCCTGCGGTGGATAAGGGAAAGAAGCCACACAAGGCCAGTTACTCGTAATTTTTTCTTTGCCGTTTATCCTGGGGCATAAATGGCAGCATGACAGTGATTCTAATGTTCCAGGCACCACAAGAAGGAGCCCTTTTTAAAATCTGGGGCAAAACTTTCAATTTCATGTTACTTGAAAGCTTATCCATTGCACTTTGCTCTGATATATCTGGTGTCTGGTGAATTTTGATAGGGATGGCTTTTCATTGAATAGACTATACTTTCCCGTTCTTTTCTCATTTCTTCCTCTGCCCTTGGATTCCATTGTTATGAGGAATGCTGCTGGAAATACTATGGTTTTCCTAGTGATCATGTTTTGTGTATTAATTTATGCCAATGAGATGTGTGCAATACAAAGAGGAATTAGCATGAAAAAAATTATTTCATTCCAAGGCATTGTTTTGTCTGATTGTTCTACCTGGAATGTAATAATTGCAAAAAAATTTTAATTTATTTTCATTATATCAGACTAAGTATTTTCCTTTATAGGTGATTGTGCCATCCTATCTATTTCTTATAATTGATTATATTAAATTTCCCCTAACCTCACATTCCCTTCTAAATTTACATTTTCTATAATGATGTCCATTTCAATTTGTAATTTTAAAATAAACACCATTTCAACATTTTTTAAAAAGCCTTTCATTATTCTCTTTTTTCATATGAGGTGGTAAGTTATCATATATATTAATAAATCTGATAGATAAACAAAAAATATTGTTCAAGGAGAGCCACAAAAAATGCCTCTGCTTGGCTGTCTCATCAAAATGATTTAGAAGGGAAGAATTTCATTTTTGTTCATCTCATTTTTCTTTATTTATTATAATTTTAAGAGGTATTGAAAAGGTTTAATAATGATTGTAGAGATGAATTCACAGATGTGAATATATCATACACCAATGAATGTACACATTGGAAAAACAGGTTTTTGATTTAATATTTATTATTAAAAATTGATGTGTTTCAAAATAATCATTTTGTGAAGACATGTACACCCATGGTGATTCATGCATAATGGTTAGGAGCCGAATTTGAAAGATGCTCTTGCCAAGTTTTAAAAAATGAGCCAGAAATCAATTTCCTGCTGGAGATGTGTGTATTGGACCGCTTTAAGATGCTATGACCCTATATTTTGTAAGGTCATGAGTTTTGCTCTGCACACCAAGTTTCTGTATGTACATGTATGAATGATATCTGTCAAAGAAAAAGAGATTATAGAAAGAGTATGGTAAGCATCATACATGAAGGCTTGGAATTGCCTATTTCTCTAAGATGCCTTAGATTTGTTTCTTCAATGTGGCAGGCTACAGTGGAATGTGCATAGAATGGAATGCCATGCACACAGCTTGGTTGATTAGGTTTTTTGTTTTATGATCCATTTCTCTCCCCCATTTTATCTTGTGATTTGATGAGTCACTCTTTGTCTACTTACATAACCTGCCAGTGTCTTTTATCTCCAGGGTGTGTGCAGGGGTTTTAACAATCCATAGGAAAATTTTGTGGTTTGGAGCTCTTTGTATTGCCAGTTATGAGGTTGATCCGTGGATTCTGCGTTCTTTGTTAGAATGAGTTTGATTTTTTCCATGTACTTTCTGAAAAATTTAAATATTGCATAAGGGCATTGTTTCATGTATGGATACCTGCATCACATTCTCTCTGCTCTCGGGAACTCTACCCATATATGTCCAGAATATACGGATTGGTTTTCATGAAACACAACCTGGAGCCTTCTAACCATTCAGTAAACAGTGTTGAAGACATGTAAAACAGTCTCCTATGAATTATTCAATTAAATTGTGTAATTCACAAGCGGAACAAACACTGAGAAGCATTTCTTTTCTTCCCATTACTTTTCTCCAAATTCAAGTAGTTTAATATTATTTCCTTAACTATAAGGAAGAAAATCAGTTCATGATACATATGTTAAAAATTTGTTACACGTGAACTCATGTCATTGAAGCCACTTATTTTTAATATCTTATTATTTTAAAGGACTAAGAACTTTCATTTGCAATTAACTTTTACAGGGAATGTGGAAATATTCTATCCCTCTGAGTTAAGTTCTATTTGTAGATGATAATATATATTTAACCATTCTGTTAAAATCCATTTGTCAATGAGAAGTTTTAAAAAGGTTTCCTTTATTTTTAAATTAACAAATTTGAATATGAGAGTATATCACCCTAAACTGTTTTATATCTAGTTCGCAACTCCAGACACCCCCATTCGTGCATTTTTAAATATATATTCCTTTGCAGAATGTGTAGACTAACAAAACATTCATGCACTGGGTCAGAATACTCACACCAATTCCTTCAGCATTACAGCACACTGGGGTGTAGTATTTCTGACAGATCATGATAAAATATGGTGTTGTCACTCCCCTTCACAGACTATACTATAAGCACAAAAGTTAATATCCATGCCCTTTCTACAACATGTCTGGAGAGTTGTGTGTCTGTGTTATGCCTGTTTTAAAAATCTCTTGGGTTTTAATTTTTTTCCACTTAGTCGTGATTTGAGTGGTGGATTTTTTTCCTTTTACTTCTAATTTGGAACCAGCAACACAAGGTTTTTTGAAGACAATTCGACATTAATATTTTTTCTCCAATACTCCATTCTCCTTCTCTTTCTTTCATATTATATGCAGTGCCTTGTTTCCAGTTGCTGTCTTTTCAAAAGAGCTCATCCTCCATACCCCTAACTCAAAATAATTACTCTGTGGCATTGTATGGATAAAACACATCCAGGAACCCTGCAGTGGAGGAGGGAAAGAAGCCACTGAAGGCCAGTTGCTAGCAATCATTTTTCACCATTTTTCCTGGTCAACAATGACAGAAGTACCGTGATTCTAGCGATCCAGGCTCCACAAGTGGAAGCCCTTTTGATATATAGGGCAAAAAGTTTAATTTTATATTACTTGAAAATCTTATCCATTGCACTTCCTGGGGTGTATCTGGAGTCTGGTGAAATTTGATAGGGATGGCTTCTCATTGAGAAGACAATAGGTTATCATTCTTTTCTCATTTAATCATCTGCCTTTGGATTCCATTGCAATGAGGATTTCTGGTTGGACATAATCTCAGTTTCCTAGTGATCTTTATATGGGTACTAATTTATGCCAATGAGATGTGTGCATTATCAAAGAGGAATTAGCATAAAAAAGGAAATTATTCAAACCTAGAGATTATTTTGTCCGAGTGTTCTACCTGGAATATAATCATTTGAATTGCATTTTAAATTATTGTCATTATATTAGACTAAGTATTTTCCTTTATATGTGTTAGTGCCGTACTCTCTATTTCTTATCATTGATTATATTAAATCTAATCTAACCTTACATTCCCTTCAAAATATGCTTTTTCTTTCAATCAGATTACCATTTCTATAGATAATTTTAAAATAAAGACCTTTTCAACAGATTTTAAAAGGTCATTCAGTGTTCACTTTCTTCACATGATATAGTAAGTGATCGTATATCAATAAAACTGATAAATTTAAAAAAATGCTTCAAAGAAAGCCTGAAACACAACTTTGTTTGGCTTGTCATCAAAAGAATTGAAAAGGGAAGAATTTCTTTTAGTACATCTGGTTTTGCTTTCTTTATTATAATTTTAATAGAGAAACAGAAAAGTTTTAATAGTGATTGAAGAGATGAATTTACATCCATGAATATACCATACAGCAGGGAATGTACACATTGGAAAAACAGCTTATTGGTTTAATACTTATCAATAAAAGAGATGTGTTTCAAAATAGTCATCTTGTGTGGACATGTACACCCAAGGTGAGTCATACATCATGGTTATTATTCGAGTTTGAAAGATGCTCTGGACAACTTTTAAAAAATGAGCCACAATTTGATTACCCATTGGACATGTGTGTATGGAACCACATTAAGTTGCTATGTCCCTTTATTTTGTAAGGTCATGAGATTTGCTTGACACAGAAAGTTAATGTCTGTTCATGTACGAATGATATACATCACTGAAAAATGGATTAAGTGAAAGAGTGTGTTGAGCATCAAACATGAAGGCTTGGGATGGCCTATTTCTCTAAAGTTGTCTTGGTTTTGTGTTTATTCCTTGTGGGAGGCTGTAACCGCATGTTCATAGAATGAAGTGCGGTGCTCACTGCTGGATGGATTAGGTTCTTCTGTTTTATGACCCATTCTTTTCCCACAAGTTGTCTTGTGAATAGTTGAGTCCCTCATTTTCAACTTATGTTCCCTAAAAATGCCTTTCTCTCCAGGGTGAGGGCAGGGGCTTTCACAAACTAAAGGAAAATTTTGCATTTGGGAGCTCTTTGTATTCTGAGTTTAGGGATTTATGTGTAGAATCTGCTCTCTTTGTAAGAATGAGTTTGATTTTATTCCAAGTACTTTCTGAAAAATTAAAATGTGGCATAAGAGCATTGTTAAATATATTCATACCTGAATCACATTCTTTTTGAATTTGGGTACTACCCAAATATGTCCATAAAATAAGGTTGGTTTTCTTGAAACTGAAACTGGAGCCTTCTCACCATTCAGCAAACACTGGTGAAATCATGTAAAATGATCTCCTGTGAATTATCAATTTAAAATTGTGTTATGCAATAGTGGAAGAAACACTGAGAAGTATTTCTTTCCCTCCCATGACTTTCTCCAAGTTGAAGTTGTTTAATATTATTTCATTATCTATTAGGAGGAAAATCTGTTCCAGATATTTATGTGAAAAGTTCATTCCGTATGAACTCATATCATTGAAGACACTTATTTGTGTAATCTTATTATTTAAAGATCTAATAATTTTTATTTGCAATTGGCATTCACAGGGTATGTGGAACATTTTCTGCCTCTAAGTAAAGGTTTATTCATAGACAATAATAGATATTGAACCATTCTTTTAAATTCCATTTTCAATGAGAACATTTAAAAAGTTTTTTTTAATTTTTAATATATCAAATTTGCTTTTGAGAGAATATCCTAAACTGTTTTCTTTCTAGTTTTCATCTCCAAACCCATACATGCATGCATTTTTATATATGTGTTAATTTAGAGAAGGTGTAAATGAGCAAAACGTTGATGCACTCAGTCAGAATACTCACACCAATTTCCTTCAGCATCACATGACACTTGGGATATAATATTTCTTACAGATCATGATTAAATATCATGACATTTTCACCCCCAGTCACAGATTAACTATATGCACAAAACTGATTGTCCATGCCCAGCCTTCATCCTGTATGGAGAGTGATGTATTGGTTTAAAGACTCTTGGGTTGAGAAGTGGCTGTGGCTCAATCAGTAGGGATCACGTTTACCATATGGGAGGCCCCCGGTTCGGTTCCCGGGGCCTCCTGGTGAAGGCAAAGCCTGCCCGCGCGGCGTGCTTAGCTGACCCAGCGAGCACAAGCAGCAAGGGGGGGGATAAATGAATAAATAAAAAAATATTTAAAAAAATAAAATAAAGACTCTTGGGTTTTAATTTTTTCCACATAGTCGTGAATTGCCTCTTGGGTTTTTTTTCTGTTACTGCTAATTTGCAACCAGCACCCCAAAGTTCTGCAAAAGAGGATTTGAACTTAGTTTCTTTTATTCACTATACCATTCTCTTTCTCTTTCTTTTCTATTTTTCTCAGTGCCTTTCCTCCACTTGCTATCTTTTCCAAAGAGTTCATTCTCCATGCCCCAAACTCCAACTAATTACTCTGCAACATTGTAAGGACAAAACATATCTAGGATCCCTGTGGTTGAGGAGTGATAGAAGCCACACAAGAACAGTTGCTAGGAATCATTTTTTGCCATTTTTCCTGGGTCACAAATGGCAGGATGACTGTGATTCTAGTGTTCCAGACTCCACAAGGGGAGCCTTTGGAAATCCAGGGCAAAAAGTTATTTTTCATATTACTTGAAATGCTTATCTATTGCACTTTGCTGGGATGTAACTGGTGTCTGGATAATTTTGATAAAATTGGCTCTTAATTGAGATGACTGTACTTTCTCATTCTTTTCTCATTTCTTCTTCTGCCCTTGGATTCCATTGTTATAAGGATTGCTGGTTGCAAATGCTATGGTTTTCCTAGTGAACTTGTTATGTGTGCAAATATATGAAAGTGAGATGAGTGCAATACCAAAGAGGAATTAGCAAGAAAAAATTTATTTCATTCTTAGAGATTAATTGTCTGCATGTTCTACCTAGAATATATAACTAGAATTTTGTTTTAATTTATTTTCATTATATCAGAATAATTATTTTCCTTTATAAGTGTCAGTACCATACTATCAATTTCTTAACATTGATTATATTAAATGTAAGCTAACCTAACATTCCCTTCTAAATTTACATTTTCTTTCAATCTGATGTCGATTTCTTTATATAATTTAAAATGGAGACATTTTCAAAAGCTTTAAAAAAGCCATTCATTATTCACTATCTTCACATGATGTAGGAAGTGAACATAAATCAATAAAACTGATAAGTAAACACAAAAAAAGTGTTCAAGGAGAGCCATAAAATTTCTTCTGCTTGGCTGTGTCATCTAAAGGATTAAGAAGTGAAGTATATCATTTTTGTTCCTCTGGTTTTTCTTTCTTTGTTATAATTTTTATAGAGATATTGAAATGTTATAATAATGATTGTAGAAAGGAAATCACATCTGTGAATAAACCATAAATCATGGAATGTACACAATGGCAAAACAAGTTATCATTTTAATATTTGTCAATAAAACAGATGTGTATCAAAAGAGTCATTTCGTGAAGACATGTAATTCCAAGGTGAGCCATACATCATGGTTAGTAGTAGAGTTTGAAAGATGCTCTGGCCAATTTTTGAAAAATGAACGACAATTCGATTTCCTGCTGGAGATGTGTGTATGGGTCCCCTTTAAATTGCTGTGTCCCTTTAGTGTATGAAGTCATATGTTTTCTTCTACACACCAAGTTTATGTATGTTCATGTACGAATGATATCCGTCATTGAAAATTACATTATGACCAAAAAAATGGTAAGCGTCAAACATGAAGGCTTATAATTACCTATTCCAAAAAATGTGTCTTAATTTTGTGTTTATTCATTGTTGGAAGCTGTAATCAAGTGTTCATAGAATGGAGTTCCATGCACACTGCTGATGGATTAGGTTCTTTTATTTTCTAACCCATTCTCCTCCCCCGTGATATCTTGTGAATCATTGAGTCCTTTTTTTTTCAACTTATGTAGACAACCAGTGACTTTTCTCTACAGGGTGTGTGCAGGTGCTTTCACCAGACATAGGAAAATTTTGCGGTTGGGAGATCTTTATATTCTGAGTTCTGAAGTTTATCTGTGGGTTCTGCTTTCTTTGTGAGAATGAGTTGGCTTAAAGAATTTTTTCTTTAATTATAATATACCAAATTTGTGTATGAGAGAATATCATCCTAATGTGTTTATATCTAGTTCTCACCTCGAAATCCCCACATTCATACATTTTTAAATATGTATTGCAAGCAGAATGTGTAAATAAAAAAAATATTGATGCTCTCAGTCAGAATCCAGGCACCATTTTCCTTCAGAATCACAAAACACTGGGGTGAAATATTTCTTACATACCATGGTAAAATATCATGGCATTGTCACCCCCAGTCACAGACTATACTATATGAACAAAAATGATTATACATGCCCTGCCGTAAACATGTTTGGAGAGTTGTGTGTATGTGTTGTGTCTATTTAAAGACTCTTGGGTTTTAATTTTTTCCACAAATAGTCTGAATTGCCTCTTGGATTTTTTTCCTTTTAAGGCTAATTTGGAACCAGCACCTCAAAGTTCTTCAAAAAGGAATTTAAGCATGGTTTCTTTACTCCACTATTTCATTCTCCTTCTCTTTCTGTTCTGTTTTTCACAGTGCCTTCTCTCCAGTTGCTGACTTTACCAAAGAGCTCATCCTCCATGCCTCGAGCTCAAAATAATTACTCTGCAGCATTGTATAGACAAAACCCACTAGGATCCCTGTGGTGGAGGAGGGAAAGAAGCCACATTAGGCCAGTTGCTAGGAATCATTTTTTTGGCATTTTTCCTGGGTATCCAATGGCAGGATAACCGTGATTCTAGAGTTCAAGGATCCACAAGAGGGAGCACTTTTGAAATCAGGGAAAAGTGTTCAATTTCAAGTTACTTGAAAAACTTATCCATTGCATTTTCCTGCGATGTTTCTGGTGTCTAGAGAATTTTGATATGGATGATTCTTCATTGAGATGACAATATTTTCTCATCCTTTTCTCATTTCTTCTTCTGCCCTTGGAATCCATTGTTATGAGGATTGCTGGTTGGAAAAATTAAGGTTTTCCTTATGCTCTCATTATGTGTACAAATTTATGGCAATGAGATGTGTGCAATACCAAAGAGGAATTAGCAAGGAAAACAATTTATTTCATTTCTAGAGATTATTTTTTCTGTGTGTTCTACCTGGAATATAATAATTTGAATTTTGTTTTAATTTACTTCATTATATCAGGCTAAGTTTTTTCCTTTATAGGCATTAGTGCAATACTATTTATTTCTTATAATTGATTATACTAAATCTAACCTAACCTTACATTGCCTTCTAAATTTACACTTTCTTTATTTTATTTTATTTTTTTAAGATTATTTTATTTATTTATTCATTCATTTATCCCCCCCTTGCTGCTTGTGCTCACTGGGTCAGCTAACCACGCCGTGCGGGCGGGCTTGCCTTCACCAGGAGGCCCCGGGAACTGAACCCGGGGCCTCCCATATGGTAAACGGGAGCCCTACTGATTGAGCCACAGCCGCTCCCTACACTTTCTTTAAATCTGATGTCCTTTTCAGTTTAAAATTTTAAGAGAGAATTTTTCAACAGCTTTAAAAATGCCATTCATTGTTCACTCTCTTTACATGATGTGGAAATTGATTGTATATCTATTAACTGCTAGATTTTAAAAAAATGGTTAAAGTGAGCCAGAAAAACCCCATTGCTTCACTGTGTCATCAAAAGGATGGAGAAGTGAAGAATTTCTTTTTTGTTCATCTGGTTTTCTTTCTTTATTATAATTTTTATGGAGCTATTGAAAATGTTTAATAATGATTGAAGAGATGAATTCACATCCGTGAATATAGCATACACCAAGGTATGTAGACATTGGAAAAACAGCTTATGGGATTAATGTTTATCAATATAAGAGAATTGCTCCAAATATTCATTTTGTGAGGCATGTACAACCCAGGTGACACATGCATCGTGGTTAATAGTCGAGTTTGAATGATGCTCTGGCCAATTTTAAATAAATGAACCATAATTCTATTTTCCACTGGAGATGTTTGTATTGGACCCCTTTAAGTTGATATGTCCCTTTACTTTGTCAGGTAAGGAGTTTCTTCTAAACATCAAGTTTATGTTTGTTCATCTATGAATGATATCTGTCAAGGAAAAATAGATTAGGATAAAGAGTGTTGAGGTGGCCAACATAGGAATCCCAGTGGGTTCTGTGTAATATTTTGGGTAATCTAAGCACCTCTTAAAATATATGTATATATATATATATATATATATATATATATAAATAACATTTTTGTAAGCAAATACACATATATGCATGTATATTTATATATCATTTTACAAATGTTTGTATGTATTGTGAGAATTTTGATTTTTACCCACAATAAAAATAAAAAATAAATAAATAAATAAATAACAAAGGAAAAAAAAAGAGTGTCGTGAGTGTCCCACATGAAGCTTGGAATTGCTTATTTCTCTAAGATGTCTCAGTTTTGTGTGTCTTCATTGCGGGAGGCTATAATCACATGCGCATATATTGGGGCATCATGCACACTGTTGGATGGATTAGGTTCCTGTGTTTTATGATCCATTCCTCCCCCTGATGATATCTTGAGAATTGTTGACTCTTTCTATGTCAACTTATATACACTACTAGTGACTTTTTTACTCAGGTTGTGGGCAGGTCCTTTCACAAGACTTTGAAAAATTTTTCAATTGGGAGGTCTTTGTATTCTGAGTACCTTGGTTTATCTGTGGATTCTGCTTTCTTTGTAAAAATTAGTTTGATTTTATTCCATGTAATTTCTGAGGAATTAAAATGTAACATAAGAGAATTGTTTTATATATGATACCTGTTTCACATTCTCTCTGAATTCAGGAAATACCCAAATAAATCCAGAAAATCAGGACTGCTTTTCTTGAAACAGAACCAGAAGCCTTCTAACCATTCAATAAACACCGGTGAAGTCATGTAAAATGATCTCTTTTCAATTAGCGATTTAATATTATGTTATTCAAAAGTGCAGTGAAACACTGAGAAGCATTTCTTTTCCTCCCATGATTATTCTCCAAGTTGAAGTAGTTTAATATTATTTCATTAACTATTAGGAAGAAAATCTGTTCCCGATATTTCTGTGAAAAATTCATTATGCGTGAACTCATATCATTGAAGCCACTTATTTTAAAACCCTATTATTTAAAAGGACTCAGAACTTTCATTTGCAATTAGCATTCACAGGGTATGAGGAAACATCCTCTCCCTTTAATTAAAGGTTTACTTGCAGAAGATAATTAATATTTAACCATTTTTCTAAAATCCATTTCTCAATGGGAATGTTAAAGAAGATTTTCTTTATTTTTAATATACCAAATTTGTGTATGAGAGACTATCATCTTAATCTGTTTTATATCTGGTTTTCACCTCCAAACCCCCACATTCATACATTTTTAAATATGTATTTCTTAGCAGAATGTGTAAAGAACAAAACATGGATGCACTTGGTCAGAACCCTCACACCATTTTCCTTCAGTATCACACCAACCAGGGGTGTAATATTTCTTACAGATCATGATAAAATATCATTGCCTTTCCCCCCCCAGTCAGGGACTATACTATATGCACAAAACTTGATTATCAATGCCCTTTATTTTCTATTTTTCACCCTGACTTCCTTCCCGTTGTTGTCTTTTCCAAAGAGATCATGCTCCATGCCCTGAGCTCCAAATAATTATTCTGTGGCATTGAATGGACAAAAGCCATCTAGGATCCCTGTGGTGGAGAAGGGAAAGAAGCCACACAAGGGCAGTTGCACAATTTATTTTTGCCATTTTTCCTGGGTCACAAATGGCAGCATGTCCATGATTCTAGTGTTCCAGGCTCCATAAGAGGGAGCACTTTTTAAAATCCAGGGCAAAAATTTCAATTTCATATTACTTGAAAGCTTATCTATTGCACTTTGCTAAGATGTATCTGGGGTCTGGTGGATTTTGATAGGGATGGCTCTTCATTGAGTAGACAATACTTTCTCATTCTTTTCTCTCATCTTCCTCTGCCTTTCGATTCCATTTTTATGAGGGTATCTGGTTGGAAATACTATGGTTTTCCTAGTGATCTTGTTAATGTATTCATTTCTGCCAATGAGATGTGTGCAATACCAAAGTGGAATTAGCATGAAAAAAATAATTCATTCCAAGAGAATATTTTGCCTGAGTGTTCTACCTGGAATAAAATAATTTGAAAAAATTTTAATTATTGTCATTATATCAGACTAAGTATTTTCCCTTATAGGTGATATTGCCATCCTATCTATTTCTTATCATTGATTATATTTAATTTAACCTAACCTCACATTCCCTTCTAAATTTACATTTTCTTTAATTATGATATCCATTTCCATTTCTAATTTTTAAATAGAGACCTTATCAGCATCTTAATAAAAACCGTTCATTGTTCTCTTTATTCATATGAGCTGGTAAGTGATCATATATATTAATAAAACTGATAGAGAAACAAAAAATATTGTTCAAGGAGAGCCAGAAAAACACCTCTGCTTGGCTGTGTCATCAAATGGATTGAGAAGGGAAGAATTTCATTTTTGTTCATCTCAATTTTCTTTTTTTATTATAATTTTTTAGATATATTGAAAAGGTTTAATAATAATTGAAGAGATGAATTCAAATCTGTGAATATACCATACACCAGGGAATGTACACATAGGAAAAACAGCTTATTGGTTTAATATTTATTATAAAACATTGATTTGTTTCAAAATAATCATTTTGTGAAAACATGTACAACAAAGTTGAGTCATGCGTCATGGTTAGGAGCCAAGTTTGAAAGACACTATTGCCAAGTTTTTAAAAATGCACCAGAAATTGATTTCCTGCCCGAAATGTGTGTATTGGACTCCTTTAAGATGCTATGTCCCTATATTTTGTAAGGTCATGAATTTTGCTCTACACACCAAGTATGAAAGATATCCATCAATGAAAAAGAGATTAGTGAAAGAGTGTGGTGAGTGTCAAACATGAAGGCTTGGAATTGCCTATTTCTCTAAGATGCCTTAGTTTTTGTTTCTTCAATGTGGCTGTCTACAATTATGTGTGCATAGAATGGAACCCCATGCACCCTGCTGGATCGATTAGGTTTTTTGTTTTATGACACATTTCTCTCCCAAATTATATCTTGTGGTTAGTTAAGTCCTTCTTTATCTACTTATGTACCCTACCTGTGCCTTTTCTCTCCAGGGTTTGCGCAGGGATTTTCACAAGTCATAGGAAAATTTTGCGGTTGGGAGATCTTTGTATTCTCAGCCCTGAGGTTTATCTGTGGATTGTACTTTCTTTGTAAGAATGAGTTAGATTTTATTCCAAGTACTTTTTGAAAAATTAAAATATCGCCTGAGGGCATTGTTTCATATATGAATACCTGCATCACATTCTCCCTGTACTCAAGAACTACCCATATATGTCCAGAAAATCAGGACAGGTTTTTATGAAACACAATCTTGAGACTTCTAACCATTCAGTAAACACAGGTGAAGACATGTAAAACGGTCTCATATGAATTATTGAATTAAATTGTGTTATTCACAAGCAGAGGATACACTGAGAAGAATTACTTTTTTCCCCATTAATTTTCTCCAAGTTTAAGTAGTTTAATATTATTTCATTAACTATAAGGAAGAAAATCAGGTCATGATATTTATGTGAAAAATTTGTTACATGTGAACTCATATCATTGAAGCCACTTATTTTTAATATCTTATTATTTAATTGGGCTAAGAACATTCATTTGCAATTAACATTCACAGGGTATGTGGAAACATTATCTCCTTGTAAATAAAGTTCTATTTGTAGACAATATATATTTAACCATTCCGTTAAAATCCATTTTTCAGGGAGAACTTTTAAAACGTTTTTCTTTACTTTTAATATAACAAATGTGGTTATGAGAGTATATCACCCTAATCTGTTTTCTATCTAGCTCTCGCTTTCAAACACCCCCATTCTTGCATTTTTAAATATGTATTTCTTAGCAGAATTTGTAGACGAACAAAACATTGATGCACTCGGTCAGAATACTCACACCAATTCCTTCAGCATCAGAGCACACTGGGTTGTAATATTTCTCACAGATCATGATAAAATATCATGGCATTGTCACACCCCTTCACAGACTATACTATATGCGCAAGAGTGATTATCCATGCCCTACCTTCAACATGTCTGGAGAGTTGTGTGTATGTGTTGTGTCTGTTTTAAAATCTCTTGGGTTTTATTTTTTTCCACATAGTCGTGAATTGAGTGGTGGACGTTTTTCATCTTACTGCTAATTTTGAACCAGCACCTCAAGGTTATTCAAATAAGAATTCGAGCTTAGTTTCTTTTCTCCCTTATTCCATTCTCCTTCTCTTTCTTTTATATTTTTCAGGGTTCCTTCTCTCCCGTTGCTGTCTTTTCCAAAGAACTCATCCTCCATGCAGTGAGCTCCAAATAATTACTCTGCAGCAATGTATGGGCAAAACCCATCTAGGATACCTGTGGTGTTAGAGGGAAAGTAACCACACGAGGCAATTTACCTTAATCATATTTTCACTATTTTCCTGGGTCACCAGTGGCAGGATGACCAGTGATTCTAGCATTCTAGGCTCCACAAGTGGGAGCCCTTTTGAAATCACGTGCAAAATTTCTATTTCATATTACTTCAGAAGCTTATCCATTGCACTTTGCTACGATGTATCTGTTGTCTGGGATATCTTGATAAAAATGGCTCATCATTGAGATGACAATTCATTCTCATTCTTTTCTCATTTCTTCTTCTGACCTTGGATTCCATTGTAATGAGAATTGCTCATTTGAAATACTATGGTTTTCCTAGTGATCTTTTTATTTATACAAATTTATGCCAATGAGATGTGTGCAATACCAAAGAAGAATTAGCAAGAAATAAAATTTATTTCATTTCGAGAGATTATATTTTCATAGTGTTCTACCTGGAATATAATAATTGGAAATTTCTTTTAATTTATTTTCATGATATCAGACTAATTATTTTCCTTTAAGATGTTAGTGCCATACTATCAATTTCTTAATATTGATTATATTAAATCTAACCTAACCTTACATTCCCTTCTAAATTTACATTTTATCAATCTGATGTCAATTTCAATTTATAATTTTAAAATAAAGACCTTTCCAACAACTTTAAATGAAGCATTCATTTTTCACTTTCTTCACATAATGTAGTAAGTAAACATATATCAATAAAACTGATAGACAAACATGAAAAATTGTTCAAGGAGAGCCTTCAAAACACCTCTGCTTGGCTGTGTCATCAAAAGGATTGAGAAGTGAATATTATATTTTTAATTCATTTGGTTTTTCTATCTTAATTATAATTTTTATAGAAATACTGAAAATATTTAATAATGATTAAAGAGATGAATCATTTCACTGAATATACCAAACACGAGAGAATATACACTTTGGAAAACAGGTTAACAGTTTAATATTTATCAATAAAATAGATGTTTTTCAAAATAGTTATTTTGTGTGGACATGTACACCCAAGGTGAGTCATACATCATGGTTGTTAGTTGAGTTTGAAAGATGTTCTGGCCAAGCCTTAAAAAATGAACTACAATACAATTTCCCACTGGAGATGTGTCTGTGGTACCCATTTAAGTTGCTATACCTTTATTTTTTAAGGTCATGGGTTTTGCTCTACACACCAATTCTATGTATGTTGATATACGAATGATATCCGTCACAGAAAAATAGATTAAGAGAAAGAGTATGGTGAGTGTCAAACCTGAAGATTTGGAGATGCTTATTTCCTTAAGGTGATTAAGTTTGGTGTTTCTTCATTGTTGGAGGCTATAATTGATTGTCCATAGAATGGAGCTCTCTGTACACTGCTGATGGATTAGGTTCTTGGGTTTTATCACCCATTCTTCTCCCCCATGATGTCTTATGAATAGTTGAGACCCTCATTTTCAACTTATGTACCTACCAGTGCCTTATTTCTCCAGCCTGTGAGCAGGAGCTTTCAAAAGCCAAAGGAAAACTTTGCAGTTGGGACCACTTTGTACTCTAGTTCTGTGTTTTATCTGTGGATTCTGCTTTCTTTGTAAGTATGAGTGTGATATTATTCCAAGTACTTTCTGAAATATTAAAAAGTGGCATAAGAGCATTGTTTTATACATGGATACCTCCATCACATTTTCTCTGCACTAAGGTACAACTAAAATATGTATAGAAAATCAGGAACGGATTTCTTGAAACAGAACTTGGAGTCTTTTAACCATTCAGGAAACACTTCTGAAGTCATGTAAAATGATGTCCTGTGAATTATTGATTTAAAATTTTGTTATGTATAAGTGGAGGAAAAACTGAGCAGCATATTTTTCCTCCCTTGACTATTTTCCAGGTTCAAGTAGTTTAATATGATTTCAATAAATATTAGGAGGAAAATCTCTTCCAGATATTTATGTGAAAATATCCGTCCATGTGAATTCATATCACTGAACCCACATATTTTTATAATCTTTTTATTTAATGGGACTAAGAAATTTCATTGACAATTGGCATTCACAGTGTATGTGGAAACACACTTCCCACTAAGTAAAGGTTTATTTGTAGAGGATAATAGATATTTAACACTTCTTTTAAAATTCTTTTTCAAAGAGAACTTTAAAAAATTTTTTTTTTAATTTTCAATATACCAAATTTGCATACGATAGAATATCATTTTAATTTGTTTATATCTTGTTTTCACCTCCAGACCCCCACATTCATGCATTTTTAAATGTATTTCTTCACAAAATATGTAAATGAACAAAACATTTTTACACGCATTGAAAATACTCACACCATTTTCCTTCAGCATCACACGACACTGGGGTGTACTTTTTCTTACAGATCATTACAAAATATCATATCTTAGTCATCCCCAGTCACGGACTATACTATATGCACAAAGCTGATTATCCATGCCCTGCCTGCAGCATGTCTAGAGAGTTGTATGTATGTGTTGTGTCTGTTTTAAAGACTCTTTGGTTTTAATTTATTCCACGAAGTTGAGAATTGCCTGGTAGATTTTTTTCCTTTTACTGCTAATAATGAACCAGCTCTTCCTGGTTCTCAAAAGATAATTCATGATTAGTTTCTTTTCTCCATTATTCCATTCTCCTTCTCTTTCTTTTCTATTTTTAACAGTGCCTCTCTCCAGTTGCTGTCTTTTCTAAAGAGCTCATAATCCATGCTCCGAGCTCAAAATAATTAATCTGCAGCATTGTATGTACAAAAGCCCTATAGGATGCCTGTGGTGGAGAAGGGAAGGAAGCCACACAAGGTCAATTTTAGGAAGCAATTCTTTGCAATATTTCCTGGGTCACAAATGGAAGGATGATTGTGATTCTACCGTTCTAGACTCCACACGTGAGCATCTTCTTGATATCAGAGGCAAAAGTTCAATTTCATGTTACTTGAAAAGTTTATCCATTGCACGTGCTGCGATGTATCTGTTGTCTGGGGAATTTTGATAAGAATGGCTCTTCATTGAGATGACAATACTTTTTCATTCTTTTCTCATTTCTTCCTCTGCCCTTAGATTGCATTGTTATGAGTTTTGCTGATTGGAAATACTATGGTTTTCCTAGTGATTTTGTTATGTGTACTAATTTATGTCAATTAGATGTGTGCTATACCACAATGGAATTAGTATAAAAAATTTTAATTTATTCCAGCAGATTATTTTGCCTGAGTGTTCTACCTGGAATATAATAATTTGAATTTGGTTTTTATTTATTGTCATCATATCAGACTAATTATTTTCCTTCATAGGCATTCATTATACACTATCTCTTTCTTATCATTGATTATATTAGATCTTACCTAACCTTCTAAATTTACCTTTCCTTTAAATCTGATGTCTATTTCATTTTATATTTTTAGAATAAAGATATTTTCAAGAGCTTTAAAAATTCCATTCATTATTCAAATTCATTTTTTTTTGTTCATCTGGTTTGTCTTTCTTTAATGTAATTTTCATAGAGATGCAGAAAACGTTTACTAATCATTGAAGAGATGAATCCCACCTGTGAATATATCATACAACAGGAAATGTACCCATTTGAAAAAGAGATTCTTGGTTTAATATTTATCAATAAAAGAGATTTGTTTCTAAATAGTCATTTTGTTAGAATATGCACAATTAATTTGTGTCATAAATCATGGTTAGTAGTCCAGTTTGAAAGATGCTCTGTCCATGTTTTAAAAAAGTATCCACAAATAAATTTCCTACTGGAGATGTGTGTATGGGACCCATTTAAGCTGCTAAGTCCCTTTATTTTATAAGGTCATGAGATTTTCTCTACACACCAAGTTTATCTATGTTTATGTACGAATTGGTATTCGTCACTGAAAAATAGATGAAGAGAAAGAGGGTGGTGAGTGTCAAACAAGAAGGCTAGGAATTGCCTATTTCTCTAAAGTTGCCATAGTTTTGTGTTTTCTTCATTGTTGGAGGCTATAATCAGATAAGCATAGAATGGAGCACGGTGCACACTGCTGATAGTTTAAGTTCTTGGATTTTATCACACTTTCTTATCCCACATGATGTCTTGTGAATCGTTGAGTCCCTCTTTGTCAAGTTTTGTACCCTAACAGTGCCTTTTCACTCCATGGTGAGTGAAAAGGGTTTTCACAAGCCAAAGGAATATTTTGTAGTTGGGGGCTCTTTGTATTCTGTGTTCTGGGGTTTATCTGTGGATTCTGCTTTCTTTGTAAGAATTAGTTTGATTTTATTTGAAGTACTTTATGAAAAACTAAATTTGTCCCTAGAGCAAATTTTATATATGGATACCTGCATCACATTCTCTCTGCACTGGGGAACTTCCCAAATATTTCCAGAAAATCAGGACTGGTTTTCTTCAAACAGAACCTATAGCCGTCTAACCATTCAGTAAACTTTGGTGAGATCATGTAAAAATATCTCTGGTGAATTATCAATTTAAAATTGTGTTATTAAAAACGGAGGAAACACTGAGAAGCATATGTTTTACTCCCATGATGATTCTGCAAGTTGAAGTATTTTAATATTGTTTCATTAAGTATTGGGAGGAAAATCTGTTCCAGATGTTTATGTGAATAATTCATTCCATGTGGACTCATATCATTGATGCCACTTATTTTTTAAAATCTTATTATTTGAAAGGGCTAAGAACTAGCATTCTCAAGGCATGGGGAAACATTCTCTCCCTCTAAGTAAAGGTTTATTTGTAGTGTTAATAGATATTTAACCATTCTTTTAAAATGCAATTTTCAATGAGAATTTTTTAAAGGTTTTATTTATTTTTAATATACCAAATTTGCATATGAGTATATCGTCTTAATTTGTTTTATATGTAGTTTTCACCTCCACACCTCACATCCATGCATTTTTAAATAGCTATTTTTAGCAGAATGTGTAAATGAAAAAAACATTGATGCACTCAGTGATAATACACACATAATTTTTCTTCAGCCTCACACCACACTGTGGTGTAATATTTCTTTCAGAACTTGATAAAATATCATGGCATTGTAACCACCAGACAAAAAGTATAATATTCGCACAAAACTGATGATTCATGCCCTGCCTTCATCATGTCTGGAGAGTTTTGTGTATGTGCTCTGCCTGTTTTAAAGACTCTTGGGTTTAATTTTCTCCACAAAGATGTGAATTGATTGGTGGATTTTTTTTTTTTTACTGCTAATTTTGAACCAGCAACTCATGGTTCTTCAAAAGACAACTTGAGCTTAGTTTCTTTTTTCCACTATTCCATTCTCCTTCTCTTTCTTTTCTATTTTTCACTGCACCTTCTCTCCACTTGCTGTGTATTCCAAAGAGCTCATCCGCCATGCTCCAAGTTCCAAATAATTACTCTGCGGCACTTTGTGGACAAAACCCATCTAGGATCCCAGCTGTTGAGGAAGGAAATGAGCAACCCAAAGCCATTTGCTAGCAATAATTTTTTTGCCATTTTTCTTTGGACACCAATGTTGGATGACCGGGTTTGTAGCATTCCAGTCTCCACAAGTGGGAAACCTTTTTAAATCTGGGGTTAAAAGTTCATTTCATTTAACTTGAAGAGCTTATCCATTGCACGTTGCTGGGATGTATCTGGTGTCTGATCAATTTTTCTAAGGACAGCTCTTCAATCAGATGACAATATTTTATTATTCCTTTCTCATTTCTTCCTCTGCTCTTGGCTTCCATTGTTATGAGGATTGCTGGTTGGAAATACTATGGTATTCTGGGTTTTCTTTCTTTATTATTATATTTTTAGGGATATTGAAAAGGTTTAATAATGATTGAAGAGATGAAATCACATCCATGAATATACCATTTACCAGGGAATGCACACATTGGATAAACAGGTTTTTGGTTTAATATTTATTAATTAAAGAGCTGTGTTTCAAAATAGTCATTTTCTGAGGACATGAACAGCCAAAGTGAGTCATACATCATGGTTAATAGTCGAGTTTGAAAGATGCTGTGGCCAAGTTTGAAAAAATGAGCCACAATTAAGGTTCCTGCTGGAGATGTATTTATGTGACCCCTTTAAGTTGCTATATCCCTATATTTTGTAAGTTCATGAGTTTTGCTCTACACACCAATTTTATGTGTGTTAATGTACAAATAGTATACGTCACTGAAAAATAGATTAAGAGAGAGAGAGTGGTGAGTGTCATACATGAAGGATTTGAATTGCCTATTTCTCTGAAGTTGTCTTAGTTTTGTTTTTATTTCATTGTTGGAGGCCATAATAGTGTGTGCATAGAATGGAGCATGGTTCATATGGCTGGTGGATTAGGTTATTGATTTTTACCTGCCAATCTTCACCCCCATGATATGTTGTGAATAATTGAGTCCCTCTTTGTAAACTTATGTACCCTACGAGTTCTTTTTCACTCCAGGTTGGGGACAGGGGATTTCACAAGCCATAGGAAAATTTTGCAGATAAGAGCTCTTTGTATATTGAGTTCTGGGGTTTATCTGTGGCTTCTGCTTTCTCTGTAAGTATAAGGTTGATTTTATTCCAAGTCTTTATTTCTAGAGCTTTCTGAAAAATTAAAATATGGAAAAATAGTATTGTTTTATATAAGGATACCTGCATCACAATGTCTCTGCTCTCTGGAACTATCAATATATGTCCTGAAAAGCAGGACTGGTTTTTATGAAAATGTACCTGGAGCCTTCTAACCATTCAGTATACCCTGGTGAAGTCATGAAAATGATCTCCTGTGTATTATCGATTTAAATTTGTGTTAATCAAAAGCAGAGGAAATAATTAGATTCACTTCTTTTCCTCCCATTATTATTCTCCAACTTGAAATACTTTGATATCATTTCATTAACTATAAGGAGAAAAGTCTGTTAAAGCTATTTATGTGAAAAATCCATTCAACATGAACTCATATCATTAAAGCCACTTATTATTAAAATCTTATTATTTAATCGGGGTAAGAACTTTCATTTGAAATAAGCATTCACAGAGCATGTGGGAACATTCTGTCCATCTAAGTAAATGCTTATTTGTAGGCAATCATAGATATCTAACCATTCTTTTAAAATCCATTTTAAATGAGAACTTTTAAAAAGCGTTTCTTTAATTTTAATTTACCAAATTCGCATATGAGAGAATATCATCCAAACCTGTTTATATTTAGTTTTCACCTCCAATCCCCACATTCATGCATTTTTAAATATGTATTTCCTAGTAGAAAGTGCAAAGGAAAAAAAAACATTGATGCACTTGGTCCAAATTTCCACATCATTTTCCTTCAATATCACACCACACTGGGTTGCTATATTTCTTACAAATCATGGAAAAATATCATGGCATTGTCTCCCCCAGTCACAGATTATACTATATACAGAAAACTGTTAATCCATTCCCTTCCTTCAAGTTGTCTGAAGAGTTGTGTGTAAGTGTTCTGTCTATTTTAAAGACTATAGGCTTTTATTTGTCTCCACCTAGTCGTGAATTGACTGGTGGATTTTTTTCCTTTTACTGCTAATTTTGAACCAGCACATCAAGGTTCTTCAAAAGAGAATGCAAGATGATTCTCTTTACTCCAGTATTCCATTATCCTTTTCTTTATGTTCATTTTTTCACAGTGCCTTCCAACTGGTTGCTGTATTTTCCAAAGAGGTCATCCTCCATGCCCTAGCTCCAAATAATTATCCTGCAGCATTGAATGGACAACACCCATTTAAGATCTCTGTGGTGGAGAAGGGAAAAAAGCCACACAAGTCCAGTTGCTCATAATTTTTTCTTTGCTATTTTTGCTGGGACACAAATAAGAGCGTGTCCATGTTTGTAGCGTTCCATGATCCACAAGAGGGAGCCCTTTTTAAAATCCTGGGCAAAACTTTCAATTTCATGTTCCTTGAAAATATTATCCATTGCATTTTGCTGGGATGTATCTGGTGTCTGTTGAATTTTGATAGGGATGACTCTACATTGAGATGACAATACTTCTCATTCTTTTCTCAATTCTTCCTCTTCCCTTTGATTCCACTGTTATGAGGATTGCTGGTTGGAAACACTATGGTTTTCCTAGTGATCTTTTTATGTGTACTAATTATGCCCATTATATGTGTGCAATACCAAAGAGGAATTAGCAGGAAAAAAAATCATTTCATTCCTAGAGATTATATTGCCTGAATGTACTACCTGGAATATAATAATTTGTATTATGATTTAATTATTGTCATTATATCAGGCTAATTATTTTCCTTTATTGGCATTAGTGCCATACTACCTATTTCTTATCATTGATTATATTAAATCTAACCTAACCTTGCATTCCCTTCTAAATTTACATTTTCTTTCAATCTGATGTCCATTTCAATTTTTAATTTTAAAATAAAGATCCTTCAAACAGCTTTAAAAAATCCGTTCATTGTTGACGTTCTTCACAAGAGGTGGTAAGTGATCATATATCATTAAAAGTAATAGATAAACCAAAAAATTGTTCGAGAGACAGAAAAATGCCCCTGATTCTCTGTGTCATCAAAAGGATTGAGAAGTGAAGAATTTCTTTTTGTTCATTTGATTTTTCTTTATTTATTATAATTTTTATAGTGATACTGAAAATGTATAATAATCTTTGAAGAAATGAATCACATCCATGAATGTACCATACACCAGGAAATGTACACTTTGGATAAACAAGTTATCAGTTTAATATTTATCAATAAAAGAGATGTGTTTTAAAATTGTCACTTGGTGATGACATATACAACCAAGTAGAGTCATACATCATGGTTAGTAGTCGAATTTGAAAGATGCTCTGTCCAAGTTTTAAAAAATGAACCACTATTCGATTTCCCACTGGAGATGTGTGTATGAGACCAATTTAATTTGCTATGACCCTTTATTCTGTAAGGACATGAGCTTTGCTCTACACACCAAGTTTATGTAAGAAGGATATCCGTCACTGAAAAATAGATAAAGAGAAAGAATTTGATGACTGTCAAATATGAAGGCTTGGAGTTGCCTAATAATATAATTTGTCTTTGTTTTGTGTTTATTCATTGTTGCGGGCTCTAATCGTGAGTGCATAGAATGGCGTGAGGTTCACACTGCTGGATGAATTAGATTCTTATGTAGTGTGACCCATTCTTCTTCCCCATGATATTTTGTGAATAATTAAGTCCCTCTTTGTCAACTTTCATAACCTACCAGTGCCAGTTCTTTACAGAGTGTGGGCAGGGTCTTTCACAAGCCCTAAAAATTTTTTTTGGTTGGGAGCTTTTTCCATTCTGAGTTCCAGGATTTATCTGTGGATTCTGCTTTCTTTGTAAGAATGGGTTTGATTTTATTCCAAATACTTTCTGGAAAATTAAAATGTGGCATAAGAGTATTGTTTTATGTGTGGATACTTGCATCACATTTTCTCTGCACTCGGGAACTACCCAAATATGTCCAGAAAATCAGTATTGGCTTTCTTGAAACAGAACATGGAGCCCACTAAGCCTTCAGGAAACACTGGTGAAGGAATCTAAAATGATCTCCCCTGAATTATCCATTTCAAATTATGTTATTTAAAAGTTGAGGAATCACTGTGAAGCATTTCTTTTCCTCCCATGATTATTCTCCAAGTGGAAGTAGTTTAAAATTATTTCAATAACTATTAGGAGGAAAATGTCTTCCAGATATTTATGTGAAAAATTCGTTCCTCGTGAATTAATATCACTGAATACACTTATTTTTAAATCTAATTATTTAAAGGGCCTAAGAACTTTCATTTGCAATTGGCATTCACAGGGTATGTGGAAACATTCTCTCCGACTCTGTAAACGTTTATTTATAGAGGATAATAGCTATTTTACAGTTCCCTTAAAATCCTTTTTCAACGAGAACTTGAGAAAAGGTTTTTTTTTTTAATATACCAAATTTGCATATGAGTATATCATCTTAATCTGTTTTATATTTTGTTTTCAACTCCACAAAACCCCACATTCATGCATTTTTAAATATTATTTTCTTAGCACAATGTATAAATGAACAAAATGTTGATGCACTATTTCAGAATACTCACACAAATTTCCTTCATCAACACATCATGCTTGGGTGTAATATTTCTTACAGATCATTACAAAAATCATATCATTGTCATCCCCAGTCACAGATTATATTATATGCTCAAAATTATCCTTTCTCTGCCTACAGCATGTCTAGAGAATTGTATGGATGTGTTATGTCTCTTTAGAGTCTCTTTGATTTTTATTTATTCCACAAAGTTGAGAATTAACTGGTGTATTTTTTTCCTTTCCATGCTAATATTGATCCTGCACTTCATGGTTCTTCAAAAGAAAATTCCGGGTTAGTTTCTTTTCTCCATTATTCCATTCTCCTTCTCTTTCTTTTCTATTTTTCACAGTGCCTTCTCTCCAGTTGCTATCTTTTCCAAAGAGCTCATCCTCCATGCCCAGAACTCCAAATAATTAATCTGTGGCATTGTATGGACAAAACCTCTCTAGGGTGCCTGCGGTGGAGGTGGGAAGGAAGCCACACAAGGTCAGTTTCTAGGAATCATTTCTTTGCAGTTTTTCCTGGGTAACCAATGACAGGATGACCGTGATTCTACCATTGCAAGCTCCACAAGTGAGCTTCCTTTTGAAATCGGGGGCAAAAAGTTAAATTTCATGTAACTTGTAAAGTTTATCCATTACACTATGCTGCATTGTATTTGTTGTCTGGTGAATTTTGAAAAGGATCGCTCTTGATTGAGATGACAATATTTTCTAATTTCCTCCTCAGCCCTTGGATTCCATTGTTATGAGGATTGCTGGTTGGAAATACTATGGTTTCAATAGTGATCATGTTATGTGTACTAATATATGCCAAGGTGTTGTGTGCAATACCAGAGAGGAATTAGCATGAAAAAAAATTATTTCATTCACTGAGAATTTTTTTTTCTGAGTGATCTACCTGGAATAAAATAATTTGAATTTTGATTTAATTTATTGTTATTATAACACATTAATTATTTTCCTTTTAGGCATTAGTGCCATACTATCTTTTTCTTATCATTGATTATATTAAATCAAACCTAACCTTCCTTTCCTTTAAAATTTACCTTTTCTTTCATTCTCACATGCATTTCAATTTATACTTTTAAAATAAAGAACTTTTAAACAGCTGTAAACCAGCCATCCATTTTACTCTTTCTTCACATGAGGTGGTCACTGAGCATATATCAATAAACCTGAAAGATAAATAAAGAAAATTTTCAAGGAGAGCCAGAAATACACCTCTGCTTGACTGGGTCATCAAAAGGATTGAGAAAAAAAGAATTTCTTTTTTGTTCATCTGGTTTTTCATTATAATTTCATAGAGATATTGAAAAGGTTTAATAATTATTGAGGAGAAGAATTCAAATCCATGAATATACCATACACTAGGGAATGTACACATTGGAAAAACAGGTTATCGGATTTATATTTATCAATAAAAGAAATGGGTTTCAAAATAGTCACTTTGTGAGGATATGTACATCCAAGATGAGTCATACAACACGGTTAATAGCCGAGTTTGAAAGATGCTCTGACCAAGTTTTAAAAAATGTGCCACAATACGATTTCCTGCTGGAGATGTGTGTATGGATCCCCTTTAAGTTGCTATGTGCCTTTATTTTGTAAGTTCATAAGTTTTGCTCTACACACCAAATTTATGTATGTTCATGTACGAATGGTATACATCACTGAAAAATAGATGAAGAGAAAGAGTGTGGTAGTGTCAAACATGAAGCCTCAGAATTACCTCTTTCTCTAAAGTTGTCTTAGTTTTTTGTTCCCTTGTTTTAGGAGGCTGTAATCGCGTGTGCATAGAATGGAGCACGGTGCACAATGCTGGCAGACTAAGTTCTTGTTTTTAATCACCCATTCTTCACCCCCAAGGTATCTTGTGAATAACTGAGCCCCTCTTTGTCAACTTATGTACCCTACAAGTACCTTTTCACTCCAGGGTGTAGGCAGGGGCTTCCACAATTCATATGAATATTTTGTGTTTAGGAGCTCTTTGTATTCTGAGTTCTGGGGCTTATTTGTCGCTTCTGCATTCTTTGTAAGAATGAGGCTGATTTTATTCCAAGTCTTTATTCCAAGAAATTCCTGAAAATTTAAAACGTGGCATTACAGTATTGTTTTACATTTGGATACCTACATCATATTGTCTCTGCACTCCAGAACTATCCAAATATATCCAGAAAGTCAATACTGTATTTTTTTTTTCAAAACAGTACTTGGAGCCTTCTAACCATTCAGTAAACACTTGTGAAGTCATGTAAAATGATCTCCTGTGAATTATTGATTTAAAATTGTGTTAATCAAAAGTGAAGGAAACACTGAGTAGCACTTCTATTCCTCCCTGTACTATTCTCCAAGTTGAAGTAGTTTGATATTATTTCATTAACTATTAGGAGGAAAATCTTTTAAAGATATTTATGTGAAAAATAAGTTCCACACATTCTCATATCATTAAAGCCACTCATTATAATCTTATTATTTAAAGGGATAAGAACTTGATTTGGAATTAACATTCACAGTGTATGTGGGAACATCCTGTCCCTCTAAAGTTTTATTTTAGATGATCATAGATATTTAACCAATCTTTTAAAATCCATTTTTCAATGAGAACTTTTAAGATGTGTTTCTTTATTTTTAATATGCCAAAATTGCCTATGAGAGAATATCGTCCTAATTTGCTTTATATATAGTTTTCTCCTCCAAACACTGACATTCATTCATTTTTAAAATTTTTCATGCATTTTAAATATATATTCCTTAGCAAATTGTGTAAATGAACAAATATTGATGCACTAGGTCAGAATCCTACAGCGGTGTAATATTTCTTACAGATCATGATAAAATATCATGGCATTGTCACCCCCAATCAGATACTATTCTATATGCCCAAAACTGATTATTCATTCCCTCCCTTCAAAATATCTGCACAGTTGTTGTATGTATTGTGTTTGTTTTAATGACTCTTGTGTTTTAATTGTTTCCACATAGTCATGAATTGAGAGGTAGATTTTTTTCTTTTACTGCTAATTTTGAATCAGCACCTCAAGTTTGTTCAAAACAGAATTAGAGCTTAGTTTGTTTTATACAGTATTCCATTCTCCTTCACTTTTGTTTCTATTTTTCACAATGCCTTCTCACAGGTTGCTGTCTTTTCCAAAGAGCTCATCCTCCATGCCCCGAACTCCAAATAATTATTCTGTGCCATTGAATGGACAAAACCCATTTATGATCCCTGTGTTGGAGAATCGAAGGAAGCCCCACAAGGCCAATTGCTAATAATTATTCTTTGACATTTTTCCTGGGTCACCAGAGGCTTCAAGTCTGTGATTCTAGCATTCCAGGCTCCACAAGAGGGAGAATTTCTCAATCTGGGGGAAATTTTTTAATTTCATATTACTTGAAATGCTTATCCATTGCACACTGCTGGGATGTTTCTGTTTTCTGGTGAATTTTGATAAGTATGGCTCTTGATTGAGATGACAATACTTTCTAAGATCTTCCTCAGCCCTTGGATTCCATTGTTATGAGGATTCCTTGCTGGAAATACTATGGTTTTCCTGGTGGTCTTGTTATGTGTACTAATTTATTCCAATGAGATATGTGCAATTTCAGAGAGGTATTTGAATGAAAAAAATTTATTTCATTCCAAGAGATTATTTTGTCTGAGTGTTCTACCTGGAATATAATAATTTGAAATTTGTTTTAAGTTATTGTCATTATATCAGACTAAGTATTTTCATTTATACTCCTTAGTGCCATCCTATTTCTTATCATTGATTATATTAAATTTAACCTAAATTCCGTTTCCCTTCCAAATTTACATTTTCTTTCCTTCCGATGTTCAACTTGTAATTTTAAAATAAAGACCTTTCCTACAGCTTTAAAAAAGCAATTCATTGTGCTCTTTCTTCACATGAGGTGGTAAGTGATCATATATATTAATTAAACCCATAGATAAAACAAAAAAAATTGATCAAGGAGAGCCAGAAATAACCCTCTGCCTGGCTGTATCATCAAAGGACTCAAAAATTCATCTGGTTTTTCTTTCTTTATTATAATTTTTTAGGGAGATTGGAAAAGTTTAATAATGATTGAAGAGATGAATTCACATCCGTGAATATACCATACACCAGGGAATCTACACATAGGAAAAACAGGTTTTCAGTTTAATATTTATTAATAAAAGAATTGTGTTTCAAAATAGTCATATTGTGAGGACATGTATACCCAAGTAGAGTAACACATCATGATTATTAGTCAGTATGAAAGATGCTCTGGACCAGTTTTTTAAAAATGAGCCACAATTCGAATTCCTGCTGGAGATGTGTTTATGGGACCCATTTATGTTGTTATTTCCCTTTATTTTGTAAGTTCATGAGTTTTGCTCTATACACCAATTTTATGTATGTTAATGTACAAATGGTATAGGTCACTGAAAAATAGATTAAGAGAGAGAGTGTATTGAGTGTCAAATTTCATATGAAGCCTTCCCATGAAGCCTTCGAATTCCCTTTTTATCTGAAGTTGTCTTAGTTTTGTGTTTCTTCATTGATGGAGGATATAATCTCGTGTGCATACAATGGAGCACAGTGCACAAAGCTGGTGGATTAGGTTCTTGTTTTTTTATCTCCAATTTTTCTCCCTCATAATATGTTGTGAATAGTTGAGTGCCTCTTTGTCAACTTATGTACCCTACCAGTTCCTTTTCAATCCAGGTTGTGGGCAGGTGTTTTCACAAGCCATAGGAAAATTTGGCAGTTAAGAGCTCTTTGTATACTGAGTTCTGGGGTTTATCTGCGACTTCTGCTTTCTTTGTAAGAATGAGCTCGATTTTATTCCAAGTCTTTATCCAAAGAACTTTCTGAAAAATTAAAATATGGCATAAGAGTATTGTTTTATATATGGACACTTCCATCACAATGTCTCTGCAAGCCGGAACTACCCAAAAATGTCCTGAAAATCAGGATTGACTTTCTTGAAACAGAAACTGGAGCCCTCTAACCATTCAGGAAACACTGGTGAAGTCATCTAAAACAATCTCCCCTGAATTATCAATTTAAAATTGTGTTATTCAAAAGCAGTGGAAACACTGAGTAGCATTTCTTTTCCACCCATGATTGTTCTCTAAGTTAAAGTAGTTTAATATTATTTCAATAACTATTAGGAGGAAAATATCTTCCAGATATTTATGTGAAAATTTAATTCCACATGAGTTCCTATCACTGAACCCACTTATCTTTAAAATCTTCTTATTTAAAGGGCCTAAGAACTTTCATTTACAATTGGCATTTACAGGGTATGTGGAAACATTCTCTCCCACTCTGTAAAGGTTTATTTGTAGAGGATAATAAATATTTAACAATTCTCTTAAATTACTTTTTCAACGAGAACTTTTAAAAAGTTTTTGTTTATTTTTAATATACCAAATTTTTGTATGACAGAATATCATCCTAAAATGTTTTATACCTGGTTTTCACCTACAAAACAGACTTTTATGCGTTTTTAAATATGTTTTTCTTAGCAGAATGTAGAAATGAACAAAATATTGATGCACTCATTCAGAATACTCACACCATTTTCCTTCGGGATCACACCACCCTGGGCTGCAATATTTCTTACAGATCATTACAAAATATCATGTCATTGTCATCCCCAGTGACAGGCTATACTATATGCACAAAATTGATTATCCATGCCCTGCCTACAGCATGTCTAAGGAGTTGTATTTATGTGTTGTGTCTGTTTTAAGACTCTTTGGTTTTAATTTATTCCACAATGTTGAGAATTGCCTGGTGGATTTTTTTCCTTTTACTGCTAATATTGATCCAGCACTTCATGGTTCTTCATAAGAAATTCGAAGTTAGTTTCTTTCCTCCATTATTCCATTCTCCTTCTCATTCTTTTCTATTTTTCAGTGTCTCTATCCAGTTGCTGTCTTTTCTAAAGAACTCTTCATCCATGCCTGGAGCTCCAGATAATTAATCTGTGGCATTGTATGGATAAAACCCCTCTGGGTTGCCTTCAGTGGAGGAGGAAGGAAGCCTGACAAGGTCAGTTTCTAGGAATCATTTCTTTGCTGTTTGTCCTGGGTCATCAATGACAAGATGGCCGTGATTCTGACATTCCAGGCTCCACAAGTGAGCATCCTTTTGAAATCGGGGCAAAAAGTACAATTTCATGTTACTTGAAAATTTATCCATTGCACTCTGTTGTCTGGTGAATTGTGATAAGGATTGGTCTTGATTAAGATGACAATTCTTTCTCATTTCTTCCTCAGCCCTTGGATTCCATTGTTCTGAGGATTGCTGGTTGGAAATATTATGGTTTCTCTAGTGATCTTGTTATGCGTACTAATATATGCCAATGAAATGTGTGCAATACCAGAGAGTAATTAGCATGAAAAAAAAATTTCATTCATTGAGTTTTTTTTCCTGTGTGTTCAACCTGGAATAAATTAATTTGAATTTTCATTTAATGTATAGTTATTATATCAAACAAATTATTTTCCTTTTAGGCATTAGGTGCCATTCTATCTATGTATCATTGATTATATTAAATCAAACCTAAATTTACTTTCCATTAAAATTTATAATTTCTTTCATTCTCATGGCCATTTCAATTTGTAGTTTTAAAATAAAGACCTTTTAAACAGCTTTAAAACAGCCATTCATTTTTCACTTCCTTCACGTGAGGTAATAAATGATCATATATCTATAACCCTGAAAGATTAAAAAAAATAAAATTTTCAAGGAGAGCCAAAAATAAACCCCTGCTTTTCTGTGTCATTAAAGGATTGAGAAGAAAAGAATTACTTTTTTGTTCATGTGTTTTTTCTTTCTTTATTATACTTTCATAGAGATATTGAAAATGTTTAATAATGATTGAAGAGAAGAATTCATATCCGTGAATATACCATAAACCAGGGAATGTACAGACTGGAAAAACAGGTTATCAGTTTTATATTTTCAATAAAAGATGTGTGTTTCTAAATAGTCATTTTTGAGGACATGTACACCCAATGTGAGACATACATCATTGTAAGTAGTCGAGTTTAAAAGATGGTCTGACAAAATTTTTAAAAATGATCCGCAATACAATTTCCTGCTGGAGATGTGTGTATGGGACCCCGTTAAGTTGCGATGTACCTTTATTTTGTAAGTTCATGAGTTTTCTCGACACACCAAATTTATGTATGTTCATGTACGAATGGTATCTGTCACTAAAAAATAGATTAAGAGAAAGAGTGTGGTAGTGTCAAACATGAAGGTTCGGAATTGCTTATTACTCTAAAGTTGTCTTAGTAGTGTGTTTACTCATTGTTGGAGGCTATAGTCAAGAGTGCATAGAATGGAGTGCAGTTCACACTGCTGGATGGATTAGATTCTTATGTTTTGTGACCCATTCTTCATTCATTATATCTTGTGAATAAGTGAGTCCCTCATTGTCAATTTATATATGCTACCAATGTCGTTTCACTCTAGGGTGTGGGAAGGGGCTTGCACAAGTCATAGGAAAATTTTGCGATTGGGATCACTTTGTATTCTGAATTCCGGGGTTTTGTCTGTGGTTTCTGCTTTCTTTGTAAAAATGAGTTTGATTTTATTCCAAATGCTTTATGAAAAATTAAAATGTGGCATAAGAGTACTGTTTTATATATGGATACCTGCATCACATTCTCTCTGCACTCGGGAACTACCAAAATATGTCCAGAAAATCAGGAATGGTTTTCTTGAAACCAAACCTGGAGCCTTCTAACCACTTACTAAACACTGGTAAAATCATGTAAAATTATCTCCTTGAATTAACTATTTAAAATTGTGTTATTCAAAAGCAGAGGAAATATTGAGACTCATTTTATCCTCCCTTGATGGTTTTCCAAGTTGAAGTAGTTTAAAATGATTTCAATAACTATTAAGAGGAAAATGTCTTGCAGATATTTATGTGAAAAATAAGTTCCATGAGAATTCATATCATTGAATATACTTATTTTTAAAATCTTATTATTTTATGGCTATGAGAATATTCATTTACAATTGGCATTCACAGAGTATGTGGAAGCATTCTCTCCCACTAAGTAAATGTTTATTTGTAGAGGATAATAATATTTAATTATTCTATGAAAATCTTTTTCAAACAAGAACATTAAAAATGTTTTTTTTTTTTATTTTAAATATACCAAATTTGCATATGAGAAAACATCATTCTAATCTGTTTTATGTCTGGTTTTCACCTCCAATCCCCCACATTCATGCGTTTTTAAATATGTATGTCTTAGCAGAATATGTAATTGAACAAAATATTGATGCACTCATTCAGAATACTCACACCAGTATCACACCACACTGGGGTGTAATATTTCTTGAAGATCCTTCCAAAATATCATGTCATTTTCATCCCCAGTTACAGACTATACTATATGCACAAAACTGATTATCCATGACCTGCATGCAGCATGTCTAGAGAGTTGTATGTGTGTGTGTTTTGGGTTTTAAAGATTCTTTGGTTTTTATTTAATATGCAAATTTGAGAATTGCCTTGTGAATTTTTTTCCTTTTACTGCTAATATTGAACCAGATCTTCCTGATTCTTCAAGAGAGAATTGGAAGTTAGTTTCTTTTCTCCATTATTCCATTCTCCTTCTCTTTCTTTTCTATTTTTCACAGTGCCTCTCTCCAGTTGCTCTAGTTTGCGTGTGTGGAGGAGGGAAGGAAGCCACACAAGTTCAGTTTCTAGGAATCATATCTTTGGAGTTTTTCCTGGGTTGCCAATGGCAGGATGATTGTGATTCTGGCACTTCAGTCTTCAAAAGTGGGAGCCCTTTTGAAACATGGGGTAATAAGTTCAATTTCTTGTTACTTGAAAAACTTATCCATTGCACTTTGCTGGGAGGTAAATGGTGTTTGGTGAATTTTGATAAGGATGTCTCTACATTGAGATGACAATATTTTCTCATATTTTTCTCTTTTCTTCCTTTGCCCTTAGACTCCATTGTTATAAGATTGCTGGTTGGAAATATTGTGGCTTTCCCAGTGCTCTTGTTATGTGTCTTAATTTATGCCAAAGAGATGTGTGCAATAACAGAGAGGAATTAACATGAAAAAAAAATTATTTCATTCCTAGAGATTATTTTGTCTGAGTGTTCTACCTGGGACATAATAATTTGAACTTTGTTTCAATTTATTGTCATTATATCACACTAATTATTTTCTTTGAGACTTTAGTGCCATAGTATGTATTTCTTATCATTGATTATATTAAAACTAAACTAACCTTACACTCTCTTCTAAATTTACATTTTCTTTAAATCTTATGTCCATTTAATTCAATTTATACTTTTAAAATAAAGACTTCTTCAACAGCTTTAAAAAAGCCATTCATTGTTCACTTTCTTCTCATGATATAGTAAGTGAACTTATATCAATGAAACTGTTAGATAAACAAAAAAAATGGTTCAAGGAGAGCCAGAAATACACCTCTGCTTGGCTGCATCATCCAAAGGATTGATAAGTGAAGAATTTCTTTTTAGCTCATCTGGATTTCCATTCCTTACTATAATTTTTATAGTGATATGGAAAAAGTTTAATAATTAATGAAGAGATGAATTCACATCCCTGAATATACCATACACCAGGGAAAGTACATATTTGAAAAACAGGTTATCAATTTAATATATATCAATAAAAGAGATGTGTTTCAAATTGTCATTTTTTGAGGACACATACCCCCAGGGTGAGTTATACATCATGGTTAGCAGTCGAGTTTGAAAGATGGTCTGGTCAAGATTTAAAAAATGACCCAGAATTCATTCATTCTCCTGCTGGATATGCGTGTATGGGAACACATTAAGTTGCTATGTCCCTTTATTTTGAAAAATCATGAGTTTTGCTCTATACACCAAGTTTGTGTATGCTCATATAGTATTGATACATGTCACTAAAAAGAAATTAAAAGAGATTGTGGTGGATGTGAAACATGAAGGCTTGGGAGGCCTATTTCTCTAAAGTTGTTTTAGTTTTGTACTTCTTCAATTTTGGAGGCTATAATCACGTGCATAAATGCAGCGTGGTGTACAGTGGTGGATGGATTAGGTTCTTGTGTTTCTGATGCATTACTCTCCCACATGATATCATGTCAATAGTTGAGTCCCTCTTCTTCAACTTATGTAGCCTACCAGTGCCTTTTCACTCCAGGGTGTGGGCAGGGGCTTTCAATAGCCATCGGAATATTTTGCAGTTGGGAACTCTTTGTATTCTGAGTTCCACGGTATATATATGAATTCTGCTTTTTTTGTAAGAATGAGTTTGATTTAATTAGAAGTACTTTCTGAAAAACTAAAATGTGGCATGACAGCATTTTCTTATATATGGGTACCTGCATCACAATCTCTTCACTGTGTAACAACCCAAATATGTTCAAAAATTAAGGACTGGTTTTCTTGAAAAAGAACTTGAAACCTTTTAGCCATTCAGTAAACACTGGTGAAATCATGAAAAACGTTCTACAGTGAATTATCAATTTAAAAATATGTTATTCAAAAGAGGAAGAAACACTGAGAAGCTTTACTTTTCCTCCAATAACCATTGTCCAATTTGAAGTAGTTTAATATTGTTTCATTAACTATTGCGAGGGAAATCTCTTTCAGATATTTATGTGAAAAATTTGTTCCATGCTCACTCATATAATTGAAGCCACTTATTTTTAAAATCTTATTATTTAAAATGGTAAGAACATTCATTTACACTTGGCATTCTCAGAGTATGTGGAACCATTCTCTCCCGCTAAGTAAAGGTTTATTTGTGGAAGATAGTAGACATTTAACCATTCTTTTAAAATCCATTTTTCAATGAGAATTTTTAAAATGTTTTTTTTATTTTTAATATTCAAAATTTACCTATGAGAGAATGTCATCCTACTCTGTTTTATATCTAGTTTTCACATCAAAGCCCCCTCATTCATGCATTTCTAAATAAGTATTTCTTAGCAGAATGTGTAAATGAACAAAACATTGATGCACTTGGGCAGAATACGTCACCAATTTCCTTCAGCATCACACCACACTGCGGTGTAATATTTCTTACAAAAGTTGATAAAATTTCATGACATTGTCACCCCTAGTCACAGAGTATACTATATGAACAAAACTGATTATCCAGGCCCTGCCTTCATCATGTCTGGAGAGTTGTGTGTATGTGTCGTGTCTCTTTTAAAGTCTCTTGGGTTTTAACTTTTTCCACAAAGTCGTGAATTGACTGTTGGATTTTTTCCCTTTTACTGCTAATTTTGAACTAGGATCTCAGGGTTCTTCAAAAGAGATTTCAAGCTTAGTTTCTTTTCTGCATTATTCCATTCTTCTTCTCTTTATTTTCTATTTTCCACAGTGCCTTCTCTTCAGTTGCTGGCTTTTAAAAAGAGGTCATCCTCCATGGCCCTAGCTGCAAATAATTACTCTGCATCATTGTATGCACAAAACCCATCTAAGAACCCTGTGGTGGTGTAGGAAAACAAGCCACACATGGCCAGTTGCAAGGAATAATTTATTCATCATTTTCCTTGGTTCACCAATGACAGGATGACCATGATTCTGGTGTTTCAGATTTCAATAGTGGGAGCCATTTTGAAATATTGGGCAAAAAGTTCAATTTCATGTTACTTGAAAAGCTTATACTTTTTACTTCCTGGGATGTAATTGGTGTCTGGTGAATTTTGATAAGGATGGCTCTACATTGGGATGAATCTATTTTCTCATTCTTTTCTGATTTCTTCCTCTACCCTTGGATTCCATTGCTATGAGGATTGTTGGTTGGAAATTCTATGGTTTTCCTAGTGATCTTGCTATGTGTCCTAATTTATTCCAATGAGATGTGTGCAATACCAAAGAAGAAGTAGAATGAAAAAAAAAGATTCATTCTTAGAAATTATTTTTTCTGAGTGTTCTACCTGGGATTTGATAATTTGAATTTTGTTTTAATTTATTGTCATTATCACACTCTAATTATTTTCCTTTATAGGTGTTAGTACCATGCAATCTCTTTCTTATCATTCATTATATTAAATCTAACCTAACCTTATGTTCTCTTCTAAATTTACATTTTCTTTCAATCTGATGTACACTTCAATTTATAATTTTAAAATAAAGATGTTTTCAACCGGTGTAAAAAGGCCGTTCATTGTTCACATTCATCACAAGATGTAGTAAGTGATCATATATCAATTAAATGTATAAACAAAAAAAAATGTTCAATGAGAGTCAGAAATTCAGCTCTGCTTGGCTGTCTCATCAAGATCATTGAGAAATGAAGAATTTATTTTTTGTTCATCTAGTTTTCATTTCTTTGTTATAATTTTCATACAGATATTTAAAAGGTTTAATCAGGGTTGAAGAGATGATTCATATCCATGAATATAACATGCACCAAGGAATGTACACATTGGAAAAACGAGTTATTGGTTCAATATTTATCAATAAAAATGATGTGTTTTAAAATAGTAATTTTCTGAGGACCTGTACTCCCCAGCTGAGTCATAGATCATAGTTAGTAGTCAAGTTTGAAAGATGCACTTGCCAACTTTTAAAAAATGAACGACAATTCGATTTCCTGCTGGAGATGTGTGTATGGGACCCCTTTAAATTACTCTGTCACTTTACTATGTATGGTCATGAGTATTAGTGTGCACACCAAGTTTATGTATGTTCATGTACGAATGATATACATCACTGAATAATGGATTAAGAGAAAGCGTGTGGTGATTTTCAAATATGAAGTCTTGGATTTGCTTATTTCTCTCAAGTTGTATTAGTTTTGTGTTTCTTCATTGTTGGAGGATATAATCACGTATGCAGAGATGGAGCACGTGTACACTACTGGATGGATTAGGTCCTTGTGTTTTATGACCCATTCTCTCCCCCATTATATCTAGTGAATAGATGAGTCTTTCCATGTCAACTTTTGTACACTACCAGTGCCTTTTCACCAAAGGGTGTGGGGAGTGGCTTTCACAAGCCATAAGAATATTTTGTAGTTGGGAGCTCTTTGTTTTCTAAGTTCCATGGTTTATCTATGGATTCTGCTTTCTTTGTAAGAATGAGTTTGTTTTTATTAGAACTACATTGTGAAAAACTAAAATGTGGCATGACAGCATTTTTTTATATATGGATACCTACCTCATGTTCCCTCAGCAATGGGGAACTATGCAAATATGTCCAGAAAGTCAGGACTGGTTTTCTTGAAACAGAACCTGGAGCCTTTGAATCATTCAGTAAATGCTGTTGACGTCATGTAAATGATCTCCTGTGAATTATCATTTTAAAATTGTGTTATTCATAACAGAGTAAATCCGGAGAAGAATTTCTTTTCCTCCCATGAGTATTGTTCAAGTTGAAGTAGTTTAATATTTTTTCATTAAGTTTGGGAGGAAAATCTGTTACAGATGCTTATGTGAATAATTCATTCCACGTGGACTCATATCATTGAAGCCACTTATTCTTAAAATCTTATTATTTAAAAGGGCTAAGAAATTTCAATTGCAATTAGAATTCTCAGGGCATGTGGAAACGTTCTATCCCTCTAAGTAAAGGTTTGTTTGTAGTCCATAATAGATATTTAAACATTCTTTTAAAATGCATTTTTCAATGAGAACTTTTTAAAAGTTTTTTTTTTTATTTTTAATATACCAAATTTGCATATGAGAAAATATCATAATATGTTTTTTTTGTTTGTTTTTTTAATTATTTTTTTTGTGGGTAAAAATCAAAATTCTCACAATACATACAAACATTTGCAAAATAATATATACATATACATGCATATATGTGTATTTGCTTACAAAAACGTTATATATATATACATATATTTTAAGATGTGGTTAGATTATCCAAAATATTACATGGAACCCACTGGGATTCCCATGTTGCCCACATCCCACACTTCCTATCACCTCCCACACAAACATCTCCCACAAGGGTGGCCCACCACCCTCAATGAACTTACACATCCTGGAGTCTTGCCACCAACCATAGACCACAGTTCACACCCTAGACCACACTCTCTCACACTCAGTTTTGGGTGGTGTGTGCTGATTTAAAATGGCCTACATCCATTGCCACAACGGTACTCAGGACAACCTCTAACTCCCAAAGAAGCCCCTGTATTTCAACTGCTTATCCCCTCCCTACCCCAAAAGTGTCAATTGGCCACTGGCTCCACCTCATTGTTATAATTTCTTGCATTGCTAGAATCACCGTATGTGAACAAGAGATTACCATTAAGTCCACTCTAGTCCATAGTTCTTCCCCCAATCCTGAGGGTACTGGGATGGTGATGTCCACTCCAACTCCAAGTGAGAGAGGGCTTATATCCCATGGATATAGTGGGTGGGATGCAGACCCTCTCCATTCCCTGGGATGGCCATTGCCCATCGTTGTCTCCTCACCAGGTGACTTGGATGAGTCCATTGAGCTATAGGGTAGGAGTTGCAGCTCCACCGAGATTTCATGCACACCTGGCACATAGGTAGGCCAGAGGCTCCAGTCTCTGGAAGTATATCTAAAAACTCCAGCATCACATATAGGTTTGAATAGAAGGGACTGGTGAACCATGTGCAGGGAGGACTTATTTGAGTCCAATTCTGTCGCTCTCAGGAACACAGATTCCAAAATAGAGCCCACTGATAAGGCATCAGTCTCTGGGGCTATCCCCCCTTGTATAGGACCTGGGTGTCTCCAGAGCTCTCAGGAACCCCTCTGTGTGGGGTGATAGGCATTTAGATATTCTATGAGCTCCTACTGAGGTGTGCGTAAGAGTTAACTCTGGGATGACCTCCCGACTCTCTTTGAAGTCTCTTAGCCACTTGAACTCATTTGTCTTTACCATTTCCCCCTTTTATTCAAGGTCTTTTTCCAGTTGTGTTGCCAGTTGGCACTTGGTATTAATCCCTCGTTGCCAGGGAGGCTCATCCCTGGGAGTCATGTCCCACTTTGGAGGGAAGGTAATGCAATCATATGCTGTGTTTGGCTTAGAGAGAGGCCTTAATATGTTTTATATCTAGTTTTCACCTCCAAACCCCACATTCATGCATTTTAAAATAGGTATTTTTAGCAGAATGTGTAAGCGAACAAAACATTGATGCATTTGGTGAGAATACACACATTTTTTTTCATACTCACACCACATTGGGGTGTAATATTTCTCACCGAACATGATAAAATATCATGGCATTGTAACCACCATTCAAAGAGTATACTATATGCACAAAACTGATGATCCATGCCCTGCCTTCATCATGTCTGGAGAGTTTTGTGTATTTGCACTGTCTGTTTTAAAGACTTTTGGGTTTTAATTTTTTCCACAAAGACATGAATTGACTGGTGACTTTTTTCCTTTTACAGCTAAATTTGAACCAGCTACTCATGGTTCTTAAAAAGAGAATTTGAGCATTGTTTCTTTTTTCCACTATCAATTCTCCTTCTCTTTCTTTTCAATTTTTCACAGCACAATCTCTCCTCTTGCTGTCCTTTTGAAAGAGCTCATCCTCCATGCCCCAAGCTCCAAATAATTACTCTGCAACATTTTATTTACAAAACCCATCTAGGATCCCTGCCCTTGAGGATGGAAAGGAGCCACACAAAGCCATTTGATAGCAATCAATATTTTGTCATTTTTCTTTGGACACCAATTGTAGGAAGACCGTGATTCTAGCATTCCCGGCTCCAAAATTGGGAGCACTTTTGAAATCTGGGTAAAAACATTCGTTTCATTTTACTTGAAAATCTTATCCATTGCACAATGCTTGGATGTATCTGGTGTCTGGTGAATTTTTCTAAGGATGGCTTTTCAATGAGATAACAATACTTTATTATGCTTTTCTCATTTCTTCCTCTGCCCTTTCATTCCATTGTTATGAGATTTGCTGGTTGGAAATGCTATGGTTTTCCTAGTGCTCTTGTTATGTGTACTAATTTATTCCAAAGAGATGTGTGCAATACCAAAGAAGAATTAGCATGAAAAAAAACTTATTTCATTCCTAGAGATTATTTGGTCTGTATGTTCTCACTACAATATAATAATTGGAATTTTGTTTTAATTTATTGTCTTTATATCAGAGTAATTATTTTCCTTTATAGGCATTAGTGCCATGATATCTATTTCTAAGCATTGATTATATTGAATCTGACCTAACCTTATATTCCCTTCTAATTTACATCTTCTTTCAATCTGATGTCCATTTCAATTTGTAATTTTACAACAAAGACCTTTTCAAACCTTCAAAAAAGCCATTCATTGTTCACTTTCTTCACATGAGGTTTTAAGTGGTCATGTATCAATAAAACTGATAGATAAAGAAAAAAAATTGCTCACTGAGAGCCAGAAAATTGACTCTCTTTGGCTGTGTCATCAAAATGATTGTGATGGGAAGAATTTCATTTTTGTTCATCTGATTTTTGTTTTTTTTTACTATATAATATTTATAGAGATATTGAAAATGTTTAATAATGATTGAAGAGATGAATTCACATGCGTGAATGTACCATACACCAGGGAATGTACACATCAGAAAAACAGGTTATTGGTTTAATATTTATCAATAAAAGAAATGTGTTTCAAAATAGTCATTTTGTGAGGAAATGTACATCCAAGGTCAGTAATACATCATGGTTAGTAGTCGCGTTTGAAAGATGATCTGGCCAAGATTTTAAAAATAAAGCACAATTCAATTTCCTGATGGAGATATGTGTATAGGAAACCTTTGAAGTTGCTATGTCCCTTTATTTTGTAAGGTCATTATTTTTGCTCTAAACTCAAAGTATATGCATGTTCATGCACGAATGATACCCATCACTGAAAAACGGATTAGAGAAAGAGTGTGTTGAGTGTCAAATATGAAGGCTTAGAATTGCCTATTTCTCTAAAGTTATCTTAGTTTTGTGTTTCTTAATTGTTGGTGGCTATAACCTCGGTTGCATAAATGGAGCACGGTGGACAATGCTGGATGGATCAGGTTCTTGTGATTTATGATCATTAATATGAGCCATATGAAAATTTTGTGGGTAGGAGGTTTTTTATTCTGAGTTCTGGGGTTTATCTGTGGATTCTGCTTTCTTTGTAAGAATGAATTTGATTTTATTCCAAATACTCTCTGAAAAATTAAAATGTGGCATAAGAGCATTGTTTTATATATGAATACCTGCATTTCCTGTGGATTATTAATTTAAAAATATATTAGTCAAAAGGGTAGGAATCACTGGGAATCCTTTCATTTCCTCCCATTACAGTTCTCCAATTTGAAAAAAATTAATATTATTTCATTAACTGTTAGGAGGAAAATCTGTTCCCGATATTTATTTGAAAAATTTGTTTCTCATGAATTCAAATCATTGAAGACACTTATATTAAAATCATATTATTTAAAAGGGCTAAGAATTCATTTGCAATTAGCATTCACAGGGTATGTGGAAACATTCTCTCCATCTTAGTAAAGGTTTATTTGTAGGCAATAATAGATATTTAACCATTCTTTTGAAATCCATTTTTCAACTAGAATTTTTAAGTTTTTATTTTTTATATACCAAATTTGTGCATGAGAGAATATTGTCCTAATCTTGATTATATCTAGTTTTCACCTCCAAATACCCACATTCATGCATTTTTTAATATGTATTTCCTAGCAGAATGTTTAATCGAACAAATGTTTGATTCGCTCGGTCAGAATATACACACCATTTTCCTTCATCATCACACCACACTGGGGTGTAATATTTCTTATAGAACTTGATTAAATATCATGTCATTGTCACCCCTGGTTATGGAGTATTCTATATGCACAAAACTGATAATCAGTGCCCTGCCTTCAAGATGTCTGGAGAGTTGTGTGTATGAGTTGTGTCTGTTTTAAAAACTCTTGTGTTTTAATTGTTTCCACATAGTCATGAAATAATTGGTGGATTTTTTTCCTTTTACTGCTAATTTTTAGCCAGCACCTCAAGGTTCTTCACTAGAGAATTCAAGCTCAGTTTCTTTTCTCCGCTATTGCATTCTACTTCACTTTCTTTTCTATTTTGCACAGTGAGTTCTCTCCATTTGCTGTATTTGCCAAAGAGCTCATCCTCCATGCCCCATGCACAAAATAATTACTCTGCAGCACTGTATGGACAAAAACCATCTAGGATTCCTCTGGTGGAGGAAGAAAAGAAGCCACACAAGGTCAGTTGCTAGGACTCATATTTTTGCCATTTCTCTCGGGTCACCAAAGGCAGGATGATGGTGATTCTAGCTTTCCAGTCTCCACAAGTGGGATCCCTTTTGAAATCCGGGTCAAAAATTTCAATTTCATGTTATTTGAAAAGCTTATCCGTTACATTTTGCAGGGATACATCTGGTGACTGATGAATTTTCATAAGGATGGTTTTTCATTTAGATGACAATATTTTCTCATTCTCTTCTCAATTCTGCCTCTGTCCAAGGGTTCCATTGTTATGAGGATTGCTGGTTGTAAATACAATCATTTGCTTAGTGGTCTTGTTATGTGTCCTATTTTCTGACTATGAGATATGTGCAACACCAAAGAATAATTAGCATGAAAATAATTACTTCATTAATTTAGATTTTTTATCCTGAGTGTTCTACCTGGAATATAATAATTTGAATTTTGATTTAATTTATTTTCATTATATCAGATTTATTACTTTCCTTTTAGACTTTAGTGTCATACTATCTGTTTCTTAACATTTATGATATTAAATCTGACCTCACCTTACTTTTCCTTCAATATATACATTTTCTTTCATTCTGATGTCCATTTCAATTTGTAGTTTTAAAATAAAGACATTTTCAACACTTTAAAAAAGCGATTCATTTTCACTAACTTCACATGAGGTGGTAAGTGATCATTTATCAATAAAACAGAGAGATAACAAAAATAAAATTTTCAAGGAGAGCCAGAAATACACCTCTGCTTGACTGTGTCAACAAAAGAATTGAGAAGTGAAGAATTTTTTTTGTTCATCTGGTTTTTCTTTCTTTATTATAATTTATTTTTATAATTTTATTATAATTTCAAAGAGATATTGAAAAGTTTTAATAGTGATTGAAGTATCACCATACACCAGGGAATGTACACATTTGAAAAATGTCTTATCTGTCTAATATTTACCAATAAAATAAATTTGTTTCAAAATATTCAATTTGTGAGGACATGTACACACAAGGCGAGTCATACATCAAGGTTAGTATTCAACTTTGAAAGATACTCTGGCAAAAGTTTTTAAAAATGAACAATTCCATTTCCTGCTGGATTTGTATGTATGGGATCCCTTTAAGTTGCTATGTCCCTTTATTTTGTAAGGTCATGGTATTTGCTCGACACAGCCAGTTTATATATGTTCATGTAGGAATGATATATGTCACTGAACAATAGATTAAGGGAAAGAGTGTACTGAGTGTCAAACATGAAGTCTTGAAATTGCCTATTTCTCTAAGATGTCTTAGTTTTTATATTCTTCATTGTTGGAGCTTATAATCACCTGTTCTTAGAATGGAGTGCGGAGCTCAATGCTGATGGATTAGGTTCTTGAATTTTATGACCCATTTGTCTCCCCCATGATATCTTCTTTATAGCTGAGTTCGTTTTTTTTCAACTAATTTACACTACCAGTGCCTTTTCTTTCCAGGGTGTGAGCAGGGGCTTTCAGAAACCATAGGAAAATTGCAGTTGGGAGCTCTTTATATTCGGAGTTCCGGGGTTTATCTGTGGATTATCCTTTCTTTGTAAGAAAAAGTTTGATTTTATTCCAAGTACTTTCTAAAAAATGTATATGTGGCATAAGATTATTGTTTTATATATGGATATGTGCATCACATACTTTCTCCCCTCGGGAACAAACCAAATATTTACAGAAAATCACGACTGGTTTTCTTGAAACAGAAACTGGAGCCTTCTAACCATTCAATAAACACTTGTGTAGTCATGTAAAACGATCTCCTGTATATTATCAATTTAAAATTGTGTTATTCTAAAGCAGAGGAAACACTGAGAAGCATTACTTTTCCTCCCATGACTATTCTCCAAGTTGAAGTAGCTTAATATTATTTCATTAACTATTAGATGGAAAATCTGTTCCAAATACTTATGTGAAAAATTCATTTCACCTGAACTCATATCATGTATGCCACTTATTATTTTAAAATCTTATTATTTAAAAGATCTAAGAAATATCATTTGCAATTAGCATTCACAGCATATGTGCAAACATTCTTTCCCTCTATGTAAACATTTATCTGTAGGCGATAATTAATATTTAAAGATTTTTTAAAATCCATTTTTCAATGAGTACTTTAAAAAAGGTTTTCCTTATTTTTAATATACCAAATTTGCATATGAGAGAATATCACCCTAATCTGTTTTATATCTGGCTTTCACCTCCGAACCCCCACATTCATACAATTTAAATATGTATTTCTTAGCAGAATGTGTAAAGAACAATCATGGATGCACTCGGTCAGAAACCTCACACTATTTTCCTTCATTATCACAACACCCAGTGGTGTAATATTTCTTACAGATCATGATAAAATATCATGGCATTATCCCCCCCCCAGTCAGAGAATATACTATATGCACAAAACTGATTATCAATGTCCTTTCTTTTCCATTTTTCACACTGATTTCCCTCCAGTTGCTGTCTCTTCCAAAGAGCTCATGCTCCATTCCACGAGCTCCAAGAAATTATTCTGTGACATTGAATGGACAAAAGCCATCTAGGATCCCTGTGGTGAAGAAGGGAAAGAAGCCACACAAGGGCAGTTGCTCATAGTTTATTCTTTGCCATTTTTCCTGTGTCACCAATGGCAGCATGTCCATGATTCTAGCATTCCAGGCTCCACAAGAGGGAGCCCGTTTTAAATCCGGGGAAAATTTTCAATTTCATGTTACTTCAAAACTTACCATTGCACTATGCTGGGATATATCTGGGGTCTGGTGGATTTTGATAGGGATGGCTCTTCATTGAGTAGACAATACTTTGTCATTCTTTTCTCTCATCTTCCTCTGCCCTTGGATTCCATTGTTATGAATGTTGCTGGTTGGAAATACTATGGTTTTCCTAGTGATCTTATTATGTGTATTATTTTCTGCCAATGAGATGTGTGCAATACCAAAGAGGAATTATCATGAAAAAAAATTATTTCATTCCAAAAGAATATTTTGTCTGAGTGTTCTACCTGGAATAAAATAATTTGAAAAAAATTTAATTATTGTCATTATATTAGACTAAGTATATTCCTTTATGTGTGATAGTGCCATAATATGTATTTCTAATCATTGATTGTATTTAATTTAACCTAACCTCACATTTCCTTCTAAATTTACATTTCTTTAAATCTGATGTCCATTTCAATTTGTAATTTTTAAATAAAGACCTTATCAGCATCTTTAAAAAAGCCATTCATTGTTCTCTTTCTTCATATGAGGTGGTAAGTGATCATATATTTTAATAAAACTGATAGAAAAACAAAAAAATATTGTTCTAGGAGAGCCAGAAAAACACCTCTGCTTGGTTGTGTCATCAAAAGAATTAAGAAGGGAAGAATTTCATTTTTGTTCATCTCATTTTTCTTTCTTTATTATAATTTTTTTAGAGATATTTAAAAAGTTTAAAATTGAAGAGATGAATTCACATCTGTGAATATACCATACACCAGGGAATGTGCACATAGGAAAAACAGCTTATTGGTTTAATATTTATTATAAAAAATTCATGTATTTCAAAAGAGTTATTTTGTGAAAACATGTACAACCAAGGTGAATCATGCATCATGGTTAGGAGCCGTGTTTCAAAGGTGCTCTTGTCAAGTTTTTAAAAGTGAGCCAGAAATCGATTTCCTCCTGGAGATGTGTGTATTGGATCTCTTTAAGATCTTATGTCCCTATATTTTGTAAGGTCATGAATTTTGCTCTACACACCAAGTTTTTGTATGTACATGTATGAATGATATCCCTCAATGAAAAAGAGATTAGTGAAAGAGTGTGATGAGTGTCAAACATGAAGTCTTGGAATAGCCTATTTATATAAGATGCCTTAGTTTTTGTTTCTTCATTGTGTCAGGCTACAATTGTGTGTCATAAAATGGAACAGCATGCACACTGCTGGATCGATTAGGTTTTTTGTTTTATGATACAATTCTCTCCAAAATTATATCTTGTGTTTAGTTGAGTCCCTCTTTGTCTATTTATGTACACTACCGGTTCCTTTTCTCTCCAGGGTTTGGGCAGGGATTTTCACAAGCCATAGGAAAATATTGCGGTTGGGAGCTCTTTGTATTCGCAGTTCTGAGGTTTATCTGTGGATTCTGCTTCGTTTGTAAGACTGAGTTTGATTTTAAACCAATTAATTTCTGAAATATTAAAATATTGCATAAGGGCATGGTTTCATATATTGATACCAGCATCACATTCTCTCCTCACTCAGGAACTACCAATATATGTCCAGAAAATCAGGACTGGTTTTTATGAATCACAATCTGGATCCTTCTAACCATTCAGTAAACACTGGTGAAGACATGTAAAACGGTCTCATATGAGTTATTAAATTAAATTATGATCTTGACAAGTGGAGAAAACATCAAGAAGCTTTCTTTTCTCCCCATTTCTTTTCTCCAAGTTCAAGTAGTTTAATATTATTTCATTAACTACTAGGAAGTAAATCAGTTCATGATATTTATGTGAAAAATTTGTTACACGTGAACTCATGTCATTGAAGCCCCTTTTTAAAAAGTCTTATTATTTAAAAGGGCTAAGAACTTTCATTTGCAATTAACATTCACAGGTTATGTGGAAACATTCTCTCCCTCTAAGTAAAGTTCTATTTGTCAACGATAATATATATTTAACCATTCGGTTAAAATCCATTTTTCAGGGAGAACTTTTAAAACGTTTTCCTTTACTTTTAATGTACTAAATGTGATTATGAGAGTATATCATCCTAATTGTTTTATATCTAGTTCTCGCTTTCAAACACCCCCATTCATGCATTTTGAAATATGTATTTCTTAGCAGAATTTGAGGACGAACAAAGCATTGATGCACTCGGTCAGAATACTCACACCAATTCCTTCAGCATCAGAGCACACTGGGTTGGAATATTTCTTACAGATCATGATAAAATATCATGGCATTGTCACACCCCTTCACAGACTGTACTATATGCACAAAAGTGATTATCCATGCCCTACCTTCAACATGTCTGGAGAGTTGTGTGTATGTGTTGTGTCTTTTTAAAAATCTCTTAGGTTTTAATTTTTTCCACATAGTCATGAATTGAGTGCTGGACGTTTTTCATCTTACTGCTAATTTTGAACCAGCACCTCAAGGTTCTTCAAAAGAGAATTCAAGCTTAATTTATTTTCTCCCTTATTCCAATCTCCTTCTCTTTCTTTTTGGTTTTTCAGAGTTCCTCTCTCCAGTTGCTGTCTTTTCTAAAGAACTCATCCCCCATTCAGTGAGCTCCAAATAATTACTCTGTTGCATTGTATGGACAAAACCCACCTAGGATACCCGGGGTGATAGAGGGAAAGTAACAACACAAGGCCATTTGCCTTAATCATATTTTCACTCTTTTTCCTTGGTCTCCAATGGCAGGATGACCAGTGATTCTATCATTCCATGCTCCACAATTGTCAGCCCTTTCGAAATCCAGGGCAAAATTTCAATTTCATATTACTTCAAAAGCTTAACCATTGCACTTTGATGGAATGTAACTTGTGTCTGTTGAATTTTGATAAGGATGGCTCTTCATTGAGATGACAATACTTTCTCATTCTTTTCTCATTCCTTCTTCTGCCCTTGGATTCCATTGTTATGAGAAATGCTCATTTGAAAGACTATGGTTTTCCTAGTGATATTGTTATGTATCCAAATTTATACCATTGAGTTGTGTGCAATAACAAAGAGGAATTAGCAAGAAAAAAATTATTACACTTCTAGAAATTATTTATACTTAGTGTTCTACCTGGACTATAATAATTGGAATTTTCTTTTAATTCATTGTCATGATATCAGACTAATTATTTTCCTTTAAGATGTTAGTGCCATAATATCAGTTTTGTAACATTGATTATATTAAATCTAACCTAACCTTACATTCCCTTGTAAATTTACATTTTTTTCAATCTGATTTCGATTTCAATTTATAATTTTAAAGTAAATACTTTTTCAACACCTTTAAAAGAGTCATTCATTTTTCACTTTCTTCACATGATGTAGTAAGTTAACATATATCAATAAAACTGATAGATAAACACAAAAAAATTGTTCAAGGAGAGCCTTAAAAACACCTCTCCTTGGCTGTGTCATCAAAACGATTGAGAAGTGAAGAATATCTTTTTTGTTCATTTGGATTTTCTTTCTTAATTATAATTTTTATAGAGATACTGAAAAGGTTTAATGATGATTAAAGAGATGAATCATTTCAGTGAATATACAAAACACCAGAGAATGTACATTTTGGAAATCAGGTTAACGGTTTAATATTTATCAATAAAAGAGATGTGTTTAAAAATAGTTAATTTGTGAGGACATGAATCATACATCATGGTTGTTAGTTGAGTTTGAAAGATGCTCTGGCCAAGCCTCAAAAATGAACCACAATCCAATTTCCCACTGGAGATGTGTGTGTGGGACCCATTTAAGTTGCTATACCTTTATTTTTTAAGGTCATGAGTTTTGCTCTACACACCAAGTCTATGTATGTTGATGTATGAATGATATCCGTCACTGAAAAATAGATTAAGAGAAATAGTATGGTGAGTGTCAAACATGAAGGCTTGGAGTTGCTTATTTCCCTAAGGTGATTTAGTCTTGTGTTTCTTCATTGTTTGAGGCTATAATTGATTGTCCATAGAATGGAGCTCACTGTACACTGCTGATGGAATAGGTTCTTGGGATTTATCACCCATCTTCTCCCCCATGATATCTTATTAATAGTTGAGTCCCTCATTTTCAAGTTATGTTCCTACCAGTGCCTTATTTCTCCAGGGTGTGGGCAGGGGCTTTCAAAAGCCATAGGAAAACTTTGCAGTTGGGAACATTTTGTATTCTGAGTTCCGTGTTTTATCTGTGGATTCTGCTTTCTTTGTAAGTATGAGTTTGATATTATTCCAAGTACTTTCTGAAAAATTAAAATGTGGCATAAGAACATTTTTTTATACATGGATACCTGCATCACATTCTCACTGCACTAAGGTACAACCAAAATATGTCCAGAAAATCAGGATTGGTTTTCTTGAAACGGAACTTGGAGTCTTGTAACCATTCTGGAAACACTATTGAAGTCATATAAAATGATCTCCAGTGAATTATCAATTTAAAATTGTGTTATGGATAAGTGGAGGAAACACTGAGAAGCATTTTTTCCTCCCTTGACTATTTTCCAATTTGAAGTCGATTATTATGATTTCAATAACTATTAGTAGGAAAAATCTCTTCCAGATATTTATGTGAAAAATTCCTTCCATGTGAATTCATATCACTGAATCCTCTTATTTTTATAATCATTTTATTTAATAGGCCTAAGAACTTTCATTGACAATTGGCATTCACAGGGTATGTGGAAACATTCTCTCCCACTAAATAAAGGTTTGGTTGGAGAGGATAATAGATATTTAACAATACTTTTCAAATCATTTTTCAATGAGAACTATAAATATGTTTTTTTAAATTTTCAATATGCCTAATTTACATATGAGAGTATATCGCCCTAAATTGTTTTCTACCTGTTTTTCACCTCCAAACGCCCATATTCTTGCATTTTTAAATATGTATTTCTTAGCAGAATGTGGAAATGAACAAAACATTGATGCACTCTTTCAGAATACTCGCACCATTTTCCTTTAGTATCACACCACACTAGGGTGTCATATTTCTTTCAGATCATTACAAAATATCAAGACATTGTCATCCCCAGTCACAGACTATACTATATGCACAAAACTGATTTTCCATGCCCTCCCTACTGCATGTCTAGAGTGTTGTATGTATGTGTTGTGTCTATTTTAAGGACTCTTTGGTTTTAATTTATTCCACAAAGTTGAGAATTGCCTAGGGATTTGTTTCCTTTTACTGCTAATATTGAACCATCACTTCATTGTTCTTTAAAGAAAATTAGGTGTTAATTTCTTTTTTCCATTATTCCATTATTCTTCTCATTTTTTCTATTTTTCACAGTGCCTTCTCTCCACATGCTATCTTATCCAAAGAACTCATCCTCCACGCCCCGAGCTCCAAATAATTAATCTAGGGATTGTATGGACAAAACCCCTCTAGGATTCCTGCGGTGGAGGAGTGAAAGAAGCCACACAAGGTGAGTTTCTAGGAATCCTTTCTTGGCAGTTTTTTCTGGGTCACCAGTGACAGGATGACCGTGATTCTAGTGTTCCAGGCTCCACAGAAGAGCATCCTTTTGAAATCTGTGGCAAAAAGTTCTTCATTTTACTTGAAAAGTTTATCCATTGCAGTTTGCTGTGATGTATCTGTTGTTTGGTGAATTTTGGTAAGGATGGCTCTTCATGGAGATGACAATAGTTTCTCATTCTTTTCACCTTTCTTCCTCTGCCCTTAGAATCCATTGCTATGAGGATTGCTGGTGGTAAATATTACGGTTGTCAAAGTGATATTGTTATGCCTACTAATTTATGTCAATTAAATGTGTGCAATACCACAGTGGAATTAGCATGAAATATTTTTTTCATTCTTAGAGATTATTTTGCCTGAGTATTCTACCTGGAATAAAATAATTTGATTTGTTATTTAATTTATTGTCATCATATCAGACTAATTATTTTCCTTCATAGGTGTGTGTGACATAATATCTATTTCTTATCATTGATTATATTAATTCTAACCTAACCATTCATTCCCTTTTAAATTTACATTTTCTTTCAGTCTGATGTCTATTCCAATTTATAATTTCAAAATAAAGATATTTTCAAGAGCTTTAAAAACTCCATTCATTATTCACATCCTTAACATGAGTTGGTAAGTGATCATTTATCAATAAAAGTGAGAGAAAAAAAAATTGTTCAAGGAGAGGCAGAAATATTCCCCTGCTTGGCTGTGTCTTCAAAAGGATAGAGAACTGCAGAATTAATTTTTGTTCATGTGGTTTGTCTTTCTTTATTATAATTTTTAAAGAGATGTAGAAAATGTTTATTAATCATTGAAGAGATGAATCCCATCTTGATTATACCAGACAACAGGAAATATACCCTTTGGAAAAAAAGCTTATTGGTTTAACATTTATCAATAAAAGGGATTTGTTTCTAAATGGTCATTTTGTTAGAACATGCACAACAAAGGTGAGTCATAAATCATGGTTAGTAGTCTAGTTTGAACCATGCTCTATGTTTTAACAAAGGAATCACAATTCAACTTCCCTTGGGAGATGTGTGTTTGGGACCCATTTATGTTTCTAGGTCCCTTTATTTCATAAGGTCATGTGTTTTGCTCTACGCACCAAGTTTATATATGTTTATGTATGAATGATATCCGTCACTGAAAAATAGATTAAGGGAAAGAGAGTGGTGATTGTCAACTATGAAGGCTATGAATTGCCTATTTCTCTAAAGTCTTACTTTTGTGTTTCTTCATCGTTGGAGGCTACAATCACGTATGTGTAGAATAGAATATCATGCACATTGCTGGTGGATTAGTTTCATGTTTTTTATCACCCATTCTTATCCCCCATGTTATCTTGTGAATAGTTGAGTCGCTCTTTGTCAACTTATGTATTCTATCACTGCCTTTTCACTCCAGTGTGTGGAAAGCGGCTTTCACAATTCATAGGAGAATTTTGCGGTTAGGAGCTCTTTGTATTCTGTGTTCCGGGGTTTATCTGTGGCTTCTGCTTTCTATGTAAGAATGAGGCTGATTTTATTCCAAGTCTTTAATTCGATAACTTTCTGAAAAATTGAAATGTGTCATAAGAGTATTGTTTTATATATGGATACCTGCATCACATTGTCTCTGCACTCTGGAACTATACAAATATGTCCAGAAAATCAGTATTTTTTTTTTGTAACAGTAACTGGTGCCTTCTAACCATTCAGTAAACACTGGTGAAGTCATGTAAAATGATCTCCTGTGAATTATCAATTTAATATTTTGTTAATCAAAAGAAGGGGAATTACTGAGAAGCACTTCTATTCCTCCCATTACTATTCCCCAAGTTGAAGTAGTTTGATATTATTTCATTAACTATGAGGAAGAAAGTTTGTTAAAGATATTTATGTGAAAAATTTGTTCCACACGTACTCATCATTAAAGCCACTTATTGTTAAAATCTTATTATTTAAAAGTGATAAGAACATTCATTTGGAATTAGCATTCACAGTGTATGAGGGAACATTCTGTCCCTATAAGTAAAGGATTATTTGTAGACAATCATAGATATTTAACCATTATTTTAAAATCCATTTTTCAACAGAACTTTTAAAAAGTGTTTCTTTATTTTTAATATACCAAATTTGAGTATGAGAAAATATAGTCCAAAACATTTTTATATCTAGTTTTCACCTCCAAACACCCACATTTATGATTTTTTATTTTTTAATGCCTTTTACAATATATATATATCTTAGCAGAAAATGTAAATGAACAAAACATTGATGCCCTCGATCAGAATCCTCACACCAGTTTCCTTCAGCATCATACCACTCTGGAGTGTAATATTTCTTACAAATCAAAGTAAAATATCATAGCATTGTCACCCCCAGTCGGAGACTATATTACACGCACAAAACTGATTATCCATGCCCTGCCTTCAACATATCTGGAGAGTTGTGTGAATGTTTTGTGTCTGTCTTAAAGACTCTTGTGTTTTAATTGTTTCCCCATAGTTGTGAATTGACTGGGGGATTTTTTTCCTCTTACTTCTAGTTTTAAAACAGCACCTCAAGGTACTTCAAAAGAGAATTCGGATTGGTTTCTTTTCTCCACTATTACATACTCCTTCTCAATGTATTCTGTTTTTCACAGTGCCTTCTCCAAGGTTGCTGTCTTTTCCAAAGATCTCATCCTTCATGCTCCAAGCTCCAAATAATTATTCGGTTGCATTGAATGGATAAAATCCATATAGGGTCCCTGCAGTGGAGAAGGGAAAGAAACCACCCAAGGCCAGTTGCTGGTAATTTTTTCTTTGCTGTTTTTCCTGGGTCACAAATGGCAGCATGTCCATGATTCTATCACTGCAGGCTCCGCAAGAAGGAGCCCTTCATTTAATCTGGGGCAAAAATTTCAATTTCATCTTATTTGACAAGCTTATCCATTTCATTTTGAGGGGATGCATCTGGTGTCTGGTGAATTTTGATAGGGATGGCTGTTCATCGAAATGACAATACTTTCTCAGTCATTCCTAATTTCTTCCTTTTCCCTTGGGATTCCATTGGTATGAAATATTATGGTTTTCCTAGTGACCTTGTAATGAGTACTAATTTATGCCTATTAGATGTGTGCAATACCAAAGAGGAATTATTATGAAAAAAAATCATTTCTTTCCCAGAGATTATTTTGCCACAGTGTTCTACCTGGAATAAAATAATTTGAATTTTCTTTTAATTTACTGTCATTATATCAGACTAATTATTTTCCTTTCTTGGCTTTAGTGTCAAACTAGGTATTTCTTATCATTAAGTATATTAAATCTGACTTAACATTACATTCCTTTCTAAATTTACATTTTCTTTCAATCTGATGTCCATTTCAATTAATAATTTTAAAATGAGATCTTTCCAACAGCTATAAAAAAATCCATTCATTGTTCACATTCTTCACCTGAGGTGGTAAGTGATCATATATCATTAAAAGTTATAGATAAAAATACATGGTTCAAAGAGAGGCAGAAAAACCCATCTGCTTGGCTGTGTCATCAAAAGGATTGAGAAGTGAAGTATTAATTTTTTGTTCATCTGGATATTCTTTCTTTATTATAATTTTTATAGAGATACTGAAAACTTAAAATAATGATTGAAGAGATGAATCACATCCATGATTATACCATACACCAGGAAAAGTACACTTTAGAAAAAGAGGTTATTGGCTTAATATTTATCACTAAAAGTGATGTGTTTGAAAAGAGTCATTTTGTGATGACATATACAACCAAGGAGAGTCACACATCATGGTTAGTAGTCGAGTTGAGTTTTATGATGTTTTGTCCAAGTTTTAAGAAATGAACCATATTTCAATTTCCCCCTGGGGATGTGTTTATGGGACCCATGTAAGTTGCTATGACCCTTTATTTTGTGAGATCTTGAGCTTAGCTCAACACAAAAAGTTTATTTATGTTCATGTAAGATTGATAGCCACCACTGAAAATAGATTAAAGAAAGAGTGTGATGAGTGTCAAACATGAAGTCTTGGAATTTCTATTACTCTAAAGTTGTCTTAGTTTTGTGTTTATTCATTGTTGGAGGCTATAACCATGAGTGCATAGAAAGAGTGTGGTTCACACTGCTGGATGGATTAGGTTCTTATGCTTTGAGAATGATTTTTCTCCCCCATGATATCTTGTGAATAGGTGAATCCCTCTTTGTCAATTTATGTACCCTACCAGTGCCTTTTCACTCCAGGGTGTGGGCAGAGGCTTCCACAAGTCTTAGGAAAATTTTGCAATTGGGGGCTCTTGTATTCTGAGATCTGGGGTTTATCTTTTGATTCTGCTTTCTTTGTAAGAATGAGTTTGATTTTATTCCAAGTACTTTCTGAAAATTTAAAATATGGCAGAAGGTTATTGTTTTATATATGGATACCTGCATCACATTCTTTCTGAACTCAGGAATTACCCAAATATGTCCAAAAAATCTGGACTGGATTTCTTGCAACAGAACCTGGAGCCATCTAACCCCACATTAAATTCTGTTGAAATCATGTAAAGCACTCTCCTTGAATAATCAATTTAAAATTGTGTTATTCAAGGCAGAGGAAACACTGAGAAGCATTTCTTTGTTTCCCCTGAATATTTTCCAAGTTGAAGTAGCTTGATATTATTTCATTAACTATTAGGAAGAAAATCTGTTCCAGATATGGATGTGAAAAATTTGATACACTCAAACTCATATCATAGAAGCCACTTCTTTTAAAAATCTTATTATTTAAAAGGGCTAAGAACATTCATATGCAATTAGCATTCACAGGGTATGTGCAAACATTATCTCCCTCTAGGTAAAGTTTTATTTGTAGATGATAATAGATATTTAACCATTCTTTTAAAATCCATTTATCTACAAGAACTTTTAAAAAGTTTTTATTTTATTTTTAATATACCAAATTTGTACATGAGAGAATATCATCCTAATCTGTTTTATATCTAGTTTTCACATCCAAACCCTCATATTCATTCATTTTTAAATAAGTATTCCTTAGCAGAATGTGTAAACTTAGAACATGTTAATGCAGGTCAGAATCATCACACCATTTTCCTTCAGCATCACACCTCACTTGGGTTTACTATTTCTTACACATCATGATAAAAATATCATGGTATTGTCACCACCAGTCACAGAATATATTATATGCACAGAACTGATTATCCTTGGCCTGACATCAACGTGTCTGGAGATTTGTATTTGTTGTGTATGTTTTAAAGACTCTCGGGTTTTAATTTTTTCCTCATAGTCATGAATGGAATGGTGAAATTTTTTTCAATTTCATGCTAAGTTTGAAGGAGCATCTCCCAGTTCTTCACTAGGGAATTGAAGCTTAGTTTCTTTTCTCCGCTATTGCTTTCTCCTTCTCTTTCTTTTCTATATTTCACAGTGACTTCTCTCCAGTTGCTCTCTTTTCCAAAGAGCTATCCTGCATGCACCGAGCAACAATATAATTACTGTGTGGCATTTGATGGACAAAACCCATATAGGATTCCTGTGGTGGAGGATGGAAAGAAACCACACAAGGGCAGTTGCTTGGAAACATATATGCTCCGTTTGTCCTATTTCACCGCTTGCAAGATGACAGTAATTCTAACTTTCTAGTCTTCACAAGTGGGATCCCTTTTCAAATCCAGGGCAAAATGTTCAATTTCATATTACTTGAAATACTTATCCATTACATTTTGCTGGGATGTTTCTGGGGTATGGTGGATTTTGATAAGCAAGGCTCTTCATTGAGATGACAATACTTTCTCATTCTTTTCTCATTTCTTCCTCTGCCCTCGGATTCCATTGTTATGAGGATTGCTGGTTAGAAATACGATGCTTATCTTAGTGATCTTGTTATTTGAATTAATTTATTCCAATGAGATGTGTGCAATAACTATGAGGAATTCGGAGGAAAATAAAATTATTTCTTTTTTTGAGGTTATATTGTCTGAGTGTTCTACATGGAAGATAATAATTTGAATTTTGATTTAATTTATTTTCATTATATCAAACTAATTATTTTCCTTTTAGACATAACTGCCATACTATCTATTTCTTACCATTGATTATATTAAATCAAACCTAACCTTCCTTTCCCTTCATAATTTACATTTTCTTTCATTCTGATGTCCATTTCAATTTGTACTTTTAAAATAAAGACCCTTTCAACAGATTTAAAAGCCATTCATTGTTCACCTTCTGCACATGAGGTGGTAAGTGATCATATATCAATAAAACTGATAGAAAAACAAAATAAATTTTTCAAGGAGAGCCAGAAATATGCCCCTGCTTGGCTGTGTCATCAAAAGGATTGAAAAGTGAAGAAATTCTTTTTTTTCTAATCTGGTTTTTCTTTCTTTATTATAATTTCATAGAGATATTGAAAAGGTTTACTAATGATTGAGGAGATGAATTCACATCCGTGAATATACCATAAATCTGGGAATGTACACATTGGAAAAACAGGTTATCAGTTTAATATTTATCAATAAAAGAGATGTGTTTCAAAATAGTCATTTTGTGAGGACATGTACACCCAAGGTGAATTATACATCATGGTTAGTAGTCTAGTATGAAAGATTCTCTGGCCAAGTTTTACAAAATGAGCCACATAACGATTTCCTGCTGAGATGTGTGTATGGGACCCCTTTCAGTTGCTATGTCCCTTTATTTTGTAAGTTCATGAGTTTTGCTCTACACACCAGATTTATGTATGTTCATGTACAAATGGTATCCATCACTGAAAAATATATTAAAAGAAAGAGTGTAGTAGTGTCAATTATGAAAGCTCGGAATTGCTTATTTCTCTAATTTTGCTTAGTTTTGTGTTTGTTTGTTTTTTTTTTTTTTTTTTTTTTTTTGGAGGATATAATTGCGTTTGCATTGAATGGAGCGTGGTGCACATTGCTGGTAGATTAGGTTCTTGTTTTTTATCACCCATTCTTCTCCCTCAAGGTATGTTGTGAATAACTGAGTCCTTCTTTGTCAACTTATGTACACTAACAGTGCCTTTTCACTCCACGGTGTTAGCAAGGGCTTTCACAATCCATAGGAAAATTTTGCGTTTAGGAGCTTTTTGTATTCTGCATTCCATTATTTATCTGTGGCTTCTGCTTCCTTTGTAAGAATGAGGTTGATTTTATTCCAAATCTTTATTCAAAGATATTTCTGGAAAATTAAAATATGGCATTTGAGTATTGTTTTCCATATGGATACCTGCATCACATTGTCTCTGGACTTCGGAACTATCCATATATAAAATCAACACAGGTTTTTTTGTAACAATATTTGGATCCTTCTAACCATTCATTAAACACTTGGGAAGTCATGTAAAATGATCTCCTGTGAATTATCAATTGAAAATTGTGTTAATCAAAAGGAGAGGAAACACTAGGAAGCACTTCTTTTCCTCCCATAACTGTTCTCCAAGTTGAAGTAGTTTGTTATTCATTAACGATTAGGAGGAAAGTGTGTTAAAGATATTTATGTGAAAAATAAGTTCCACACCATCTCATATCACTGAATCCACTTATTATTTTAATTGTATTATTTAAAAGTGATACGAACTTTCATTTGGAATTAGCATTCACAGAGTATGTGGGAACGTCCTGTCCCTCTAGGAAAAGGTTTATTTGCAGATGATCATAGATATTTAAACATTCTTTTAAAATACATTTTTCAATGAGAACTTTTCAGAACTGTTTCGTTATTTTTAATATACCAAATTTGCCTATGAGAGAATATTGTCCAAATTTGTTTTATATCTACTTATCACCTCCAAACACCCACATTCATTCATTTTTATTTTTTTCATGCATTTTAAAATAAATATTCCTTAGCAGATGGTGTAAATGACAAATATTGATACACTTGTTCAGAATCCTCATACCATTTTCCTTCAGCATCACACAACCCTGGGATTCTTACAGATTATGAAAAAATATCATAGCATTGTCTCCCCCAGTAACAGATTATACTTTATGTGGAAAACTGGTTATCCATGCCCTTCCTTCAACTTGTCTGGCGATTTGTGTGTTTGTGTTCTGTCTGTTTAAAGACTCTTGGGTTTTAATTGTTTCCACATAGTCATGAAATGACTCATGGATTTTTTCCCGTTTACTGCTTACTTTGAGCCAGCTTCTCAATGTTCTTCAAATGAGAATCTGAAAATATTTTCTGAACTCCACTATTTCACTTTCCTTCTCTTCCATTTCTGTTTTTCACAGTGCCTTCCTACAGGTTGCTATGTTTTCCAAAGTGTTCATCCTCCATGTCCTGAGCTCCAAATAATTATTCTGCAGCATTGAATGGACAACATCCATCTTGGATTCCTGTGGTGGAGAAGGGAAAGATGTCACACCAGGCCAGTTGCTCATAATTTTTTCTTTGCCATTTTTCCTGGGACACCAATGGCAGCATATCCATGATTGTAGCATTACATTCTACAAGATGGAGCCTTATTTTAAAACCAGGGTGAAAATTTCAATTTCATGTTATTTGAAAAGCTTATCCATTGCTCTTTGCTGGGATGGATCTGGTGTGTCATGAATTTTGATAGAGATGGCTCTTCATTGAGATGAAAATACTTTCTCATTCTTTCATTAATTCTTCCTCTGCCCTTTGAATCCATTGTTATGAGGATTCCTGGTTGGATATACTATCGTTTTCCTAGTGATGTTTTAAAGTGTACTAATTATGCCTTTCATATGTGTGCATTACCAAAGAGGAATTAGCATGAAAAAAATAATTTCATTCCTAGAGATTATATTCCCTGAGTGTTCTTCCTGGAATATAATAATTTGAATTTTGATTTAATTTATTGTCATTATATCAAATTAATTACTTTCCTTTTAGGCTTTAGTGTCGTACTATCTATTTCTTAACATTGATTATATTTAATCAAAGCTCGCCTTACTTTCCCTTCAAAATTTACATTTTCTTTCATTCTGATGTCCATTTCAATTTGTAGTTTTAAAATAAATACTTTTTCTACACCTTTAAAACTGCGATTCTTTTTTCACTAACTTCACAGGACGTGGTTAGTGATCATATATCAAGAAAACTGATAGATAACCAAAATAAAATTTTCAAGGAATGGCAGTAATACACCTCTGCTTGGCTGTGTCATCAAAAGGATTGAAAGGTGAAGAATTTTTTTGGTTCATCTCATTTTTTTAAATTAAAATTTCAAAGTGGTATTGAAAAAGTTTAATAATGATTGAAGTGATGGATCACATCCTTGAATATACCATACACCAGGGAATGTACATATTTGAAAAACATATTATCTGTCTATTATTTACCAATAAAAGCTGTATGTAACAAAATATTTTTTTTCTGATGATATGTACCCACAAGGTGAGTCATACATCATGGTTAGTAGTAGAGTTTGAAATATATACTGGCCGAATTTTCAAAAAATGAACAACAATTCGAATTTCTATTGGAGTTGTGTGTATGGGACCCCTTTAAGTGGCTATCATCCTTTTATTTTGTAAGGTCATGAGATTTACTGGATACAGCAAATTTATGTATGTTCATGTATGAATGATATATGTCACTGATAAATAGATTAAGGGAAAGAGTGTGTTGAGTGTCAACCATGAAAGCTTGGAAATGCCTATTTCTCTAAGGTGTCTTAGTTTTGTTTTTCTTAAGTGTTGGAGCCTATAATCACATGTTCTTAGAATGGAGTGCCCAGCTCAATTCTGATGGATTAAGTTCTTCTGTTTTATGACCCATTCTTCTTCCCGTGATATCTTGTGAATAGTTGAGTCCCTTTTTTCAACTTAGTTACACTACCACTGCTTTTCTTTCAAGGGTGTGGGCAGGGGCTTTCACAAACCATAGGAAAATTTTGCAGTTGGGAGCTCTTTATATTCCATGTACCGGGGTTTATCTGTGGATTCTGTTTTCTTTGTAAGAATGAGTTTGATTTTATTCCAAGTACTTTCTGAAAAATTAAAATGTGGCATAAGAACATTGTTTTATATATGGATACATGCATCACATACCTTCTCCACTTGGGAACTACCCAAATATGTACAGAAAATTAGGAATGGTTTTCCTGAAACAGAAATTTGAGACCTCCAACCAATCAGTAAACACTTGTGTAGTCAAGTAAAATGATCTCCTGTATATTATCAATTTAAAATTGTTATAATCTAAAGCGGAGGAAACACTGAGAAGCATTTCTTCTCCTCCTATGATTTTTCTCCAAGTTGAAGTAATTTAATATTATTTCATTGATTCTTAGGAGGAAAATCTGTTCCAAATATTTATGTGAAAAATTTGTTCCACCTGAACTCATATAATGTAAGCCACTTATTATTTTTTTAATCTTATTATTTAAAAGATCTAAGAACATTCATTTGCAATTAGCATTCACAGGATTTGTGGAAACATTATCTCCCTCTAAGTAAACATTTACTTGTAGATGATAATAAATATGTAAATTCTTTTTAAAAATCCATTTTTAATGAAGTCTTTAAAAAAGTTTTTCTTTATTTTTAATATACCAAATTTGCATATGTGAGAATATCATCCTAATCTGTTTTATATCTGGTTTTCACCTCCAAACCCCAATATTCATACATTTTTAAATATGTATTTCTTAGCAGAATGTCTAAATGAACAAAATATTGATGCACTCAGTCAGAATACTCACTACATTTTCCTTCAGTATCACACCATGCTGGGGTGTAATATTTCTTACAGGTCATGATAAAATATCATGGCATTGTCATCCCGAGTCACAGTCTATACTACATTCACAAAACTGATTATCCATTTCCAGCCATTAACATGTCTGGAGATTTGTGTGTATGGGTTGTGTCTGTTTTAAAGACTCTTGGGTTTAATTTTTTCCACATACTCATGAATTGACTGGTGGACATTTTTCCTTTTACTGCTAGTTTTGGACCAGCACCTAAGGTTCTTCCATTGAGAATTGGAGCTAAGATACTTTTCTCCAATATTCTATTCTGCTTCTCTTTCTTTTCTATTTTTCACACAGAATTCCCTCCAGTTGCTCTCTTTTCCAATGAGCCCATGCTCCATGTCCCAAGCTCCAAGTTATTATTCTGTGGCATTGAATGGACAAAACCCATGTCACACAAGGCCACTTCCTCTTAATTTTTTCTTTGCCATTTATCCTGGGTCATCAATGGTAGCATGTCAGTGATACTAACATTACAGAATCCACAAGAGGGAGTCCTCCTGAAAATCCAGTGCAAAACTTCCAATTACATATTACTTGAAAGCTTATCCCTTGCACTTTGCTGTGATGTATCTGGTGTCTGGTGAATTTTGATAGGGATAGCTCTTCATTGAGTAGACAATACTTTCCAATTCTTTTCTCATTTCTTCCTCTGTACTTGGGTTCCATTGTTATGAGGATTGCTGCTGGAAATATTATGCTTTTCCTAGTGATCTCGTATGTGTACCAAATTATGCCAATGAGATGTGAGCAATAGCAAAGAGGAATTAGCATGAAAAATATATTATTTCATTCCAAGGCATTATTTTGTCTGATTGTTCTACCTGGAATATATTAATTTCAAAGAATTTTAATTTATTGTCATTATATCAGACTATGTCTTTTCCTTTATATGTGGTAGTGCAATCCTATCTATTTCTAATCATTGATAATATTAAATTTAATCTAACCTCATATTCCCTTCTAAATTTACATTTTCTATAATCTGATGTTCATTTCAAATTGTAATTTTAAAATAAAGACCTTTTCATCATCTTTAAAAAAGGCTTTCATTTTTCTCTGTCTTCATATGAGGTGGTAATTGATCATATATATTAACAAAACTGATAGATAAACAAAAAAAATTGTTCAAGGAGAGCCAGAAAAATGCCTCTGTTGGCTGTGTCATCAAAAGTATTTAGAAGGGAAGATTTTCATTTTTGTTAATCTCATTTTTCTTTCTTTATTATAATTTTTTTAGAGGTATTGAAAAGATTTAATAATGATTGAAGATATGATGTCACATCTGTGAATATATCATACACCAGGGAATGTACACATTGGAAAAACAGGTTTTTGGTATAATATTTATTATAAAAAATCGATGTGTTTTAAAATAATCATTTTGGTAAGATATGTACACCCAAGGTGATTCATGCATCATGGTTAGGATCCGAGTTTGAAAGATGCTCTTGCCAAGTTTTTAAAAATGAGCCAGAAATCGATTTCCTGCTGGAGATGTGTGTATTGGACCACTTTAAGATGCTATGTCCCTATATTTTGTAAGGTACTGAGTTTTGCTCTGTATACCAAGTATTTGTATGTACATGTGTGAATGATATACATCAAAGAAAATGAGATTATAGAAATAGTGTGGTTAGTGTCATACATGAAGGCTTGGAATTGCCTATTTCTCTAAGATGACTTAGTTTTTGTTTCTTCATTGTGGCAAGCTCCAGTTGCATGTGCATAGAATGGAATGCCATGCACACTGCTGGATTGATTAGGTTTTTTGTTTTAGGATCCATTTCTCTCCCCCATTTTATCTTGTGTTTAGTTGAGTCCCTCTTTGTCTACTTATGTACCCTACCAGTGCCTTTTCTCTCCAGGGTGTGGGCAGACGTTTTCACAATCCATAGGAAAATTTAGCAGTTTGGAACTCTTTTAATTCTCAGTTATGAGGTTTATCTGTGTATTTTGCTTTCTTTGTAAGAATGAGTTTGATTTTATTCCATGTACTTTCTGAAAAATTAAAATATTGCATAAAGGCATTGTTTCATATATGGACACCAGCATCACATTCTCTTTACCCTCAGGAATACCCATATATGTCCAGAAAATCTGGATTGGTTTTCATGAAACACAACCTGGAGCCTTCTAACCATTCAGTAGACACTGGTGAAGAATTGTAAAATGGTCTCCTATAAATTATTGAATTAAATTGTCTTATTCCCAAGTGGACGAAATACTGAGAAGCATTTCTTTTCTTCCAATTACTTTTCTCCAAATTCAAGTAGTTTAATATTTTTTCATTAACTATGAGGAAGAAAATCAGTTCACGATATATATATATATGTGAAAAATTTCTTACATGTGAACTCATGTCTTTGAAGCCACTTATGTTTAATATCTTATTATTTAATAGGGTTAAGAACTTTCATTTGCAAATAACATTCAGAGCGTATGTGGAAATATTCTCTCCCTCTGAGTAAAGTTCTATTGTAGACAATAATATATATTTAACCATTCTGTTAAAATCCGTTTTTCAATGAGAAGCTTAAAAAGCTTTCCTTTATTTTTAATATACCAAATTTGAATATGAGTATATCATCCTAATCTGTTTTATGTCTAATTCTCACCTCCAGACACCCACATTCATGCATTTTTAAATATGTATTGCTTTGCAGAATGTGTAGACTAACAAAACATTCAAGCACTGGGTAAGAATACTCACACCAATTCCTTCAGCATCACAGCACACTGGAGTGTAATATTTCTCACAGATCATGATAAAATATCATGGCATTGTCACTCCCCCTCACAGACTATACTATATGCACAAAACTTATTATCCATACCCTTTCTCCAATATGTCTGGAGATTTTTGTGTATGTGTTGTGTCTGTTTTAAAATCTCTTGGGTTTTAATTTTTTCACTTAGTCGTGATTTGAGTGGTGGATTTTTTTCCTTTTGCTTCTAATTTTGAACCAGAACCTCAAGGTTCTTAGGAAAAGAATTTGAGATTAATTTCTTTCCTCCATTATTCCATTCTCCTTCTCTTTATTTTATATTATATGCAGTGCCTTGTCTCCAGTTGCTGTCTTTTCCAAAGAGCTCATCCTCCATACCCCAAACTCAAAATATTTGTTCTGTGGCATTGTATGGACAAAACACAACTAGGATCCCTGCAGTTGAGGAAGGAAAGAAGTCACCAAAGGCCAGTTGCTAGCAATCATTTTTCACCATTTTTCCTGGGTCAACAATGGCAGAAGGACCGTGATTCTAGCAATCCAGGCTCTACAAGCAGAAACCATTTTGTTATCCAGGGCAAAATTTAATTTCATATTACTTGAAAATCTTATCCATTGCACTTGCCTGTGATGTATCTGGTATATTGTGAAATTTGATAGGGATGGCTTTTCATTGAGAAGACAATATGTTCTCATTCTTTCCTCATTTAATCCTCTGCCTTTGGATTCCATTGCAATGAGGATTGCTGGTTGGATATACTATCATTTTTCTAGTGATCTTTATATGTGTACTAATTTATGCCAATGAAATGTATGCAATACTAAAGAGGAATTAGCATGAAAAAAAGAATTTATTTAATACCAGAGATTATTTTGTCTGAGTGTTCTACCTGGAATATAATCATTTGAATTGTATTTTAAATTATTGTCATTATATCAGACTAAGTATTTTCCTTTATAGGTGTTAATGCCATACTCTTTATTTCTTATCATTGATTTTATTTAATCTAACCTAACCTTACATTCCCTTCAAAATATACATTTTCTTTCAATCTGATGTCCATTTCAATAGAGAATTTTAAAATAAAGACCTTTTCAACAGCTTCTAGAAAACCATTCAGTGTTCACGTTCTTCACATGATATGGTAAGTGACCACATATCAATAAAACTGATAGATTTAAAAAAAAATGCTTCAAGGAGAGCCAGAAACACACCTTTGTTTGGCTTGTCATCAAAAGAGTTGACAAGGAAGAATTTCCTTTGGTTCATCTGGTTTGGCTTTCTTTATTATAATTTTAATAGAGAAACAGAAAATGGTTAATAGTGATTGAAGAGATGAATTTACATCCGTGAATATACCATACAGCAGGGAATGTACACATTGGAAAAACAGCTTATCAGTTTAATACTCATCAATAAAAGAGATGTGTTTCAAAATAGTCATTTTGTGTGGACATGTACACCCAAGGTGAGTCATATACCATGGTTTGTATTCGAGTTTGAAAGATGCTTTGGCCAACTTTTAAACTATGAGCCACAATTTGATTACCCATTGGAGATGTGTGTATGGAACCCCATTAAGTTGCTATGTCCCTTTATTTTGTAAGGTCATGAGATTTGCTCAACACAGCAAGTTAATGGATATTCATGCATGAATGATATACATCACTGAAAAATGGATTCTCCTGTTTAGTTTTTGAAAATGAGTGACAATTCAACATCCAGATGGAGCTGTGATATATAGGAAACCTGCATGTGGTTATTCTTTGTATTTTCTCCATTTTCACGTTGGCACTTCTCCTATTTTTCAGTATATTCATGTGTGAAAGCTATCCATCACTAAAAATGAGTGGGAGAGAGTGTGGTCTACAGTGTGAACTGTGGTCTATGGTTGGTGGCAAGGCTCCAGGAGGTGTAAGTTCATTGAGGGTGGTGGGCCACACTGTTGGAGATGTTTGTGTGGGCTGTGGTGGGAGGTGTGGGAGGTGGGCAACATGGGAATCCCAGTGGGTTCCGTGTAATATTTTGGGTATTCTAAGCACCACTTAAAATATATGTATATATATATATATATAAATAACATTTTTGTAAGCAAATACACATATATGCATATATATTTATATATCATTTTGCAAATGTTTGTATGTATTGTGAGAATTTTGATTTTTACCCATAATAATAAAAAATAAATAAATAAATAAAATAAAACCAGTTATAGAAATTAAAAAAAAATAAATTAAGAGAAAGAGGGCCAGTTGAGTAAAGAAAAGTGTTGGACTCACCTGGCTATCTAAACTGATCATCCTTTATTTCCCTCCCATGTTGGAGACTATGTTCACATGTGCCAAGTTGTGGAGGGGTGTACACTCTGCCTGATGGATTATGTCCTTCAATTTTAAGATTCATTCCCCTCCTTGCAGATATCTAGTGAAAAGGAGAGTTGCTCTTTGAAAGATTTATTGATCCTATAGGTGTCTTTTCTGTCATGGTCCATTCTAGCAGTTCTCATAATCCTCAGCAGAAATTTTGTAGTTGGAGGCTGTTTGTACATGGAGTTCTTTTGCTTTCTGTTTTTGTGTCTTTGGATTCCACATATATTGTAAGAATAAGTTTGATTTTGTATAAATTAATTTCTAAAAATATGGAATATGCAAAAACAGCAGTTATTTCTATATGAACACCCTCATCATGATCTCTCAGTATTCAAGAACAATTCATTCATATCATTAAAAGTAAAAATACTGTCGTGTAACAAAACCTGTGTGATTCTAACAATATTGTAAAGATTTCTGAAGCCATGTAAATATATATCCAATGAAAGATCAATTTAAAATTGGGAATATTAAAAAGGGAGGAAAGATTGACAAGCATTTGTTGTCTTCCCATTTTTATTTTCTAAGTTAGAGAAGTTTAGTATTATTTTATTAACTAATAAGCAGAAAATCTAGTACATAAATATAGGTCCCACCTGCATTCTGCGTACATTCACATCATGGTAGCCTCTTGATTTTAAAGAGTTTAATTTAAAAAAAAAATGCTTTCATTTCCAAAAATCAATTACTGTATATCTGGAATAATTTTTTCTCTCTCCAGTAAAGATTTATTCGAAGATATTATTAGATAGTGATCCCTTCTTTCAAGATTGTATTTTGCCTAGTTCTTAAAAATGATTTTTTTTAAATTTTAGATACTCCAAATATATATATGAGAGACTATCATCCCAAGGTGAGTTATATCTAGATTCCAATGTTGTCAAGTCTTGTTTTCACCTCCAAGCCACCCTTTCTTATTTTTGTAAATACATTATTCTTAACAGAAAATGTGATCTTCCAAAATATTTATGCATTCGGTCAGAATTTTGTTACCACCTAAGCCCAAAATAATGCAAAACTGTGGTGCCCAATTTCTTCCAGCTCATGACAAAACATCAAGAATGGTTACCATGAGCCATGTTTCATACAATATGTTCAAAACATGTTTCCCAAATGCCATCTTCAACGTGTATCTATACCTGTGTGTATATGGAGTGTCTGTTTTGAAGGCACTAATGGTTTTACTTTTCCACGTATTCTTGCATTTGATGAGTGGATTTTTTGTTTTACTTCTATTTTTGACCAGCAGCAAACATCACTGACAAAGAAAATTAGAGAAGAGTTTCTTTTCACCAAGATTCCATTCAATTCCTTTCCTATCCTGTCTATATTTAGCAGTTCCTTTTTTTATTCTGTCTTTGAAAAGAGCCCACACTCCACGACTTTAAGCTCCCAGGAATGATTGTTTGGAATTGAGTGCATAACCCCCCCTATGATCATGCTTTGGAGTGCAGGAAAGAAGACAGGGCTTGCTAGTGGCTATGAAACCAGCCCCACAGCCAATTTCTGGGCTGCAGGTGAGAGGGTGAGCATGGATCTCAATAGTCAGCCTCCACAGTCAGAGCCGTTTTCACCCAAGAGGGAAAATATCAATATCATGATTCTTGAAATGGTTGTCCAATTTAATAAGCTGTGATATAGCTGGTGTCTGGTGAATTTTGATAATGTTGGGTCTTCATTGAGAAGGCAGTACTTTCTCATTGTATTCTCATTTCTTCCTCTACCCTTTACTTCCTTTGTTCTCAGTATCCCTGTTTGTCAATGCTTTGTTGGTCCTAGTACATCTTTTATTAACGTTAATTAATTTTATTGGAAGTGTGCAAATACTAAAGATGAAACCTTTGTTACATTGAAAGCATGATTATATCAATATATACAGCACTACTTAAGCAAAAATTCATTTCCAGTTAGATACTGTTTCGTCCAAGAGTTTCAGCTGGAATATGATGATGAGAATTTTGTTACTCAATTTTTCCCTTATATTAAACTTTTTATTTTCATTTATATATCTTTGTCCCATATGTCCATTTCTTATCATGGATTATAATAACTCATACACAATCTGATAATCCCTTTTAAAATTTACCTTTCATTCAATCCAATATCCATTTTATGTGACAATGTGACAATAAAGATCTTTTCAACCTCTGACAAAATCTCTTCATATTCCCCTTGCCCACAGGACATGGTGGGGGGAAATATAGCAATAAAAGTGTTTGATGAAGAAATAAATATTTGTGACAAGAAGAATGAGAGTAAAACCTTTTTACATCCATGGAAAGAGAGGGATCGAGAGGTGAAAGATTCTATATACTCTGCTGTTTAATTCTTCATGATTACTGATATAGCAACACTGAAAATATTTAATAATGATAGCAGAGAACAAAGCACACTTCACTGAATATATCAAATACCAGAGATTGTACACTTTCAATTAATTTCATATTGGACAAATATGTATCCATAAAACAGATTTTTTTTTAATATTTGGAGTATCCCAGGAAATCACACGAAAGTGAGCCATGGAACACAATTCCTTGTAGTATTTCAATAATGCTCTTGCCGAGTTTTTGAAAATGACTGACAATTCAAGATCCAGATAGAGCTGTGAAATTGAGGAATCCTGCATTTGGTTATGCTTTGTATTTTCTCCATTTGGACGTTTGGACCTTTTTTTCTTTTTTGGTATTTTCATGTATGAAAGTTATCCATCACAAAAAATAAATTAAGATGAAAAAGGCCATGTGAGTAAAGAAAAATTTTTCAACTCACCTGTATCTCTAAACTGATCATCCTTTATTTCCCTCCAATGTTGGAGACTAAGATGACCTGTGTCAACAGGTGTAAGTGTGGTACACTTGACCTGATGGATTATGTCCTTCAATTTTAAGAACCATCCCCTCCCCACAGATATCTAGTGAAAAGGAGAGTTGCTCTTTGAAAGATGATTCATCCTACAGGTTTCTTTTCTGTCCTGGTCTGATATAGCAGTTCTCATAATCCTCAGGGGAAATTTTGCATTTGGGGGCTGTTTGAACATGGAGTTCTTCTGCTTTCTGATTGTGTCTCTGTGGCTTCCACTTATATTGCAATAATAAATTTGATTTTTTATAAATTAATTTCTTAAATGTAGAATATGCAAAAGAAGCAGTTACTTCTATATATGCACCAGCATCATGATCTCTCTGCACTCAAGAACAATTCATACACATCGAGAACATAAAAATACTGTCTTGTAATGAAACGTGGGATTCTAACCATATTTTAAAGATTTTTGAAGTCATGTAAATATATATCCAATGATTGATCAATATAAAATAGGGAATATTAAAAAGGGATGAAAGCCTGACGAGCATTTGTTTTCTTCCCATTTTTATTTTCTAAGTTTGAGTAGTTTAAAATAATTTTATTAACTATTAAGCAGAAAATCTAGTCCAGAAATATAGGTCCCAACTGCATTCTGCATTCATTCATATCATGGTAGCCTCATGTTTTTGAGTAGTTTAATTTAAAAAAAAAACTTTCATTCCCAAAGAGCAATGACTTTATCTCTGGAATAATTTTTTCACTCTCCATAAAAATTTATTTGAAGATATTAATAGATAGTGATCACTTCAAATATTAGTATTCGTCCTTTAAAATGAATTTTTTAAACTTTATATCCTCCAAATATATATATGAGTGACTATCATGCCAAGGTGAGTTATATCTGAATTCCATTGATTTCAAGTCTTGCTTTCCCCTCCAACCCACCACATTCTTATTTTTGTAAATACATTATTCTGAACAGAAAATGTGATCTTCCTAAATATTTATGCATTCGGTCAGACTTTTGCTACAACCTGAGTCCAAAATCACGCAAAACCGTGGTGCCCATTTTCTTCCAGCTCATGACAAATTATCAGCTATGGTTACCGTGAGCCGCGTTCCATAAAATAGGTTCAAAATTCATTTCCTAAATGTGGCCTTAACGTGTATACATATCTCTGTGTGTATGGAGTGTCTGTTTTGAAGTCATTTATGGTTTTATTTTTCTACATAGCCTTGCATTTGATGAGTGGATTTTTGGTTTTACTTCTAATTTTGGACCAGTAGCACCAATCACTGACAAGGAGAATTAAAGCAGAGTTAATTTTCACTAGGATTCCATTCATAACCTTCCCTTTCCTGTCTAATAATTAGCAGTACTCTTTTAAATGCTGTCTTTGAAAAAGCCCACACTCCTCTGCTTCAAGCTCCCAGAAATGATTGTTTGGAATTGTGTGGGTTACACCCACCTATGATCATGCCTTGGAGGAGAGGAATGAAGACAGAGCTTGCTAGTGGCTATGAGACCACCCCAACGGCCAATTCACTGGGAGGCACTTGAGAGGGTGAGCATGGTACTCAAAAGCCAGCCTCCACAGACACAACACTTTTGACCCCAAGATGAAAATATCAATATCATGATCCTTGAAATGGCGGTCCATTTACAAAGCTGGGATGTAGACGGTGGTTGGTGAATTTTGATATTGTTGCTCTTCATTGAAATGCAATACTTTCTCATTGTATTCTCATTTCTTCCACTACCCTTTACTTCCTTTATTTTCAGTATCCCTGTTTGTAAATGCTGTGGTGGTCCTAGTCATCTTGTTATTAATGTTAATTAATGCTATTGGAAGTGTGCAAATACCAACGATGAAATCTTTCTTGGTTTGAAAGCATGATTACCTCAATAGACACTGCACTACTTAAACAATATTTCATTTCCTGTTAGAGACTGTTTTGTCCAAGAGTTTCAGTTGGAATATGATGAGAATTTTGTTACTCTATTTTCCCATTTTATTAGAATTTTTATTTTCATTTATATATCTTTGTCCCATATATCTGTTTCTTATAATGAATTATATTAAATGTATCCAGTCTGATAATCCCTTTTAAAATTTACCTTTCATTCAATCCAATATGCATTTTATGTGACAATGTGACAGATAAGATCTTTTTAACATCTGACAAAAAGCTCTTCATATTCACCTTGCCCACAGGACATGGTGGGTGAAAATATAGCAATAAAAGTGTTTGATGAAGAAATAAATATTTGTGACAAGAAGAGCCAGAATAAAAACTATGCACTGCCATGGAAATAGAGGGATCAAGAGGTGAAAAGTTTCTACTTAATCTGCTGTTTATTTCTTTATTACTTCTGATATAGCATCACTGAAAATGTTTAATAATGATAGCAGAGAAGAAAGCACACCTTTCTGAATATATCAAACACCAGAGATTGTACACTTTCAATTAATTTCATATTGGACACATATGTATCCATAAAACAGATTTCTTTTATTATTGGGAATATCCCGGTAAATCACATGAAAGTGAGCCATGGATCACAATTCCTTTTTGTATTTCAATGATGCTCTTGCCGAGTTTTTGAAAAATGACTGACAAATCAAAATCCAAGCGTAGGTATGATATATGGGACCCCTGCATGTGGTTATGCCTTATAATTTCTCCATATGCACCTTTTGTACTTCATTTGTTTTTTGGTATATTCATGTGTAAATGCTATCCATCACACCAAAATAACTTGAGACAAAGAGGGCCATGTGAGTAAAGAAAAAGGTTTGGATTCACCTGTCTCTCTAAACTGTTTCTCCTTCATATTCCTTCCATGTTGCAGTCTATGATCACATGTGCCTAGGGATGGAGGTGTGGTACACTCTGCCTCATGGATTATGCCCTTCAATTTTAAAAACCACCCCCCACCCACTGATATCTAGTGAAAAGAAGAATTGCTCTTTGAAAGGTGATTCAACCTACAAGTGTGTTTTCTCTCCAGGTTAGTTCTTGCAGTTCTCCCAAGTCTCAGGAGAAGTTTTCAAGTTGGGGGCTCTTGCTACACAGAGTTCTTTTGCCTTCTGTTTCTGTCTCTTTGGATTCTACTTATATTGAAAGAATGTTTGATTTTGTATAAATTAATTTCTAAAAATTTACAATATGCAATAGCAACAGTTATTTCAACTGAACACCTGCATTATGATCACCCTGCACTTGAGAACACTCACAGATATCGAGAAAATTTAAAAAATACTGTCAGGTAAGAAAAACTGGGGGATTCTAACCATATTGTAATGATTCATGACATGTAAATATTTTTCCAGTGAATGATCAATTTAATATTGAGAATATTAAAAAGGGAAGAAAGCCTGACAAGCAGTTGTTGATTTCACATTTTTATTTTCTAAGTTAGAGTAGTTTAATATTATTTTATTAACTATTAAGAAGTAAATCTAGTCCAGAAATATAGGTCCCAACTGCATTTTGCAGACATTCATATCATGGTAGCCTCTTGTTTTTAAAGAGTTTAATTGGAAAAAAAAATGCTTTCATTTATAGAGTGATGACTGTATCTCTGGAGTAATTTTTTCTCTCTGGTAAAGATTTATTCAGAGATCTTTTAAGACAATGATCGCTTTTTCAATATGTGTAATTTGCCTAGTTCTTAAAAATGTTTTTTTTTTTTTTTAATTTTAGATACTCCAAATATATATAGGAGAGTCTATCATCCCAAGATGAGTTATATCTGGATTACCTTGATTTCAAGTCTTGTTTTACATCCTACCCTCCGCATCCATATTTTTGTAAAAATATTTTTCTGAACCGAAAATGTTATCTGCCAAAACATTTATGCCTTCTATCAGAATTTTCATATGACCTAATTCCAAAATCATGCAAACTGTGGTACCCAATTTCTTCCAGCACATGACAAAATATCAAGAATGGTTACCATGAGCCACGTCCATACAATATGTTCGAAACACTTTTCAGATATGCCGCCTTCAACGTGTATAACCTCTGTGTATAAGAAGTGTCTATTTTGATGTCACTTATGGTTTTATTTTCCACATACTCTTGTTTTTGATGAGTGAATTTTTTCTTTTAATTCTGTTTTTGGAACAACAGCACAAAACACTAACAAAGTGAATTAGAGCAGAGTTATTTTCTCTAGGATTCCATTCATTTCCTTCACTCTCCTGTCTATATTTAGCAGGTTTTGTAGAAGCTGGCTTTGCAAAGGGCCCACACTCCACGGCTTCAAGCTCCCAGGACTGATTCTTTAGTAATGTGTGGGTAACACCCACCTATGATCATGCCTTGGAGCAGAGGAAAGGAGAAACTGTTTGCTAGTGGCTATGAAACTGCCTCTAGGCCATGTCACAGGGCAGCAATGAGAGGGTGAGCTTGATTCTCACCTGCCAGCCTCCAGTAGTCAGAGACATTTTGACCCCAAGGAGAAAATATCAATATCAGGAGCTTTGAAATGGCTGCCCAATTTACTAAGCTGGTATGTAGTTTGTGTCTGGTGAATTTTTATAATGTTGGCTCTTCATTGAGAATGCAACACTATCTCACTGTATTCTCATTTCTTTCTCTACCCTTTACTTTCTTTCATTTCAGGATCCCAGTTTGGAAATGCTGTGGTGGTCCAAGTCATCTTGTTATTAACATAAATTTATGCCAATTGAAATTGAGCAAATATGAAAGATGAAACCTTTCTTATTTGAAAGCATGATTTCCTCTACAGACACAGCACAATTTAAACAAAATTTCATTTCCAATTAGAGACAGGTTTGTTCAAGATTTTCAGCCAGAATATGAGGATGAGAATTTTTTTACACTATTTTTACATTGTATTTGAATTTTTATTTTCCTTTATATATCTTTATCCAATATATTCTTTTCTTATCATGGATTATATTAAATCATACCAATCTGATAATCCCTTTTAAAATTTACCTTTCTTTCAATCCAATATCCATTTTATGTGACAATGTTACAAGAAAGATCTTTCCAACACCAGATTAAAAAGCTCTTCATATTCCCCTTGACCACAGGTCATGGTTGGTCAAAATATATCATTAAAAGTGTGTGATAAAGAAGTGAATATTTGTGACATGGTGGGCCAGAATTACACCTATGCACAGCCATGGAAAAAGAGGTTTCAAGAGGTGAAAATTTTCTACCTAATCAGCTGTTTATTTCTTTATGATTACTAATATAGAAATGCAGAAAATATTTAATAATGATAGTAGAGAATAAAGCACACCTCTCTGAATATATCAAACACCAGAGATTGTACACTTTCAATTAATTTCATACTGGACAAATATGTATCCATTAAACTGATTTCTTTTAATATTGGGAGGATCCCAGGAAATCACACAAAAGTAAGCCATGGGTCACAATTCCTTGTTGTATTTCAATGATGCTCTTGCCAAATTTTGAAAATGACTGACATTTAAAGATCCAGATGGAGCTGTGATATATGGGACCCCTGCATGTGGATATGCCTTGTATTTTCTCCATTTGCACATGTTGTACTTGATTTATTTTTTGGTATATTCATGTATGAATGCTATCCATCAAAAAAAATAAATTAAGGGAAAGAGGGCCATGTGAGTAAAAATAAGTTTGGATTCACCTGGCTCTCTAATCTGTTCCTCCTTTGTTTCCCTCCCATGTTGGTGACTATGATCACATGTGCCAAGGTGTTGAGGCGTGGTACACTGTGCCTAATGGATTATGTCTTTCAATTTTAAGAACCATCACCGACCCCTTGATATCTACTGAAAAGATGAGTTGCTCTTTGAAAGATGATTTATCCTACAAGTGTCTTTTCTCTCCTTGTTATTTCTAGCAGTTTTCCCAAGACTAAGGAGAAGTTTTCAAGTGTGGGGACTGTTGGTACAGGGAGTTCTTTGGCTTTCATTATGTGTCTCTGTGGATTCCACATATATTGTAAGAATAAGTTTGCTTTTGTATATATTCATTTCTAAAGATTTAGAATATGCCATAGCAGCAATTATTTCTATTTGAACACCAGCATCATGATCTCTCTGCACTCAAGAAAAACTCATGGATATCGAGAAAATAAAAAATATAGTCGAGTAACAAAACCTGGTGAATTCTAACCATATTGTAAAGATTTCTGAAGTCATGTAAATATATTTCCAGTGAATGATCAATTTAATATTGAGATTATTAAAAAGGGAGGAAAGCCTGACAAGCCGTTGTTGACTTCACATTTTTATTTACTAAGTTAGAGTAGATTAATATTATTTTACTAAATATTAAGCAGAAAATCTAGTCCAGAAATATAGGTCCCAGCTGCATTCTGCATTCATTCATATCATGGTAGCCTCTTGTTTTTAAAGATTTTAATTTAATTAAAAATGCTTTCATTTCCAAAGAGCGATGACTGTATCTCTGGAATAATTTATTCTCTCTCTGGTAAAGATTTATTCAAAGATATTATCAGGTAGTGATCCCTCCTTTCAAGATTTGTATTTTGCCTAGTTTTTAAAAGTGATTTTTTTTATTTTAGATATGCCAAATATATATATATGAGAGATGATCATCCCAAGGTGAGTTATATCTGAATTCTATCGATTTCAGGTCTTGTTTTCACCTCCAACCTATCACATTCTTACTTTTGCAAATACAATACTCTGAACAGAAAATGTGATCTTTCAAATTATTTATGCATTCAGTCAGAATTTTGCTACCACCTGAGTGCAAAATAACACAAAACTGTGATGCCCAATTTAATTAAGCTCATGACAAATATCAGCAATTCTTACCATGAGCCATGTTCCATACAATATGTTCAAAACTGGTTTCCCAAATGCCCTCTTCAACGTGTATATATAGCTATGTGTATATTGAGTGTCTGTTTTGAAGTCACTCATGGTGTTATTTTTCTAAATAGTCTTGCATTTGTTGAGTGGATTTTTTGTTTTACTTCTAATTTTGGACCAGTAGCACAAATCAATGACAAGGAGAATTAGAGCAGAGTTACTTTTCACTAGGATTCCATTCATTTCCTTCATTTTCGGTCTATATTTAGCCATGCCTTTTTAGATGCTGCCTTTGCAAAATGACCACAAGTAACAGCTACAAACCCCCAGGAATGATTGTTTGGAATTGTGTGGGTAACATCCACCAATGATCATGCCTTGGAGGAAAAGAAAGAAGACAGGACTTGCTAGTGGCTATGAAACCACACCCACAGTCAATTCACTGGGCGGCAGTTGAGAGGGTGAGCACGGTTCTCAATAGCCAGACTCCACAGTCAGAGTCATTTTGACCCCAGGGTGAAAATATCAATGTCATGATCCTTGAAATGGTTGTCCAATATACTAAGCTGGGATGTAGCTGGTGTCTGGTGAATTTTAATAATGTTGGCTTTTCATTGAGAATGCAATACTTTCTCATTGTATTCTCATTTCTTCCTCTACCCTTTACTTCCTTGGTTTTTAGGTTCCCTGTTTGTAAATGCTGTGGTTATCCTAGTCATCTTGTTTTTAATATTAAATTTTGCTAACTGGAGGTGTGCAAATACAAAAGATGAAACCTTTGTTACTTTGAAATCATGATTAACTCAATAGACATTTCACTACTTAAACAAAATTTCATTTCAAGTTAGAAACTGTTTTGTCCAAGGGTTTCAGCTGGCATATGATGATGAGAAATTTGTTACTCTATTTTCATTATATTAGACTTTTTATTTTTATTCATATATCTTTTTCCCTTATATCCATTTCTTATCATGGATTATATTAAATCATACCCAATCTGATAATCCCTTTTAAAATTTACCTTTCTTTCAAAGCAATATTCATTTTATGGGACAATGTCACCATAAAGATATTTGCAATACCTGAGAAAAATCTCTTCATATTCCTCTTACCCACAGGACATGGTGGGTGAAAATATATCAATAAAAGTGTTTGATGAAGAAATAAATTTTGTGACATGGAGAGCCAGAATGACACCTAGGCACAAACATGGAAATAGAGGGATTGTGAGGGGAAATATTTCTACTTAGTCTGCTGTTTATTTCTTTATAATTTCTGATATAGCAACACTGAAAATGTTTAATAATGATAGCAGAGAAGAAAGCACACCTATCTGGATATATCAAACACCAGAGATTGTGCACTTTCAATTAATTGATATTGGTCAAATATGTATCCATATAACAGATTTCTTTTTATATTGGAAGGATCCTGGTAAAAGCACAGCAAAGGGAGCCATGAATCACAATTCCTTGATGTATTTCAATGATGCTCTTGTTGAGTTTTTCAAAATGAGTGACAATTCAAGATCCAGAAGGAGCTGTGATATATAGGAAACCTGCACGTGGTAATGCCTTGCATTTCCTCTGTTTAGATGTTTGGCACGTCTTTATTTTTCGGTATATTCATGTATGAAGACTATCCATCACTAAAAAATAAATTAAGGGAAAGAGGACTGCAGTATCTACAAACCGCAGGCCTGGCTGTGGACTTGCCTGCGCAACTCAACCCCCTCCCCCGTTCCTCTTTTCCCTCTCTCCCTCTTCCTTGTTCCTTCTCACCAATCTGAGCTCTCGCCCCAGTTATTGCCTTTTTTGGACAACCTTTCTTCGCCCCTTGCCGCCCCCAAATTCTGCCCCTTTCCCTAGCAACCCCTGACCCTAACCACTGCCCAATGATAAGCCTCCACCATCGGCTGAGGGACTGCCCCCAGCCTGAAGAGTATATATGCACTGTACTTCCTCAATAAAGCTCTCTCTCTCTCTCTCTCTCTCTCTTTGCTTCTTCCCCCACACTCAAAGGTCTCGAGTCTTTCTTTCACGCGCGGTCCTTACCAGATACCCCCCACACCTGAGCCGTGGAGACCAGGGAGCCCCCAACCCGACGCCGCTCCCTGAGAACCTCCTCACCCTCGCCGTTCCCGGAGTGCGCACCGGACGGCCCATAACTAGCCAGTGTCGCCCCCTGGGCTGCAGCAGGGCTGATCACCCCCAGGCCCGGGAACAAAGCGGCAGAGGACCATGTGACTAAAGAAAAAGTTTTGGACTCACCTGGCTATCTAAATGGATCCTCCTTTATTTTCCTCTCATGATGGAGACTATGATCACCTCTGCTAAGTGGTGGAGGGTAGTACACTCTCCCTGATGGATTATGTCCTTCAATTTTAAGAACCATCACCCTCTGCACAGATATCCAGTGAAAATGAGAGTTCCTCTTTGAAAGATGATTGATCCTACAGGTGTCTTTTCTGTCATGGTCCATTCTAGGAGTTCTCATAATTCTCAGCAGAAATTTTGAGGTTGAGGGCTGTTAGTAAATGGAGGTCTTTTGCTTTCTGTTTGTGTCTCTTTGGATTCCACTTATATTGTAAGAATAAGCTTGATTAATATTCACTAGGATACCTTTAATTTCCTTCCCTTTCCTGTCTATATATAGCAGTACCTTTGTAGATGCTGTCTTTGCAAAGAGCCCACTCTTCACGGATTCAAGCTCCCAGGAATGATTCTTTGGAGTTGTGTTGATAACACCCATTGATGGTCATGCCTTGGAGGAGAGGAAAGAAGATAGGGTTTGAAAGTGGCTTTGAAACCGCCTCCACAGCCAATTTTCTGGGAGGCTATGAGAGGGTGAGTTTGATTCTCACCTGCCAGCCTCCACTAGTCAGAGCCATTCTGATACCAAGGAGAAAATATCAATATCAGGACCCTTGAAATGTCTATCACATTTACTAAGCTGGGATGTAGTTGGTGTCTGGTGAATTTTTATTATGTTGGTTCTTCATTGGGAGTACAATACTATCTCTTTGATTCTCATTTCTTTCTCTACCCTTTACATCCTTTCTTTTCAGGATCCCTGTTTGTAAATGCTCTAGTGGTCCTATGCACCTTGTTATTAACATTAATTTATGCCAATTGGAAGTGGGCAAATACAAAAAATGAAACCTTTCTTACTTTAAAAGCATGATTTCCTCAATAGGCCAAGCACGACTTAAACAAAAATTCATTTCCAATTAGAGACAGTTTTGTCCAAGTGTTTCAGCTGGAATATGAGGATGAGAATTTTTTTACACTATTTTTCCATTGTATTTGCATTTTTTTCCCTTAATATATGTTTATCCCATATATCCCTTTCTTATCATGGATTATATTAAATCGTACCCAATCTGATAATCCATTTTTAAAATTTACCTTTCTTTCAAACCTATATCTATTTTATTTGACAATGTTACCATAATGATCTTTTCAACACCTGATAAAAAGTTCTTCCTATTCCCCTTGCCCACAGGACATGGAAGGTGAAATATATCAGTAAAGGTGTTTAATGAATAAGTAAATATTTGTGACATGGAGGTTCAGAATAACACCAATGCACAGCCATGAAAAGAGAGGGATTGAGAGGAGGAAAGTTTCTACCTAGTCAGCTGTTTATTTCTTAATGATTACTAATAGAGGAACACAGAAAATATTTAATAATGAAAGCAGAGAAGAAAGAACACCTCTCTAAATATATCAAACACCAGAGATTGTACACTTTCAATTAATTTCATATTGGACAAGTATGTATCCATAAAACAGATTTCTTTTAATATTGGTAGTATCCCAATAAATCGTATGCAAGTGAGCCATCGAGCACAATTCCATGTTGTATTTCAATGATGCTCTTGCTGAGTTTTTGAAAGTGACTGACAATTAAAGATCCAGATAGAGCAGTGATATATGGGACCCCTGCATGTGGATATGCCTTATATTTTCTCCATTTAAACCTTTTGTACTTCGTTTATTTTTTGGCACATTCATGTATGAATGCTATCCATCAAAAAAAAAATAACTTAAGAGTAAGTGGGCCATGTGAGTAATGAAAAAGTTTTGGATGCCCCTGGCTCCCTAAACAGTTCCTCCTTCGTATCCCTTCCATGTTTGAGACTATGATCACATGTGCCTAGGGATGGAGGGGTGGATCACTCTGCCTGATGGATTATGTCCTTACCATGTATGAAAGCTATCCATCGCTGAAAAATAAATTAAGAGAAAGAGGGCCATTTGAGTAAAGAAAAAGTTTTGGACTCTCCAGTCTATCTAAACTGATCCTCCTCTATTTCCCTCGCTTGTTGGAGACTATGATCACCTGTACCAAGGGCTGGATGGGTAGTACTCTCTGCGTGATGGATTATGCCCTTCACTTTTAAGAACAATCCCCCAGTGACTTTTCTGTCCTGGTCTGTTCTAGCATTTCTCAAAATCCTCAGCAGAAATTTAGATGTTGTGGGCTGTTTGTTCCTGGAATTCTTTTGCTTCCTATTTGTGTCTCTTTGAATTTCAATTATATTGTGAGAAAAAATTGATTTTGTATAAATTAATTTCTAAAAATTTAGAATATGCAAAAGCAGCAGTTATTTCTATATGGACACCAGGATCATGATCTCTCAGCACTGAAGATCAATTCATACATATCAAGAAATTTAAAATTACTGTCGTGTAAAAAAACCTGGGGGATTCTAACCATATTGTATTGATTTCTGAAGTCATGTAAATATATATCCAGTGAATGATCAATTTAAAATTGGGAATATTAAAAAGGAAGGAAAGCCTGACAAGCCTTTGTTGTCTACCCATTTTTATTTTCTAAGTTAGAGTAGTTTAATATTATTTTATTAACTATTAAGCAGAAAATCTAATCCAGAAATATAGGTCCCAACTGCATTCTGCCTTCACTCATATCAGAGTAGCCTCTTGATTTAAAAGAGTTTATTTTTTTAAAAAAAGTTTTCATTTTAAGGAGCAATAAATATGTCTCTGGAATAATTTTTTCTCTCTCGGGTAAAGATTTTTTCAAAGATATTAATATATAGTGATCCCTTCTTTCAAGATTTGTATTTTGCCTGGTTCTTAAAAATATTTTTTTTTTATTTTAGATACTCCAAGTATATATATATGAGAGACTATCATCACAAGGTGAGTTATATCTGAATTCCATTAATTTCAAGCCTTGTTTTCACTTCCAAATCACTACATTCTTATTTTTGTAAATAAATTATTCTGAACAGAAAATGTGATCTTACAAAATATTTATGCATTCGGTCATAATTTTCATACCACCTAAGTTTGAAATCATGCAAAACCGTGGTGCCCATGGTTTTCCTCATGACAAAACATCAGGAATGGTTACTATGAGCCACGTTCCATACAATATGTTCGAAACACGTTTCCCATATGCCATCTTCAATGTGTATGTGTACCTCTGTGTATATGGAGTGTCTGTTTTGAAGTAACTTATGGTTTTATTTTTCCACATATTCATGGATTTGATGAGTGGATTTTTTGTTTTACTTCTATTTTTGGAACAGCAGCACAAATCACTGAAAAGGAGAATTAGAGCAGAGTTACTTTTCACTAGGATACCATTCATTTCCTTCCCTTTCCTGTCTTTTTTTGGGCAGTGCCTTTGTAGATGCTGTCTTTCAAAGAGCCCACACTCCATGGCTTCACACTCCCATGAATGCTTCTTTGGAATTTTTCAGTAGCATGCACCTATGGTCATGCCTTGGAGGAGGGGAAAGAAGACAGGGTTTGCTGGTGGCTATGAAACCATCTCCAAGGACATTACACTGGGAGGCAATGAGAGGGTGAGCTTGATTCTCACATGCCAACCTCCGCTAGTCAGAGCTATTTTGACACTAAGGAGAAAATATCAATATCTTGTCACTAGAAATGGCTGTCCAATTTACCTAATCTCAAATGTAGTTGGAGTCTGGTGAATTTTTTTTTATGTTGGCTCTTCATTGAGAATGCAATACTATCTCATTGATTCTCATTTCTTTCTCTACCCTTTACTTCCTTTCTTTTCAGGATCCTGTTTGTAAAAGGACTGGTGTACCTAGTCATCTTTTTATTAACTTTAATATATGCCATTTGGAAGTGTGCAAATATGAAAGATGAAACCTTTCTTACTTTGAAAGCATGATTTCCTCAATAGACACAGCACGACTTAAACAAAAATTCATTTCCAGTTAGAGACAATTTTGTCCAAGATTTTCAGCTGGAATATGAGGATGAGAATTTTTTAACATTATTTTTCCATTGTATTTGAATTTTGATTTTCCTTTATATATCTTTATCACATATATCCCTTTCTTATCATGGATTATATTAAATTGTACCCAATCGGATAATCCCTTTTAAAATTTACCTTTCTTTCTATCCAATATCCATTTTATGTGACAATGTTACCATAAAGATCTTTTCAACATCTGATAAAAATCTCTTCATATTCCCCTTGCCCACAGGACATGGTGGGTGAAAATATAGCAATAAAATTGTTTGATGAAGAGGTAAATGTTTGTGACATGGAGGGCCAGAATAACACTTATGCACAGCCACGGAAAGAGAGGGATCAAGAGGTGAAAAGTTTCTATCTAATCAACTGTTCATTTCTTTATGATTTCTGATATAGGAACACAGAAAATATTTAATAATGATAGCATAGAAGAAAGCACACCTCACTGAATATATCAAACACCAGTGATTGTACACTTTCAATTAATTTCATATAGGACAATATGTATCTATAAAACAGATTTCTTTTAATATTGTGAGGATCCTGGTAAATCACTCGAAAGCATGCCATAGATCACAATTTCTTGTTGTATTTCAATGATGCTCTTGCTGTGTTTTTGTAAATGACTGACAAACATCCAGGAGGAGCTCTGATATATGGTACCCCTACATGTGGATATTCCTTGTATTTTCTCCTTTTGCACCTTTTGTACTTCATTTCTTTTTTGGTGTATTCATGTATGAATGCTATCCATCAAAAAAATTAAGTAATTAAGAGAAAGAGGGCCATGTGAGTAAAGACAAAGTTTTGGATTCACCTGGCTCCCTAAACTCTTCCTCCTTTGTTTCCCTCCCATGTTGGAGACTATGATCACTTGTTCCAAGGGGTGGAGGGGTGGTACACTGTGCCTGATATATAATGTCCTAAATTTTAAGAACCATCACCCAGCCCCTGATATCTAGTGAAAAGATGAGTTGCTATTTGAAAGGTGATTCCTCCTACAAGTGTGTTTTCTCTCCTGGTGAGACCTAGCAGTTCTTCCAAGCCTCAGGAGAAGTTTTCAACTTGGGGACTGTTGGTACAACGAGTTCTTTTGCCTTCCATTTGTCTCTCTGTGGATTTCACATGTATTGTAAGAATAAGTTTGATTTTGTATAAATAAATTTCTAAAAATTAGGAATATGCAATAGCTGCACTTATTTCTATTTGAACACCAGCATTATGATCTCCCTGCACTCGAGAACAGCACATAGATATCGAGAAAATAAAAAAAATACTGTTGGGTAACAAAACCTGGGGTATTCTAAACATAATGTAAAGATTTCTGAAGTCATGTAAATATATTTCCAGTGACTGATCAATTTAATATTGGAAATATTAAAAAGGGAGAAAAGCATGACAAGCAGTTTTTGACTTCACATTTTTATTTTCTAAGTTAGAGTAGTCTAATATTATTTTATTAAGTATTAAGAAGAAAATCTATGTCCCAACTGTGTTCTGTGGATATTCATATCATGTTAGCCTCTTGTTTTTAAAGTTTAATTGAAAATTTTTTTTTCATTTCTAACGAGTGATGATTGTATCTCTGGAATAATTTTTTAACTCTTCAGTAGAAATGTATTCAGAGCTCTTTTAGATAGTGATCCCTTTTTCAATATTTGTATTTTGCTTAGTTCTTAAAAATGTTTGTTTTTTAATTTTAGATACTCCAAATGTATATAGGACAGACTAGCATCCCAAGGTGAATTATATCTGGATTCCATTAATTTCAAGTCTTGTTCTTACCTCCTACCCAGCACATCCATATTTTTGTAAAAATATTTTTCTGAACAGAAAATGTTATCTTCCAAAATATTTATGCCTTTTGTCAGAATTTTGATATGACCTAAGTACAAAATTATGGAAACTGTGGTGCCCAATTTCTTCCAGCTCATGACAAAATAGCAGGAATGGTTACCATGAGCCCTGTCAATACAATATGTTCGAAACACGTTTCCCATAGGGCGCCTTCCAAATGTATCTATAACTCTGTGTATAAGGAGTGTCTGTATTGAAGACATTTATATTTTTATTTTCCACATAGACTATTTTTTGATGAGTGAATTTTTTGTTTTACTTCTATTTTTGGAACAACATCTCAAATCACTGACAAGGAGAATTAGAGTAGAGTTACTTTTCACTAGTATACCATTCATTATCTTCCCTTTCCTGTCTATATTTAGCAGTGTATTTGTAGATGCTGTCTTTGCAAAGAGCTCACACTCCACAGCTTCAAGCTCTCAGGAATGATTCTTTGGAATTTTGTGCATAACACCCACCTATGATCATGCCTTGGAGGAGAGGAAAGAAGACAGGGCTTGCTAGTGGTTATAAACCCGGTTCCACGGCCATTTCACTGGACGGCAATGACAGGGTGAGCTTGATTCTCACCTGCCAGCCTCCACTAGTCAGAGCTATTTTGATCCCAAGAGAAAATATCAATATCAGGACCATGAAATGGATGTCCAATTTACTAAGCAGGGATATATAGTTGGTCTCTGGTGAATTTTGATAATGTTGGCTCTCCATTGAGAATGCAATAGTATCTCATTGTTTTCTCATTTCTTTCTCTACCCTTTACTTCCTATGTTTTCAGGATCCCCGTTTGTAAATGCTGTGGTGGTCCTAGTCATCTTGTTATTAAGGTTAATTTATGCCAATTTGAAATGTGCAAATAACAAAGATGAAACCTTTCTTACTTTGAAAGCATGATTACCTCAATGACAAGGCACGAATTAAACCAAAATTCATTTCCAGTTAGAGACAGTTTTGTCTAAGAGTTTCAGCTGGAATATGAGTTTCAGAATTTTTTTTACACTATATTCCATTCTATTTGAATTTTTATTTTACTTTATATATCTTTATCTCATATATCCCTTTCTTATCGTGGATAATATTAAATCATACCCAATCTGATAATCCCTTTTAAATTTACCTTTCTTTCAATCCAATATCCATTTTATGTGAAAATGTTACAATAAAGATCTTTTCAACTCCTGCAAAAACCTCTTCATATTCCCTTGGTCCACAAGACATGGTGGTGAAAATATACCAATAAAAGTGTTTGATAAAGAAATAAATATTTGTGACATGGAGAAGCAGAATAACACCTATGTATAGCCATGGAAAGAGAGGGATCAGGATGTGAAAAGTTTCTACTTAATCTGCTGTTTATTTCTTTATGATTTCTGACCTAGAAACACTAAAAATGTTTGATAATGATAGCCAAGAAGCAAGCACACATCTCTGAATATATCAAACACCAGATATTGTACACTTTCAATTACTTTCATATTGATCAAATATAAATCCATAACATAGATTTAATATTGGGAGGACTCCAGTAAATCACATAAGAGTGAGCCATGGATCACAATTACTTATTGTATTTCAATGATGCCCTTGCCGAGTTTTTGAAAATGACTGGCAATTAAAGATCCAGATGGAACTGAGATATATGGGACCCCTGCATGTGGTTATGCCTTGTATTTTTTTCCTTTGCTGCTTTTTACTTCATATATTTTTCAGCATATTCATGTATGTATGCTTTCCATCAAAAAAATAACTTAAGAGAAAGTGCACCATGTGAGTAAAGAAAAAGTTTTGGATTCACCTGGCTCTATAAACAGTTCCCCCTTCATCTCCCTTCCTTGTTGGAGACTATGATCACATGTGCTTAGGGATGGAGGGGTGGTACACTCTGCCTGATGGATTATGTCCATGAATTTAAAGAAACAACTGCCACCCCTGATAGCTAGGGAAAAGATGAGTTATTCTTTGAAAGGTGATTCACCCTACAAGTGTTGTTTCTCTCCTGGTTAGTTCTGGCAATTCTCCCAAGCCTCAGGAGACATTTTCAAGTTGGGGGCTGTTGGTACACGGAGTGCTTTTGCCTTCTGTTTGTGTCTCTGTGGATTCCACTTATATTGTAATAATAAGTTTGATTTTGTATAAATTAATTTCTAAAAATGTAGAATATGCAAAAGCAGCAGTTATTTCTATATGAACACCAGCATCATGATCTCTCTGCATTCGAGATCAATTCATATGTATTGAGACAATAAAAAATAGTAACATGTAACACAAACTGGGGGATTCTAATCATATTGTAAAAACTTCTGAAATCATGTAAACATATATCCAATGAATGATCAATTTAACATTGGGAATATCAAAAAGGGAGGAAAGCCTGACAAGCATTTGTTGTCTTCCCATTTTTATTTTCTAAGTTAGGATAGTTTAATATTATTTTATTGACTATTAAGCAGAAAATCTGGTCAAGAAATATAGGTTCCAACTGCAATCTGTGTTCATTCATATCATGGTAGCCTCTTTTTTAAAACAGTTAAATTTTTTAAAAAGTGCTTTCATTTCCATAAAGCGATGACTGTATCTCTGGAATAAATTTTTCTCTCTCCAGTAAATATTTATTAGAAGATATTACTTGATAGTTATCCCTTCTTTCATCATTTGTATTTTGCCTAGTTCTTAAAAATGATTTTTATAATTTTAGATAATCCAAAAATATATTTATGAGAGACTAACATCCCAAGGTGAGTTATATCTGAATTCCATTTATTTCAATTCGTGTTTTAACTTCCGACCCACCACATTCTTATTTTTGTAAATATATTATTCTGAACAGAAAATGGGATCTTCCAAAGTATTTATGCATTTGGACATAATTTTGATACCACTTAAGTCGAAAACCACGCAAAAGCGTGGTTCCCAATTTCTTCCAGCTCATTACAAATCATCAGGAATTGAGCCACGTTCCATATATATGTTCGAAACACATTTCCCAAATGCCGCAATCAACGTATATGTGTAGCTCTGTGTATATGAAATGACTGCTTTGAAGTCACTTGTGGTTTTATGTTTCCACATATTCTTGAATTTGATGAGTGAATTTTTTGTTTTACTTCTATTTTTCGACCAGCAGCACAAATCACTGACAAGGAGAATTAGCACAGATTTACTTTACACTAGGATACCATTCATTTCCTCCATTTCCTGTATATAGGTAGCAGTATCTTTGTAGATGCTGTCTTTGCAAAGAGCCCACATTCCATGGCTTCAAGCTCCCTGGAATTATTCTTTAGATTTGTGTGGGTAACACCCACCAATATTCATGACTTGGAAGAGAGAAAAGAAGCCTGAGTTTGCTAGTGGCTAAGAAACCACCTCAATGGCCCTTTCTCTGGGAGGCAATGAGAGGGAGAGCTTGTTTCTCACCTGCCAGCCTCCACTAGTTAGAGCCATTTTGGACCCAAGGAGAATCAATATCAGGACCCTTGAAATGGCTGTAGTTACTAAGCCATTTCAAGTACTAAGCTGGGATGTAGTTGGTGCCTGGTGAATTTGTATAATGTTGGCTCTTCATTGAGAATGCAATACTATCTCATTGTATTCCCATTTCTTCCTCTACACTTTACTTCATTTCTTTTCTGGATCCGAGTTTCTAAATGCTGTGGTGGTCCTAGTCATCTTGTTATTAATGTTAATTTATGCCAATTGGAAGTGTGGAAATATGGAAGATGAAACCTTTCTTACTTTGAAAGCATGATTATCTCAATAGTCATGGCACGACTTAAACAAAAATTAATTTCCAATTAGAGACAGTTTTGTCCAAGTATTTCAGATGGAATATGAGGATGAGAATTATTTTACATTATTTTTATATTGTACTTGAATTTTTACTTTCCTTTTTATATCTTTTCCCATACATCTCTTAATTATCATGGATAATATTAAATCATACCCAATCTGATAATCCCTTTTAAAATTTACCGTTCTTTCAACCCAATATCCATTTTATGTGAGAATGTTACAATAAAGATCTTTTCAACACCTAATAAATAGCTCTTCATATTCCCCTTGCCCACAGGACATGGTGGGTGAAAATATATCAATAAAAGTGTCTGATGAAGAAGAAAATATTTGTGACATAGAGGACAGAATAACACCTATGCACAGCCATGGAAATAGAGGGATCGAGAGGTGAAAACTTTCTAATTAATCTGCTGTTTATTTCTTTATGATAACTTACATAGCAACATTTAATATATTTAATAATGATAGCAGAGAAGAAAGCACACCTCTTTGAATATATTAAAAAACAGTGATTGTACAATTTCTGTTAATTTCATATTGGACATATATGTGTCCATAAAACAGATTTCTTTTAATATTGGGAGTATCCAAGTAAATATCCAAATGGAGCTGTGATATATGGGAACGGTGCATGTGTTTAGGCATTATATTTTCTCTGTTTCCAACTTTTGTACATTTATTTTTTGGTACATTCATGTATGAAAGCTATCCATCAAAAAAATAGCTTAAGAGAAAGAGGGCCCTGTGACTAAAGAAAAAGTTTTATATTCACCTGGTTCTCTAAAGAGTTCCTCCTTTGTATCCCTTCCATGTTGGAGACTACGATCACATGTGCTGAGGGATGGAATGGTGGTACACTCTGACAGATGGATTATGTCCTTCAATTTTAGGAACCATCTCGCTGCTTGCAGATATCTAGTGAAAAGGAGAGGTGCTCTTTGAAAGATGATTCATCCTACAAGTGTCTTTTCTCTCCTGGTTAGTTCTAGAAATTCTCCCAAGCCTGAGGAGAAGTTTTCAAGTTGGGGGCTGTTTGTACATGGAGTTCTTTTGACTTCTGTTTGTGTCTCTGTGGATTCCACTTATATTGTAAGAATAAGTTTCATTTTGTATAAATTAATTTCTAAAAATGTAGAATATGCAAAAGTAGCCATTATTTCAATATGACAACCAGCATCATGATCTTCCTGCACTCGAGAATAATTCATACATATCGAGAAAATAAAAATTCTGTCATGTAACAAAAGCTGAGGGATTCCAAACATATTGTAAAGATTTCTGAAGTCATGTAAATATATATCCAAAGAATGATCCATTTAAAATTGGTAATATTAAAAAGGGAGGAAAGCATGACAACATTTTTGTCTTCCCATTTTTAGTTTCTAATTTAGAGTAGTTTAATATTATTTTATTAACTATTAAGCAGAAAATCTAGTCCAGAAATATAGGTCCCTAATGCGTCCTGTGCTCATTCATATCATGGTAGCCTCTTCTTTTTAAAGAGTTTAATTTTTAAAAAATGGTTTCATTTCCAAAGAGCGATGACTGTATCTCTGGAATAATATTTTCATTTTCTGTTAAAGATTTATTTGAAGATATTTTTAGATATTGATCCCTTCCTTTATGATTTGTATTTTGTCTCATTTTTAAAAATGATTTTTTTTAAATTTTAGATACTCCAGATATATATATGAGACACTATCATTCCAAGGTGAGTTATATCTGGATTCCATTGATTTCAAGTCTTCTTTTCACCTCCAAAACACCATATTCTTATTTATGTAAATACATTGTTCTGAATAGAAAATGTGATATTCCAAAATATTTATGCCTTTGGTCAAAATTTTTATACCACCTAAGTGCAAAATCATGCAAAACCGTGGTGCCCAATTTCTTCCAGCTCATGACAAACATCAGGAATGGTTACCATGAGCCATGTTACATAAAATATGTTCAAAACACGCTTCACAAATGCCACCTTAAACGTGTATCTATAGCTTTTTGTATATGGAGTGTCTGTTTTGATGTCACTAATGTCTTTATTTTTCCACATATTCTTGTATTTGATGAATGGATTTTTTGTTTTACTTCTATTTTTGGACCAGCAGCACAAATCACTGACAAGGAGAATTAGAGCAGAGTTACTTTTCACTAGGATTCCATTCATTTCCTTCCCTTTCCTGTCAATATTTAGCAGTGACTTTTTATATGCTGTCTTTGAAAAGAGCCCACTCTCCAACTCTTCAAGATCCCAGGAATGATTCTTTGGAATTCTGTGGGTAACATGCACCTATGATCATGCCTTGGAGGTGAGGAAAGAAGACAGGGCTTGCAAGTGGCTATGAAACAAACCCCACAGCCAATTTCTGGGTGGCAGTTGAGAAGGTGACCATGGTTCTCAATAACCAGCCTCCACAGTCAGAGCCACTTTGACCCCAGGGTGAAAATATCAATATCATGATCCTTACAATGGTTGTCCAATTTACTAATCTGGGATGAAGCCGGTGTCTGGTGAATTTTGATAATATTGGCTCTTCATTGAGAATGTAGTACTTTCCCATTGTATTCTCATTTCTTTCTCTACCTTTTACTTCCTTTGTTTTTAGGATCCATGTTTCTAAATTTTGTGGTTGTCCTAATAATCTTGTTATTAATGTTAATTAATGCCAATTGGAAGTTTTCAAATAGCAGAGATGAAACTTTTCTTACTTTGAAAGCAAGATTACCAGAATAGACACGGCATTACTTAAACAAAAATTCATTTCCATTTAGAAATGTTTTGTCCAAATGTTTCAGCTGGAATATGATGATGAGAATTTTGTTACTCTATTTTTCCATTATATTAGACATTTTATTTTCCTTTATTTATCTTTGTCCCATAAATCCATTTCTTATCATGGATTTTATTAATCATAACCAATCTGATAATCCCTTTTAAAATTTACCATTTTTCAATCCAATATCCATTTTATGTGACAATGTTATCATAAAGATCTTTTCAACACCTGACAAAAAGCTCTTCATATTCCCCTTGCCCTCAGGACATGGTGGGTGAAAATATAGTAATAAAAGTGTTTGATGAGGAAATAAATATTTGTGACATGGTGAGTCAGAATAACACCTATGCACAACCATGGAAAGAGATGAAAAGTTTCTACTTAGTCTGCTGTTTATTTATTTATGATTACTGATAAAGAAATATTGAAAATCTTTAATAATGATAGCAGAGAAGAAAGCACACCTCTCTGAATATAACAAACACCAGATATTGTATACTTTCAATTAATTGGATAGTGGTCTGATATGTATCCATAAAACAGATTTCTTTTAATATTGGGAGGATCTCAGTAAATGCACAACAAAGTCAGTCATGGATCAAAATTCCTTGCTGTATTTCAATGATGCTCGAGCTGAGTTTTTGAAAATGACTGACAATTCAAGATACAGATGGAGCTGTGATATATAGGAAACCTGCATTTGCTTATGCCTTGTATTTTCTCCATTTGGTCGTTTGGCCCTTCTTTTCTTTTTCAGTATATTCATGTATGAAAACTATCCATCAAAAAAATAAATTAAGAGAAAATGGGCCATGTGAGTAAAGAAAAACTTTTGCATTCACCTGGCTCCCTAAAATCTTCCTACTTTGTTTCCCTCCCATGTTGGAGACTAAGATCACCTGTGCCAAAGGGTGGAGGGGTGGTACAATCTGCCTGATGGATTATGTCTTTAAATTTTTGGAACAATACCCCTCCTTTCAGATATCTTGTGAAAAGCAGAGTTGCTTTTTGAAAGATGATTCTTCCTACAAGTGACTTTTCTCTCCTGGTTAGTTCTAGCAATTCTCCCAAGCCTCAGGAGAAGTTTTCAATTTGAGGGCTATTGGTACATGGAGTTCTTTTGACTTCTGTTTGTGTCTCTGTGGATTCCACTTATATTATAAGAATAAGTTTGATTTTGTATAAATTAATTTCTAAAAATTTAGAATATGCAGTAGCAGCAGTTATTTCTATTTGAACACCAGCATTATGATCTCCCTGCTCTCGAGAACAATTCATACATATCGAGAAAATAAAAAAATACTGTCGTGTAACAAAACATGGTGGATTCTAATCATAGTGTTAAATATTTCTTAAATCATGTAAATATATATCCAATGAATGATCAATTTAAAACTGGGAATAATAAAAAGGGAGGAAAGCCTGACAAGCATTTTTTGTCTTCCCATTTTTATTTTCTTTGTTAGAGTAGTTTAATATTTTTTTTATTAAATATTAACCAGGTAATCTAGTCCACAAATATAGGTCCCAACAGCATTCTGCATTGATTAATATCATGGTAGCCTCTTTTTTTAAAGAGTTTAATTAAAAAAAAAAATGTTTTCATTTCCAAAGAGGGATGACAACATCTCTGGAATAATTTTTTCTCTCTATGGTAAAGATTTATTCAAAGATATTATTAGATAGTGATCCCTTCTTTCAAGATTTGTATATTGCCTAGATCTTAAAACTGATTTTTTTTTTAATTTAAATACTCCAAATATGTGTTTATGAGAGTCTACCATCCCAAGGTGAGTTATATCTATATTCTATTGATTTCAAGTCTTGTTTAACCTTCAACCAACCACATCCTTAATTTTGTCAATTCATTATTCTGAACAGATAATGTGATCTTCCAAATTATTTATGAATTCGGTCAGAATTTGGTTACATCCTGAGTCCAAAATCGCGCAAAACCATGGTGCGCAATTTCTTCCAGCACATGACAAAATATGAGCAATGGTTACTGTGAGCCACATTCCATACAATATGTTCGAAAGTCGTTTCCCAAATGCCAACTTCAACGTGTATCTATATCTCTGTGTATAAGGTGTGTCTGTTTTGAAGTCACTTATGGTTTCATTTTTCTACATAGTCTTGAATTTTAGGAGTGTATTCTTTGTTTCACTTCTATTTTTGGACCAGCAGCACAAATCACTGACAAGGAGAATTAGAGCAGATTTATTTTCACTCGGATTCCATTCATTTCCTCCCATTTCCTGTTTCTATTTAGCAGTGCATTTTCAGATGCTGTCTTTGCAAAAAGCCCACACTCCATGACTTAAAACTCCCAGGAATGAATGTGTGGAATTGTGTGGGTAACACCCACCTATGATCATGCCTTGGAGGAAAGGAAAGAATACAGGGCTTGCTAGTGCCTATGAAACCACACCCACAGCCTATTTCTGGGTGGCCGTTGAAAGGGTGAACATGGTTCTCAATAGCCACCCTCCACAGTCAGAGCCATTTTGACTTCAGGGTGAAAATATCAATGTCATGATCCTTGAAATGTTTGTCCAATTTACTAAACTGTGATGTGGGTGGTGTCTGGTGAATTTTAATAATGTTGCCTCTTCATTGAGAATGCAATACTTTCCCATTGTATTCTCATTTATTCCTCTACCCTTTATTTCCTTTGTTTTCAGGATCCCTCTTTGTAAATGCTGTGGTTGTACTAGTCATCTTGTTTTTAACGTTAATTTATGTCAATTGGAAGTGTGGAAATACCAAAGATGAAACTTTTCTTACTTTGAAATCATGATTGTCACAATAGTAACTGCAGTACTTAAACAAAAATTCATTTCCAGTTAGAAACTGTTTTATACAAGTTTCAGCTGGAATATAATGATGAGAATTTTGTTACTTTACTTTTCCATTATATTAGACTTTTTACTTTCCTTTATATATCTTTTTCCCACATATCCATTTCTTATCATGGATTATATTGAATCATACCCAATTTGATAATCCCTTTTATAACTTACCTTTCTTTCATTCCAATATCCATTTTATGTGACAATGTTACCATAAAGATCCTTTCAACTCTTGAAAAATAGCTCTTCATATTATCCTTGCCCACAGGACATTGTTTGTGAAAATATATCAGTAATAGTGTTTGATGAAGAAATAAATATTACTTATGCTCAACCATGGAAAAAGAGGGATCGAGAGGTGAATAGATTCTACTTACTGTGCTGTTTAGTTCTTTATGATTACTGATATAGCAACATTGAAAATCTTTAATAATGATAGCGGAGAAGAAAGCACACCTCTCTGGATATATCAAACACCAGATAATGTACACTTTCAATTAATTTGGTATTATTCAAATATGTACCCATAAAACAGATTTCTTTAATGGATGATCCCAGTAAATGCACATCAAAGTCAGCCATGGATCACAATTCCTTGCTGTATTTCAATCACACCCTTGCTGAGCTTTTGAAAATGAATGACAATTCGAGATCCAGATGGAGCTGTGATATATAGGAAACCTGCATGTGGTTATGCCTTTTAATTTCTCTGTTTGTAAGTTTGGCACTTCTTTTATTTTTCAGTATATTCTTGTATGGAATCTATCCATCACTTAAAAACAAATTAAGAGAAAGCAGGCAATGTGAGAAAAGAAAAAGTTTTGGACTCACCCAGCTATCTAAACTGATCCTCCTCTATTTCTCTCGCATGTTGGAGACCATGATCACCGGTGCCAAGGTGTGGAGGGGTGTTACACTCTGCCTGGTGGATTATGTCCTTCAAATTTAAGAATGATCCCACTCCCTTTAGATATCTAGTGAAAAGTATAGTTGCTCTTGAAAGATGATTGATCCTACAGGTGTCTTTTCTGTTCTGGTCCATTCTAGCATTTCTCAAAATCCTCAGCAGAAATTTTGTTGTTGGTGGCTGTTTGTACATGGAGTTCTTTTGCTTTCTGTTTTTGTCTCTTTGGATTTCATTTATATTGCAAAAAAGTTTGATTTTGTATAAATTAATTTCTAAAAATTTAGAAACATGCAAAAGCAGCAGTTGTTTCTTTATGAACACCAGCATCATGATCTCTCTGCACTCGAGAACAATTCATACATATCAAGAAATTAAAAAATACTGTCATGTAACAAAACATGGCGGATTCTATCCATCTTGTAAAGATTTTCTGTGGCATGTAAATATATATCCAAAGACTGATGTATATAAAATTGGGAATATTAAAAAGGGAGGAAGCCTAACAGGCAATTTGTTGTCATCCAATTTTTATTTTCTATGTTTAAAAAGTTTAATATTATTTTATTAATTATTAAGCAGAAAATCTAGTCCAGAAATATAGGTCTCAACTGCATTCTGCATTCATTCATATCATGGTAGCCTCTTGTTTTTAAAGAGTTTAATTAAATAAAAAAGCTTTCTTTTCCAAAGAACAATGAATGTATCTCTGGAATAATTTTTTTCTCTCTCCGGTAAAGATTTTTTGAAGATATTAATTTATAGTGATCCCTCCTGTCAAGATTTGTCTTTACCTAGTTCTTAAAAATGATTTTTTTTATTTTAGATAATCCATATATAGATATGAGAGACTATCATCCCAAGGTGAGTTATATCTGAATTCAATTGTTTTCGATTCTTGTTTTCACCTCCAACCCGACACATTCTTATTTTTGTAAATATATTATTCAAAACAGAAAATGTGATCTTCCAAAATATTTATGCATTCGGTCAGAAGATTGATACCCCTAAGTCCAAAGTCATGCAAAACCGTGGCGCCCAATTTCTTCCAGCCTGTTACAAAACATCAGGAATTGTTTCTATGACCCACGTTCCATACAATATGTTCAAAACACGTTTCCCACACGCCGCCTTCAACGTGTAGGTGTAGCTCTGTGTATATGGAGTGTGTTTTGAAGTCACTTATGGTTTTATTTTTCCAAATATTCTTGCATTTGATGAGTGGATTTTTTGTTTTACTTCTATTTTTGGACGAGCCAGCACAAATCACTGACAAGGAGAATTAGAGCAGCGTTACTTTTCACTAGGATACCATTCATTTCCTTCCCTTTCCTGTCTATATTTAGTAGTGCCTTTCTAGACGCTGTCTTTGAAAAGAGCCCACAGTCCACTGCTTCAAGCTCCCAGGAATGTTTCTTTGGAATTTTGGGGGACACCCCCTAAGGTCATGCCTTGGAGAGAGGAAAGAAGACAGGGTGTGCTAGTGGCTATGAAACTGCCCCCAGGGCAATTACACTGGGAGGCAATGAGAGGATGAGTTTGATTCTCACCTGCCAGCCTCCCCTACTCAGAGCTATTTTGACTCCAAAGAGAAAATATTAATATCAGGACCCTTGAAATGGTCGTCCAATTTACTAAGCAGGGATCTAGTTGGTGTCTGGTGAATTTTAATAATGTTGGCTCTTCATTGAGAATGCAATACCCTCTCATTGATTCCCATTTCTTTCTCTACAATTTTCTACCATTCTTTTCAGGATCCCTGTTTGTAAATGCTCTGGTGGTCGCAGTCATCTTGTTATTAACATTAATTTATGCCAATTGGAAGTGTGCAAATACGAAAGATGAAACCTTTCTTATTTGAAAACATGATTTCCTCAATAGACACAGTACGACTTAAACAAAAATTCATTTCCAATTAGAGACAGCTTTTCCAAGAGTTTCCACTGGAATATGAAGATGAAAATTTTTTTACACTATTTTTCCATTGTATTTGAATTTTTATATTCTTTTATATATCTTTATCCCATACATCCCTTTCTTATCCTGGATTATATTAAATCGTACCCAACCTGATAATCCCTTTGAAAATTTTCCATTCTTTCAATTCAATATACATTTTATGTGACAATGTTACCATAAGGATCTTTTCAACACCTTATAAAAGCGCTTCTTATTCCCCTTGCCCACAGGACATGGTGGCTGAAAATACATCAATAAAAGTGTTTGATGAAGAAGTAAATGTTTGTGACATGGAAGGCCAGAATAACACCTATACACAGCCATGGAAAGAGAGGGATCGAGAAGTGAAAAGTTTCTACCTAATCAGCTATTTCTTTATGATTACTGATATAAGAACACAGAAAATATTTAATAATGTAGCAGAGAATAAAGCACACCTTTTTGAATATAACAAACACCAGAGATTGTACACTTTCAATTAATTTCATATTGGACAAATATGTATCCATAAAACACATTTCTTTTAATATTTTGAGGATCCCTGTAAATCACAGGAAAGTGTACCATGGATCACAATTCCTTGTTGTATTTCAATGATGCTCTTGATGAGTTTTTGAAAATGACTGACAATTAAAGATCCAAAAGGAGCTGTGATAAATGGGACTCCTGCATGTGGATATCCCTTGTATTTTCTCCATTTGCACCTTGTGTACTTCATTTATTTTTCAGTAAATTCATGTATGAATGCTACCCATCAAAAATAAATAAATTAAGAGAAAACGGGGCATGTGAGTTAAGAAAAAGTTTTGGATTCACCTGGCTCCCTAAACTCTTCCTCCTTTCTTACCCTTCCATGTTGGAGACTATGATGACCTGTGCCCAAGTGTGGAGGGGTGGTACACTGTGCCTGATGGATTACATCCTTCAACTTTAAGAACCATCCCTCACCCCTTGGCATTTAGTGAAAAGATGACTTGCTCTTTGAAAGGTGATTCATCCGACAAGTGTGTTTTCTCTCCTGGTTAGAACTAGCATTTCTCCCATGCCTCAGGACAAGTTTTCAAGTTGGGGCCTATTGGTACATGGAGTTCTTTTGCCTTCTGTATGTCTCTCTGTGGATTCCACATATATTGTAAGAATAAGTTTCATTTTGTATAAATTAATTTCTAAAAATTTGGAATATGCAATAGCAGCACTTATTTCTATTTGAACACCAGCATTATGATTTCCCTGCATTCGAGAACAACTCATTGATATCGAGAAATAAAAACCTGGGGGGTTCTAACCATATAGTAAAGACTTCTGAAGTCATGTAAATATATATCTTGTGAATCATCAATTTAATATTGTGAATATTAAAAGGGGAGGAAAGCCTGATAAGCAGATGTTGACTTCACATTTTTATTTTCTAAGTTAGAGTAGTTTAATATTATTTTATTAACTATTAAGAAGAAAATCTAGTCCAGAAATATAGGTCCCAACTGCATTCTGCAGACATTCATATCATGTGAACCTCATGTTTTTAAAGAGTTTAATTGAAATTTTAAAAAATGCTTTCATTTCTAAGGAGTGATGACTGTATCTCTTGAATATTATTTTATCTCTCCGGTAAAATTTTTTTGGAGATCTTTTTACATAGGGATCCATTCTTCAATATTTTATTTTGCTTAGTTCTTAAAAATGTTTTTTTAATTTTAGATACTCCAATTATATATAGGAGAGACTAGCATCCCAAGGTGACTTGTATCTGGATTCCATTTATTTCAAGTCTTATTCATACCTCCTATCCACCATATCCCTATTTTGGTAAAAACATTTTTCTGAACATAAAATGTTATCTTCCAAAATATTTATGCCATCCATCAGATTTTTGATATGACCTAAGTCCCAAATCATGCAAACCGTGGTGCCCAATTTATTCCAGCTAATGACAAAAATATCAGGAATGATTACCTTGACCCAAGTACATACAATATGTTTGAAACACTTTTCCCATATGCCACTTTCAACGTGTATCTATAACTCTGTGTTAAAGGAGTGTCTGTTTTGAAGACACTTCTTGTTTTATTTTCCATATAGTCTTGTTTTTGATGAGTGGATTTTTTGTTTTAATTCTATTTTTGGAACAACAGCACAAATCACTGACAAGAAAAATTAGAGCAGAGTTACTTTTCACTAGGATTCTATTCATTTCATTCCCTTTCCTGTCTATAATTAGCAGTGCCTTCTGGATGCTGTCTTTGGAAAAAGCACACACTCCAGTGTTTCAAGCTCCCATGAATGATTCTTTGGAATTGTGTGGGTAACACCCAGCTATGATCATGCCTTGCAGGGGAGGAAAGAGGACAGGGGTTGCTATTGGCTATGAAACCACCCCCATGGCTATTTCACTGGGCAGCAATGAGAGGGTGAGCTTGATTCTCCCTTGTAGCCTCCACTAGTCAGAGCCATTTTGACCCCATGGCAAACATACCTATATCAGGACACTTGAAATGGCTGTATAATTTACAAAGCTGGGATGTAGTTGGTGTCTGGTGAATTTTGATGATGTTGGCTCTCCATTGAGAATGCAATACAATCTCATAGTATTCTCATTTATTTCTCTACCCTTTGCTTCCTTTGTTTTCAGGATCCCTGTTTGTAAATGCTGTGGTGGTCCAAGTCATCTTGCTACTAATGTAAATTTATGCCAATTGGAAGTGTGCAAACACCAAAGATGAAACCTTTCTTACTTTGAAAGCCAGATTACCTCAATAGACATGGCATGACTTAAACAAAAATTCATTTCCAATTAGACAGAGTTTCCTCCAAGAATTTCAGCTGGATTATGAGGATGTGAATTTTTACACTCTTTTCCATTGTATGTGAATTATTATTTTCCTTTATATATCTTTAGCCCATATATCCCATTCTTATCATGGATAATATTAAATCATACCCAATCTGATAATCCCTTTTAAAATTTACCTTTCTTTCAATCCAATATATATTTTATGTGACAATGGTACAATAAAGATCTTTTCAATTACAGACAAAAAGCTCTTCTCATAGGACATGGTGGATAAAAATATATCAATAAATGTGTTTGATGGAGAAATAAATATTTATGACATGGAGAGCCAGAATATCACCTATGCACAGCCATGGAAAGAGAGGGATCGAGAGATGAAAAGTTTCTACCTAATCAGCTGTTTATTTCTTTATGATTACTGATATAGCAATACTGAAAATGTTTAATAATGATAGCATAGAATAAACACACCTCTCTGATTATATCAATCACCAGAGATTGTACACTTTCAATTAATTTCATATCGGAGAAATATGTATCCATAAAACAGATTTCTTTTAATATTGGGAGGACCCCAATAAATCACATGAAAATGAGCAATGGATCACATTTCCTAGTTTTTCCGAGGTTTTGAAAGTGACTGAAAATTAAAGATCCAGATGGAGCTGTGATATATGGGACCCCTGCATGTGGTTATGCCTTATATTTTCTCCATTTGCACCTTTTGTATTTCATTTATTTTTTGGTACATTCATGTAAGGATGCTATCTATCAAAAAGAATATCTTAAGAGAAAAGGGCCATGTGAGTAAAGAAAGAGTTTGGATTCAACTGGCTTTCTAAAATGTTCCTCCTTTGTTTCCATTCCATGTTGGAGAGAGTGATCACATGTGCATAGAGGTGGAGGGAAGGTTCACACTGCCTAATGGATTATGTCCCACAATTTTAAGAACCATCACTGACCCCCTAATATCTAGTGAAAAGATGAGTTGCTCTTTGAAAGATGATTCATCCTACAAGTGTCTTTTCTCTCCTGGTTAGTTCTAGCAGTATTCCCAAGCCTCAGGAAAAGTTTTCAAGTTGGGGCTGTTGGTACACGGAGTTCTTTTGCTTTCTGTTTGTTTCCCTGGGGAATCCCACTTATATTGTAAGAATAAGTTTGAATTTGTATAAATTAATTTCTGAAAATTTAGAATATGTGATAGCAGCAGTTATTTCTATTTGATCACCAGCATTATGATCTCTCTACACTCAAGAACAAATCATAGATATTGAGAAAATAAAAAATATTGTTGGATAACAAAACATGGGGAACTCTAGCCATATTGTAAAGATTTCTGAAGTCATGTAAATATATTTCCAGTGAATGATCAATTTAAAATTTGGAATATTAAAAAGGGAGGAATGCCTGACAAGCAATTGTTGACTTCACATTTGTATTTTCTAAGTTACAAAAGTTTAATATTACTTTATTAACTATTAAGAAGAAAATCTAGTCCAGAAATATAGGTCCCAACTGCATTCTGCATTCATTCATATCACGGTATCCTCTGGTTTTTAAAGAATTTAATTTTTTTAAAAATGCTTTAATTTTCAAAAGCGAAGACTGTATCTTTGGAATAATTTTTTCTCTCTCTGGTAAAGATTTATTTGAAGATATTTTTAGTGATCCCTCCTTTCAAGTTTTGTATATTGCCTAGTTCTTAAAAGTGATTTAATTAAATTTAAACACTCCAAATATATATATGAGAGCTTATCATCCCGAGGTGAATTATATCTGGATTCCATTGATTTCAAATCTTGTTTTGCCTCCAACACACCACATTCTTATTTGGGTAAAAACATTTTTCTGAACAGAAAATGTGATCTTCCAAAATATTTATGCCTTCCGACAGAATTTTGATATGACCAAAGTCCCAAATCATGCAAAACCGTGATGCCCAATTTCTTTCAGCAAATGAGAAAATATCAGGAATGGTTACCTTGAGCCACTTTCCCTACAATACGTTTGAAACACGTTTCCCAAACGCCGTCTTCAACATGTATCTATAACTCTGTGTATATGGAGTGTCTGTTTTGAAGTCACTTATGGTTTTATTTTTCTACATAGTCTTGCATTTGATGAGTGGATTTTTGTTTTACTTCCATTTTTTGACCAGCAGCACAAATCACTGACAAGGAGAATTAAAGCAGAGTTACTTTTCACTAGGATATCATTCATTTCCTTCCCTTTCCTGTCGTTATTTAGCCTTTGTAGATGCTGTCCTGGCAAAGAGCCCACACTCCACATCTTCAAGCTCCCTGGAATGATTCTTTGGAATAGTGGGGGTAACACCCACCTATGATCATACCTTGGAGGTGAAGAAAGAAGACAGGGTTTGCTAGGGGCTATGAAACCGCCTCCATGGCCATTTCATTGGGCAGCAATGAGAGGGTGAGCTTGATTCTCACCTGCCAGTCTCCACTAGTCAGAGCCATTTTGAACCGGAGGAGAAAATATCAATATCAGGATCCTTGAAATGGCTGTATAATTTACTAAGTAGGGATGAAGTTGGTGTCTGCTGAATTTTAATAATGTTGGCTCTTCATTGATAATGCAATACTATCTCATTGTATTCTCATTTCTTTCTCTACCTTTTACTTCCTTTCTTTTCAGAATCCCAGTTTGTAAATGCTGTGTTTGTCCTAGTTATCTTGTTATTAAAGTTAATTTATGCCAATTGGAAGTGTACAAATACCAAAGATGAAACCTTTCTTAATTTGAAAGCATGAGTACCTCAAAACACACAGCAGTACTTAGAAAAAAATTCATTTCCAATTAGAGATGGTATTGTCCAAGAGTTTCAGCTGGAATATGAGGATGAGAATTTTTTTACAGTATTTTTCCAATGTATTTGAATTTTTATTTTCCTTTATATATCTTTATCCCATATATCCCTTCCTTAACATGGATTATAATTAATCGTACCCAATCTGAATATCCCTTTTAAAATTTACCTTTCTTTTATCAAATTTCCATTTTATGTCACAATTTTAGAATAAAGATCTTTTAAACACCTTGTAAAAAGCTCTTCATATTTCCATTGCCCACATCACATGGTGGGTGAAAATATATCAATAAAAGTGTCTCATGAAGAAGTAAATATTTGTGACAAGGAGGGGAAAAATAACACCTATGCACAGCCATGGAAAGAGAGGGATCGAGAGATGAAAAGTTTCTACATAATCAGCTGTATATTTCTTTATGATTACTTATATAGCAACACTGAAAATATTTAATAATGATAGCAGAGAAGAAAGCACACCTCTCTGTATATATAAATCACCAGAGATTGTACACTTCCAATTAATTTCATATCAGACAAATATGTATCCATAAAACAGATTTCTTTTAATATTGGGAGGACCCCAATAAATCACATGAAAATGAGCCATGGATCACAATTCCTAGTTGTATTTCAATGATTCTCTTGCCGTGTTTTTGAAAATGACTGAAATTAAAGATCCACTTGGAGCTATGATATTTAGGAACACAGCATGTAGTTATGCCTTGTATTTTCTCCATTTGGATGTTTGGCACTTCATTTATTTTTTGGTATATTCATGTATGAATGCTATCCATCACTAAAAATTAAATTAAGAGAAAGAGTGACATGTGGGTAAAGAAAATGTTTTGGACTCACCTGGCTCTAAACTGATCCTCCTTTGTTTCCCACCCATATTGGAGACTATGATCACCTGTGCCTAGGTGTGGAGGGGTGTTTCACTCGTCCTGATGGATTAGGTCCTTCAATTTTAAGAACAATCCCCTTCCCACAGATACCTAGTGAAAAGGAGAGATTTTCTTTGAAAGATTATTCATCCTAAGGTGTCTTTTCTGTCCTGGTCCATTCTAGTAATTCTCATAATCCTCAGCAGAAATTTTGAGGTTGTGGTCTGTTTGAACTTGGAGTTATCTTCCAAACTGTTTATGCCTTCTGTCAGAATTTTGATATGACCTAAGTTCCAAATCAGGCAAAATTTGGGCCCAATTTCTTCCAACTCATGACAAACTGTCAGAAATTATTACCATGAACCACGTCTATACAATATGTTTGAAACACATTTCCCATAGGCCGCCTATGTGTATCTGTTCCTCTGTGTATAAGGAGTGTCTTTTTTTTTTTTTTTTTTAAGATTTTATTTATTTCTTCATTTATCCCCCCCTTGCTGCTTGTGCTCACTGGGTCAGCTAACCACACCGTGCGGGCGGGCTTGCCTTCACCAGGAGGCCCTGGGAACCGAATCCGGGGCCTCCCATATGGAAAATGGGAGCCCTACTGATTGAGCCACATCTGCTTCCCTGGAGTGTCTGTTTTGAAGTCGCTTATGGTTTTATTTTCCACATAGTCTTGTTTTCGATGTGTGAATTTTTTGTTTTAATTCCATTTTTGGAACAACAGCACAAATCACTGACAAAGAAAATTAGAGCAGAGTTATTTTTCATTAAAATTCCATTCATTTATTTCCCTTTCCTGCCTATGATTAGCAGTGTCTTTTTAGATGAAGTGATTGCAAAGAGCCCACACTCCACGGCTTCAAGCTCACAGGAATGATTCTTTGGAATTGTGTGGGTATCACTCACCTATGGTCATGACTTTGAGGAGAGGAAAGAAGATAGGTTTTGCTGGTGGCTATGTAACCTCCTCCAAGGCCATTTCACTGGGAGGCAATGAGAGGGTGAGCTTCTCACCTGCCAGGCTCCACTAATCAGAGTCATTTTGACCCCAAGGACAAAATATCAATATCAGGACCCTTGAAATGGTTGTCCAATTTACTAAGCTGGGATATTGTTGGTGCCTGGTGAATTTTTATAATGTTGGCTCTTAATTAAGAATGCAATACTATCTCATTGTAAACTCATTTCTTTCTCTACCATTTACTTCCTTTCTTATCAGGATCCCAGTTTGTAAATGTTGTGGTGATCCTAGTCATCTTGTTATTAATGTTAATTTATGCCAATTGGAAGTGTGCAGATACGAAAGATGAAATCTTTCTTACTTTGAAGGCGTTATTACCTCAAAAGGCACAGCACGATTTAAACAAAAATTCATTTCCAATTCGAGACTCTTTTATCCAAGTGTTTCAGCTGGAACATGAGGATGAGAATTTTTTTTACACTATTTTTCGATTTTATTTGAATTTTTATTTTCCTTTATATATCTTTATCCCGTATTTTCCTTTCTTATCATGGATAATATTAAATCATACCCAATCTGATAATCCCTTTAAAATTTATCTTTTTTTCAATCCAATATCCATTTTATGTGACAATGTTATCATAAAGAACTTTTCAACACCTGATAAAAAGCTCTTCATATTCCCCTTGCCCACAGGACATGGTGGGTGAAAATATAGTAATAAAAGTATTTGATGAAGAAGTAAATATTTGTGACATTGAGAGCCAGAATAACACCTATGCACAGCCATGGAAAATGTGGGATCGAGAGGTAAAAAGTTTCTCCCGAATCAGCTGTATATTTCTTTATGATTACCGATATAGGAACACCCAAAATTATTAATAATGATAGCAGAGAAGAAAGCACACTTCTCTGAATATATCAAACACCAGATATTGTACACTTTCAATTAATTTCATACTGGACAAATATGTATCCATAAAACTGAGATCTTTTAATATTGGGAGTATCCCAGTAAATCACACAAAAGTGAACCATGGATCACAATTCCTTGCTGTATTTCAATGATGCTTTTGCCAAATTTTTGAAAATGCTGACAATTAAAGATCAAGATGGAGCTGTGATATATGGGACCCATGCATGTGGTTATGGTTTCTCCATTTGCACGAGTTGTACTTCATTTTTTTTTGGTATATTAATGTATGAATGCTATTGATCAAAAAAAGTAATAAATTAAGAGAAAGAGGACCATGTGAGTAAAGAAAGTTTTGGACTCACCTGGCTCTTAAACTGATCTTCCTATGTTTCCCTCCCATATTGGAGACTATGATCACCTGTGCCTAGGTGTGGAGGGGTGGTTCACTCTGCCTGATGGATTAGGTCCTTCAATTTTAAAAACCATTGCACACAACCTGATATCTACTGAAATGGTGAGCTGCTATTTGAAAGGTGATTCATCCTACACATGTGTTTTCTCTCCTGGTTAGACCTAGCTGTTTTTCTAGCCTCAGGAGAAGTTTGAAAGTTGGGGCTGTTGGTACATGGAGTTCTTTTGCTTTCTGTTTGTCTCTCTGTGGATTCAACTTATATTGTAAGAATAAGTTTGTTTTTGTATAAATTAATTTCTAAAAGTTTAGAGTATGCAATAGCAACAGTTATTTCTATTTGAGCCACAGCATTATGATCTCCCTGCACTAGAGAACAACTTATAGATATCGAGAAAATAAAAAATACTGTCGGGTAACAAACCCTGGGGGTTCTAAGCATATTGTAAAAATTTCTGAAGTCATGTAAATATATTTTCAGTGAATTTTCAACTTAATATTGGGAATATTAAAAATTAAGGAAAGCAAGACAAGCAGTTGTTGACTTCACATTTTTATTTTCTGATTTAGAGTAGTTTAATATTATTTTATTAACTATTAAGAAGAAAATCTCTTCCAGAAATATAGGTCCCAACTGCATCCTATGGACATTTATAGCATGGTAGCCTCTTGTTTTTTAAGAGTTTAATTGGAACAAAAAAAGGTTTCATTTCTAAAGAGTGATGATTGTATCCCTGGAATAATTTATTCTCTCTCTGGTAAAGTTATATTCAGAGATCTTTTTACATATTGGTCCCTTCTTCAATATTTGTACTTTGCCTAGTCCTTAAAAATGTTTTTTTTTTTTTTTTTTTAATTTTAGATACTCCAGATGTATATAGGAGAAATTATCATCCCAAGGTGAATTATATCTGGATTCCATTGATTTCAAGTCTTGTTTATACCTCGTACGCACCACATCCATATTTTTGTAAAGATATTTTTATGAACAGAAAATGTTATCTTCCAAAATATTTATGATTTCTCTCATAATTTTCATATGACCTAAGTCCCAAATCATGCAAAACGTGATGCCCAATTTCTTCCAGCTCATGATAAATATCAGAATTGGTTACCATGAGCCACGTCCATGCAATATGTTTGAAACATATTTCTCTTACGCTGCCTTCAATGTATATCTATACCACTGTTTATAAGGAGTGTCTGTTTTGAAGTCACTTATGTTTTAATTTTCCACATAGTCTTGTTTTTGAAGAGTGAATTTTTTGTTTTAATTTTAATTTTGGTACAAAGCACAAATCACTGACAAGGAAAACTAGAGCAAATTTATTTTTCACTAGGATTCCATTCATTTCCTTCCCTTTCCTGTCTATAATTAGCAATGCATTTTTAGATGCTGTCTTTGCAAAGATCCCACACTCCAGGGCTTCAAGCTCCCAGGAATGATTCTTTGGAATTGTTTGGGTAACACACACCTATGATCATGCCTTGGAGGGGAGGAAAGAAGACAGGGTTTGCTAGTGGCTATGAAATCGCCCCCATGACTATTTCACTGGGTGGCAATGAGAGGGTGAACTTGATTCTCACCTGCCAGCCTCCACTAGTCACAACAATTTTGACCCCAGGGCGAAAATACCAATATCAGGACACTTGACATGGCTGTCCAATTTACTAAGCTGGGATGTAGATGCTCTCTGGTGAATTTTCATAATGTTGGCTCTCCATTGAGAATGCAATACTATCTCATTGAATTCTCATTTCTTTCTCTACCCTTTACTTCCTTTGTTTTCAGGATCCCTGTTTGTAAATGCTGTGGTGGTCCAAGTCAGCTTGTTATCAATGTTAATTTATGCAAATTGGAAGTGTAGAAGTACCAAAGATGAAACCTTTCTTATTTGAAACTATGATTACCTCAATAGACATGCACAACTTAAACAAAAATTCGTTTCCAATTACAGATAGTTTTGTCCAAGAGTTTCAGCTTGAATGTTTGAATGAGAATTTTTTTACACTATTTTACTGTTCTTTTTGAATTTTTATTTTCCGTTATATATCTTTATCCCATATATACTTTTCTTATCATGCATGATATTAAATAATACCCAATCTAATAATCCCTTTAAAATTTACCTGTCTTTCAATCCAATATCCATTTTAAGTCACAATGTTAAAATAAAGATCTCTTCAACACCTGATAAAAACTCTTCATATTCCCCTTGCACACAGGACATGGTGGGTGAAAATATATCATTAAAATGTTTGATGAAGAAGTAAATATTTATGACATGGAGGGCGGGAATAACACCTATGCACAGCATTGGAAAGAGAGGGATCGAGAGGTGAAAGGTTTCTACTTAATCTGTTGTTTATTTCTTTATGATTACTGATATAGCAACACTGAAAATGTTTAATAATGATAGCAGAGAAGAAAGTACACCTCTCTGAATATATCAAACACAAGAGATCATACACTTTCTATTAATTTCATATTGGAAAAATATGTATTCTTAAAACTGATTTCTTTTAACATTGGGAGGATCCCAGTAAATACACGAAAGTGAGCCATGAAACACAATTCCTTGTTGTATTTCAATGATGCTATTGCTGAGTTTTTTAATATGACTGACAAAGATCCAGATGGAGCTGTGATATATGGAACCCCTGCATATTGATATGCCTTGTATTTTCTCCATTTGCAATATTGCACTTCATTTATTTTTTGGTATATTCATGAATGAATGTTATCCATCAAAGATAAATAAATTAAAAGTAACAGGGTCATGTGAGTAAAGAAAAAGTTTTGAATTTACCTGGCTCCCTAAACACTTCCTCCTTTGTTTCCATCCCATGTTGGGGACTATGATCACCTGTTGCAAAATGTGGAGTGGTAGTACACTCTGCCTGATGGATTATATTCTTCAATTTTAAGAACCATCCCCCTCCTTGCAGATATCTAGTGAAAAGGAGAGTTGCTCTTTGAAAAAGGATTCATCCTACAGGTGACTTTTCTCTCCTGGTTAGATCCAGCAGTTCTCCCAAGCCTCAGGAGAAATTTTCTAGTTGGGGACTGTTGGTACATGGAGTTCTTTTGCCTTCTGTTTCTGTCTCTGTGGATTCCACTTATTTTGAAAGAATATGTTTGATTTTGTTTAAATTAATGTCTAAAAATTTAGAATATGCAATAGCAGCAGTTATTTCTATTTGAACAACAGCATTATGATTTCCCTTCCCTCGAGAATAACTCATAGATATGGAGAAAATAAAAAATATTGTTGGGAAACAAAACCTGGGGGATTCTAACCATATTGTAAAGAATTCTAAAGTCCTGTAAATATATTTTCAGTGAATGATCAATTTAATATTTGGAATATTAAAAAGGGAGGAAAGCCTGACATGCAGTTTTTGACTTCACATTTTTATTTTCTAAGTTAGAGTAGTTTAATATTATTTTATTAATTATTAAGAAGAAAATCTAGTCCAGATATATACGTCCCAACTGCATTCTGTGGCATTTATTTCATGGTAGCCTTTTGTTTTTACAGAGATTAATTTTTAAAAAATGCTTTCATTTCTAAAGTGTGATGAGTGTATCCCTGGAATAAGTTTTTCTCTCTCTGGTAAAGATTTATTTGGAGATCTTTTTACATAGTGATCCCTTCTTCAATATTTGTATTTTGCCTATTTCTTAAAAGTGATTTTTTTTTTTTTTATTTTAGATACTACAAATGTATCTAAATGCTGTTGGGGTCCTACTCATCTTGTTATTAACGTTAACTAATGCTATTGGAACTGTGCAAATACCAAAGATGAAACCTTTCTTACTTTGAAAACATGATTACTTCAATAGACACCGCACTGCTTAAACAAATATTCATTTCCAGTTAGAGAGAGTTTTGTCCAAGAGTTTCAGCTGGAATATGATGATGAGAATTTTGTTACTCTATTTTTCCATTATAGTAGACTTTTTATTTTCATTTATATATCTTTTTCCCATATGTCCATTTCTTATTATGCATTATATTTAATCGTACACAATCTGATAATCCCTTTCAAAATTTGCCTTCCATTCAAAACAATATCCATTTTATGTGACAATGTACATTAAAGATCTTTTCAACACCTTACAAAAAGTTCTTCATATTCCCCTTGCCCACAGGACTTGGTGGTTCAAAATATAGGAATAAAAGTGTTTAATGGAGAAATAAATATTTGTGGCAAGAAGAGCCAGAATAACACCTATGCACAGCCATGGAAAGAGCGGGATTGAGAGGTGAAAATTTTCTACTTAATCTGCTGTATATTTCTTTATGATTACTGATATAGCAACACTGAAAATGTTTCATAATTATAGCAGAGAATAAAGTACTCCTCTCTGAACATATCAAACACCAGAAATTGTAAATTTTAATTAATTTCATATAGGAAAAATAAGTATCCAGAAAATAGATTTCTTTTTATATTGGCAGTATCCCATTAAATCACATGAAAATGAGCCATGGATCACAATTCCTCATTGTATTTCAAAGATGCTCTTGCTGAGTATTTGAAAATACTGACAAGTATTGATCCCGGTGGAGCTGTGTTATATGTGACCCCTGCATGTGGTTATGCCTTATATTTTCTCCGTTTGCCACTTTTGCACTATATTTTTCAGTATATTCATGTATGAATGCTATCCATCAAAAAAAAATAGATTAAGAGATAGAGGGCCATGTGAGTAAAGCAAAAATTTTGGATTCACCTGGCTCTCTAAAATGTTTCCTCCTTAATATCCTTTCTATGTTGGAGACTATGATCACATGTGCCTATGGATGGAGTGGAGGTACACTCTCCCTGATGGATTTTGTACTTCAATTTTAAGAACCATCGCCCACCCCCTGATATCTAGTGAAAAGATGAGTTGCTCTTTGAAAGGTGAATCATCCTACAAGCATGTTTTCTCACCTGGTTAGTTCTAGCAGTTCTCCCAAGCCTCAGGAGAAGTTTTCAAGTTAGGGGCTTTTAGTACACGGAGTTCTTTTGATTTCTGTTTGTGTCTCTGTCGATTCCACTTATTTTGTAAGAATAAGTTTGATTTTGTTTAAATTAATTTCTAAAAATTTAGAATATGCATTAGGAGCAGTTATTTCAATATGAACACCAGCATCATGATCACCCTGCCGTCGGGTATCGAGAAAATAAAAACTACTGTTGTGTAACAAAACCTGGGGTATTCTAACCATATTTGAATG